>QVRM01004600.1:0-518365 GCA_003439945.1 Dermanyssus gallinae | reverse complement strand
TCTTTCGAAAAAGCCGTTTACAGGCCGCTGACTTGCTGTATTGGTTCATCTGTTCAACAGCCCTCAAAATATCCGGTTCCCTCTTCTTTTTTTCCTTTCTTTTTCTGATACGCGTATCGTCTTTCACGCGGACGCTGTATTAATAGACACATTTTGTGTCTTTAAGTCTCCTCTAAACAGGCGAATATGACCTAACTTTTAAAAAAATACTTTTTGGGCTGAGTCTCAGCCAAGATTTAACGTCCGCGGGACTGCTTTTCGCAATGCTTCTTAGACGGCCCTCTATAAATACAAATTGTAACGGTGGGGGCTCGAAATTGCGCACCTATGTGTCTTCTCCGGTCGCGAGGCGCAGGCGGAATGCACTCACCGCGCTCCTCTGCTGGCGGATTATGTCCCATGAGATAACGTGATCCGATGCCGACACAGCGTTGGTTTTTGGGTTCCTCGGTTCCACGCTATTCGCTTCTGTAACTCCAGAGAACTATAGTGTCGACAGAATTGTTTCCGATTCCGAGATAGAAATATGAGCCCGCGTAATTTTGCTCTTCGTTGTGGATTATGTTCCGTTTATGCTTGAGAACACCTTGCCTTCCACATTCGACTTCCGATAGCGAGAGTATGGACGCTCTGCCGTCTTCCGTGTTCACCACTATGATAATTTTGCGGTGTTTTTTTTGTGGCGCAAGACTCCTATATCTAGACTATACGCAGTGCGTAGTGGGATTACGGCTTCCTGTCTGACAAAAGTCATTCTCGGCGGTACAACGACCTGCGGAGCACGAGTTGGCCCTAAAGCCGTGGTAACTTTCGTGTCGTCCGGAAGTTATTCACGATTACGAGCTTTGCTAGTATTCTCTATGCTCGCTGTCGGAGGGAGGGATTCGGCGTGGGATGTAGGCATACCTTTGACGTGAAGGGGGTCTGCCGCACGGGCTTAATGCGGCGCGCTTGCCTTCTCCCGCCTTTGAACAGCAAGTCGAACCGCCCGCATCACTGACTGCTCCAGCAATGCATTCATCCGCCCTTTTCGCACGATGTACATGCATGTAACAATGCAGGCGGCAGGTTGAGCAGCTCCTTCACTCGCCGTTCGTAGCACCGTTGACATGACCAGCTGCTGCTGCAGCTGATTGCGCCGCGCCTGTTTACAAACAGGCGCGATATTGTTTGTTGACAGGCTGACGAAGGCCGGGCTGTATTTCGCGTTCGATATGATGATGAGGGTAGTGACAGTAACGGGAATGGTAGCAGCGGTAGCGTCGATGGTTAACATGATGGTTAAGTGAGATGAATGATGGTGATGATAATGATCATGGCACTCATTATATATATATATATATCCTAAGGTACAATTAAATATATATATATATATATATACCTCCAAGCCGTTCTCGACAAGATCTCGCAAGAAATCTTTACTACGGAGATTAAGCGTATATATACTCGTATATAACTTTTTTTTTACTTAATGGGGGGTTGGATGATGATGCACCATCTTTTTTTATTGAGACATCTGTGCCCCCGTTTGTTTTCTAGTCCACTCTGGCTATTCACCTTGTTTAAATTGGGAACCATGAAAACCAATTTAGGAGTGGCCGGTCTGTGTCTCGAACCCAGGTCTCCCGAATGCAAGGCATTGGCTTTTGCCACTAAGCCATCTTGCTCGGTAAGGCCCAGGTTTTGTTGTGCTCCCGAAGGAACAATATATATGTACGAGGTGTGTTCAATCGTTATCGCGACTTTTGAATTTTCGCGGGTTACGTATATTCGAAATTCGATTTTTTGTGGCGTTATGTTGGTACTCATGTCTCTCACTTATGCCGACAAGCTCGGCCATTTTGAATGTTCACTTAATTGTTGACAGCTGCTTTGCTTGCACGTGTTTTGGATCGTCTTCGATTTTTACCTATTCAAAAAAATGGATCAAAGAACCTGTATCAAATTTTGTGTGAAAAACGAAATTAAGTGCGCGGATGCATTCCGAATGTTGACTGTGGCATACGGAGAAGCTACCTTGGACCGAAGCAACGTTTATCGGTGATACAAAATGTTCTCAGAAGGCCGAGAAGATGTGAACGACGAAGAGCGTGCCGGACGCCCGAGCACTTCAACAACAGACGAAAAAATTAATGAAGTGGAGAAAATGGTATTGGCCAATCGTCGAATCACCGTTAGAGAAGTTGCTGAGGACCTAAACATATCGATTGGCTCGTGCCATTCGATTTTTATCAATGATTTGGGCATGAGACGGGTCGCCGCGAAATTCGTACCAAAATTGCTCAATTGCGACCAAAAACAGCATCGCATGAACATTGCTAATGAGATGTTGGACTCTGTCCGCGACGACCCAAATTTGCTCCAGAGGGTCATAACTGGTGACGAATCGTGGGTTTATGGTTATGACGTGGAAACCAAAGCTCAATCATCTCAATGGAAGCTGCCGCACGAACCAAGACCGAAAAAAGCGCGCCAAGTTCGGTCGAATGTGAAAGTTTTGCTGACAGTTTTCTTCGATTGCAGGGGCGTGGTGCATCATGAGTTCTTGCCACAGGGTAGAACGGTCAATAAGGAATATTACCTGCAAGTTATGCGCAATTTGCGCGAAGCAATCCGCCAGAAACGCCCGGATTTGTGGAAGAACAAAAATTGGCTTTTGCACCACGATAACGCCCCTGCTCACACATCGTTGCTTGTGCGCGAAAAACCAAAAACAACACACTAATGATGCCGCAGCCACCGTATTCTCCAGATCTGGCCCCCTCTGACTTTTTCTTGTTCCCTAAACTGAAGAGGCCCATTAAAGGACGACGTTACGCTACGCTTGACGAGATAAAGACGGCATCGAAGGAGGAGCTGAACAAGATTAAAAAAAATGGTTTTTTGAAGTGCTTCGAAGATTGGAAAAACCGTTGGCACAAGTGTATAATATCTCATGGGGATTACTTTGAAGGGGACAAAATAGATATTCATGAATAAATGAATAATTTTTGAAAAAACACAAAAGTCGCGATACGTTTTGAACACACTATGTATATATATATATATATATATATATATATATATATAGGCGGCATCCCTGTTATACTTGTTCTGCGATGCTATGTATATGCTTCTACTTTCGTGTAGTGTGATATGATCGGCACTTTCATTGTGCATGCTGTGTGAAGCTGCACCGCGCTGAGTGCATCTGTTTTTTTATAGTCACCTTGTTAATTTTGTTTTGGGGTGCGTTTAATAATTGTACTCAACCGCTAAGCTGAACTTAAGCGTTGTAAAATGCGGTTCCGTTGAACAAATCAACACTAGAACTTGAAAACTTGATATAATATGGTAGAGAAAAAGATAAACGCCTACACTGGAGAGCAGGATATAATACTTATATCTCGTGTATATATAATAATTTATATATGTTCATGTAATCGGCTCTCGAAGCTGAATGTGACCCATTGTTTCGAAGTTTTCTACTTCAGTCCAAGTTGACAAGTAAAGTTAAATAGGTCAGTCATATTATTTCATGATTCAATGTTTAACAGTTTTGTTTATTGAAGTCTGCAAGTGTTTGGTAATAAATGTGTAATATGGTGGTATCTGAAATTGTTTGCAACAAATGGCGTTTATGGCGAGAAGAACAAGGGCGGATTGCAGAACAGTTATGCGTAACTCTTGCGGGTCCAGCAACCGACAATCCTTTGGGGCATGCCGTCTTCAGTTAGTGCCTCAGCATGGTATATGGAAGGTACCGAATAGCTGCTTCACCGGTTCACCTTCAGCCACAATGACCATTTGCTGAAATGGACATGGACGAATGTAACAAACAGGACAATTCAATGGCTCATTATTATGTTGCCATTCGGCCTCTGAACTCGCAAGCGAATACCGTCTACATGTGCATAACATCGCATTACTATCGCATGACGGTATAGTACTGATTTAATACATTTATTTTTAGCGATATACAGATAGCATTTTCGTAGATATGGTTATTTTATTATTATTATTTAAATTTGCGTACTCAATATGTGACACTAACACGTGATGAAGTAGAAAGCATTGTGTTGTGAAATAAAACGTTATGATTGTTGAATGCCTTGTGCTAGGCCATAAACCAGCTAATTATGCCAGCGTATGGATTGATTTACCAATTGCGATTGTGAACTGTTGAGCGGTCCGTTGTTTTGTCTACGAAACATTTATACTGCATATATATATATATATATATATGTATATATATATATATATATATATATATATATATGTATATATATATATATATATATATATATATATATATATATATATATATGTATATATATATATAAATATATTTATATATATATATATTTATATCTATATATCTATATATATATATATATATATATGTGTTTCATAACAATTTGAAGTGACTTTTATTTTATTTAAAGCGTGTTCATATCTGTGTTTAGTACCAGCCACTGTGCTTATGGTGGGGGGACAAGTAAGTGGAGGAGGCTGTGCTGCGGAGTCTAGCTCGATATGGGTGGCCACGCCTCTGTGTGTGTCACGTGAGCGTGCTGTCGGTTAGTACGGTATATGACGTACCCTTTAAAAAAACTCTGAAAAATTCAGTCCGTGTGGCATGTGGAAGTTGTGCGTGCTGCCTACCAGTTAAAGCAACCGAGGCAACCGAGCGATCGAGTTAGAATACCTAGGCCAAGATAGAAGAAATCGTTCGACGCAATTTGATCACTGGGCAAATGTTATGGGTGGTGTGTTTGGGTCAGGTTGGCCAGGGAAAGAGATGGCGCAGCGCCGCAACCGGCGTACTATCCCGTTGCGGAATCTGATAGTCGTTGGGAAAATCCGAGATCACTTTTGACTTAATGATGCTTGGTGCTCCGTAACGGAAGCCGATTAAAGTAGGAGCGCCACTACTCGTGTAAGAAGACAGCATTCGCAACAGCTTTATTTCTGACTGAAGTCTTCAATTATTCAATTAAATTTGTTCAAGATGTTCTTCATGCATATATATATATAGACGCTAGGATGCGTCATAAGTAGGGGGACACGACTTTGTTAACTTGTGCTTTGTTTATGGCGTTCCACGAGAGCGCATTAGACGCGTTTTTGGCATTTAAGGGGGTGTACAGATAATGCAGCTGGTTCAGCTATATATAAATATATATATATATATATATATATATTTATATATATATATATATATATATATATATATATATATCTATATATATATATATATATATATATATATATATATATATATATATATATATATATGTGTGTAAAGTATCTTAAATAGGAAGCATAAATAGTAAATGTCGTATCGGACCACGAGTCTGACTGGATACTGAAAACTGGATGCAATTCGCCGCGCTCGTTGGACACCTTCATCAACAGAGACCGTCCGGAGTGCAGTTGGGTTACAATCTGCTTAGTAATAGGCGTCACAGTTCTCATGGTGTCTATCTAGTGCGCCAGTCACTCGAATGTGATATTTGTCGTTTTCCATGCATGTTTTTAATTATGTTGCAACTCCGCTGCGGCCTTGGCCCTATCTGGAATTACCTCTGAGGTCAAGCGTTATGCGTGTGTCTCTACGCATGAATGAATGCTTACGTTCTACACGTGGCATCTGTAGCATTTTCGCGACCCTGTGTGGATAGAAAATGTGTGTGTTGGTGTGTATTCACTGGAAATGTTCGTGTTTTTCATCTGATCTTCGAACGCGAACTCAAACAGAATAAAATGGATCACGAGTTAATTATGCAGTAATTGTAAAAGTGCTGCCTTCTGCCTGGTATCTGAAGCTTAGTAGGCTGGGTATAATGTTGATAATGGAACGTAGTGGTCGCTCGTCACACCATTTTTGAGACACTTTGTTTTAAAGCCGATTCGACGATGGGCGATCAAATTTTCCAAAAACACAACTCCTTGATAGCACGAAAAGCAGTTTTTTTAGCCGAAGTTAGAAGTACGCATGTTTTTTATTGCTTTTGTTTTGTTCCAGCATATTTATTTATGAAAAAGGACGTGTGCAGCGAATTAGTATATATATCCATTTTTGCAGATAGGATTACAAAATAATTTTGAAAGAATTCTATATGGCCGGCAGTTGCTACCTAGAGCCCGCAGCGTGTCGCTTGACACAAACAAGTGTGTTACAGGTTTGAGCTTAGTTCGAGTAACGCGCGGTACGAGGACGATCCAAGCTACTGTGATTAACGCGAATTAAGAGAGTTCTTACTAGACATTCCGCAATTCGTGCTCGTGAAAGAAGGCGATCTCCACGAATTCGGCGAATTGAACGACTGGAGGAGGAAAACCAGCAAGCGAGTCACGAGACTGTAGGGGACGCATTTTTTGCGCATTGAATCTGATGTTTCGAGACTTTAATCTGTGCACTTGCGTGTACTCCCTGTGAAAAGGTATCACAATTACAAGTCATCATACATCATTCTACTCGAGGTCAATCGTTTTAAAGTTTGTTTCGACGAACTACATCCGGTCATTTCCGGTCGTTCTAGTTACCAGCTGACGCTGCCCGTTTGCCGTTGCCGTTTATGAGGCATCGAAGAGTCCATTGGCTCATTGGTAATGATGTTGTTGTTGTTGTTAATGTTGTTGTTGTTGCGTTTGTTTCGAGAGGTGGTCGTCCGCAGGTTTAAGCTCTTGCATCAACTGAATCTTATACATGGGTACATCGCCGAACCTATATCAACCAATCCGCCAATTCTAGACTATGTTGCACCATACCGCCAAATCTATACCATGTTGAGGCGCGCCAAAAACCCAGTTGTTGAGCACGTCGCCGAACCGATAATTCCGGTTTATATTGGTGACCACACTGTCGGTTACAGCGGCGGTATCTTTAGCCGAACAAACAGTGCGTGGTCTTCCGCGATTTGGCACTGATTATTTGGACACCCTATAATTATATGTATGTATGTATGTCCGTCTGTTAAGCGAATTATCTGCGGCTTTTATTCAGTGCCGTGATTTTAATGAGCGTGTGTGTGTATTTGCATTTGAGAAGGCTCGTAGTTTTCTGCATTCCCCTGTGAGTGTGACGACGGTGTTGATGGGTCTTAGCGAGGACGAGATGATTGTGGTCTAAAGGTTAACATTCCGTAGCTAGTATTAGCTGTGCGGGCTATTGTTTTCAACAGGAGAGCTTCCGCTAGTTAACGGAAAAGGTTGTCGAAGAACAAAAACTGGCGTTTGCCTTTATTGTACACGTGAGCGCGTGATCTGTCTTTCGAAAAAGCCGTTTACAGGCCGCTGACTTGCTGTATTGGTTCATCTGTTCAACAGCCTCAAAATATCCGGTTCCCTCTTCTTCTTTTCCTTTCTTTTTCTGATACGCGTATCGTCTTTCACGCGGACGCTGTATTAATAGACACATTTTGTGTCTTTAAGTCTCCTCTAAACAGGCGAATATGACCTAACTTTAAAAAAAAATACTTTTTGGGCTGAGTCTCAGCCAAGATTTAACGTCCGCGGGACTGCTTTTCGCAATGCTTCTTAGACGGCCCTCTATAAATACAAATTTGTAACGGTGGGGCTCGAAATTGCGCACCTATGTGTCTTCTCCGGTCGCGAGGCGCAGGCGGAATGCACTCACCGCGCCACCGGGCTCGACAATATGACCTAACTTACATTCTAGATTATGAATGCCGAGGAAAAGTAACACCCTCTTCCCGCCGTGCCGGCTTGCATTCGTGGCCGTCTTTTGGCTAGGCTCACCGTTATGCGGGCCGCATTAGCAGCAGCAACAGCAGCAGCTTAATGAGACCGATCCACAAAGTTCATCCACGCTATTCAAATATGTAGACTTCGGGTCATTTTACTATTGTTGTTGTGTTGTCTAATACGGGCTTATTCTAGTGCTCTCGACCGTCAGTGACGAGTTCGGCGGCGTAAACAACCGAGACCACCCCACTTGTCAGATCGTGCGTTTTTTTTTGTAGGCCACAAGACATCCATGATGCTATGTGAAATATAGCTGGCACAATTTGTTAAAATCAATCTTGCTTTTGATTAAAAAAAACACAGACTGTTTAGAAATTGACAAAATGCAATAAAATACATACTGCCGTATAAACATGTCGTAACTGGAATTTGAGATCAGTTTGAGGCGGAACAAACCGTTTTAGCATTTAAGGGTTCCAGAATGATTAGCTATAAATATCAGCTAGTTCACTGAATCGAGCAGGGCATGAACGGACCAACATGACGACAACAAAACTCTTTAGGAAACCTTGACTACTATTACGACAATACACGGAGGAGTTTTGCAGCTGTAAATTCGCTACAATTGGGTGCACTTGTTTCATTTGCGGTGTGTAAATTTTGTTTCTGGGGTTATTGTTGGCATCATATAGACATGAGTTAATTAGCGACCTGATGACCTTTTCAGATCTGAGGAGGCTGGCGAACTTTGCGTGAAAATGTCCATTAAAACATTATGAGTTGTGAGAAACTTCTTCAAGACTTTCTGTCGAGGGTCTCTTTCTCTCTCTCTCGTAGAAGAAAGCCTTGTTGGATCGTCATCTGTCGATGCTGATGGAAATCGGCTCGAATCGGCGGAACGTTGGGGTCTTCAATATGTGATGCTAAAGTGGCAAGAATAAACGAAAGCAAAGAAGCAACAGTAGACGTTTAAAAAGGAGGTTATCCTCATTACGTTACAGCATAGAATTATTTTACACACTGTTGCTATTTTGATTTGATTGTACTATTTTTATTTATTTGAATTAAATGTAAGGTATAAACGGTGATATTTCTTCGTATTCCATTTTTTTTTCTATTTCTTTCCGGTTTTAATGACCTTTTGTCCTTGGTGTGCAATATGAGCATGTATATATATATATATATATATATATATATATATATATATATATATATATATATATATATATATATATATATATATATATATATATATATATTTATGTTTTTTTTTTCGTTTTCTCACATTGTGTTTATATATTGTAGCTCTATTGTGACTATTTGCACACAATTAGTTTGATGGGTTGCGCCGCAAACCGCAGCAATAGATCAAAATACTTCTAAAGACAGCTGTAGAGATATAAATACCGAACTAGTACTAATCATAATATTTGTGAGATGACTGTGCGATGTATATATATATATATATATATATATATATATGTCCGATGTATATATATATATATATATGTCCGATGTATATATATATATATATATATATGTCCGATGTATATATATATATATATATATATATATATATATACTGTGCGATGTATATATATATATGTCGGTTGCAAGTTTGCCCACACACTGAGGAGCCAGACCAGCGACCGTGGCGATCACGTTGGATGAATGAATGACTGTTGGGTTTGTTGTGGTTAAGAAGGAATGTCGATATACAATGCCCCTGATATAAAGCAGGGTGGCCGACATGTGCATTTAGGCATATGACATGTCAAGCGAATTCTAAATCTAATCGATGCGACGAAAATTATGGCCTCTCTGTTACTCATCTATTGGTGTAAATATGTGCTTGTTTGTCGTTGCGTCCGCCAGTCCTTCCTTCCATTCATTTATTCATTCAGTCAGTCCGTGTTCGTGCGTTAAGTGCAGCGACAACATGTTGACTCACCCGACTCATTGACTGAGATACGCTTATGATTAAGGCCATTGGTATCGTAAATAGGGAAGAGAACACCTCGCTCGATATTTTCTTTTTTTGTTTGGGGACAATTTGACGGACCGCTTTTTTACACATCTATCTATCCATCTATCTATCTATCAATCTTGCTAGCAGCTAGGTAGCAGCTAGGTATATCTGTTTTTTTTTTCGAGCTTGGTCGGAGACGTTCTTTGTCTGCCTGTCTGCCTGCTTGTCTGTATGTCTCTATATCCCTCAAAGTGTTTTTCCTGCCTGTCTCCGCCTTTCATCATCATCATCATCATGATTGTGATTGTGACAGTGGTGGACGGGGGGAGACAGGGAGTGGGGGTCATTGTGCGTGGAACAGCTAAATGAGATATTGTGATGAGTGGCGTAGGAGAGTGCAGTGAACTACTATATCTTTCTTTTTTTTTTCGATTTGATTGCTGCTTTTCTCTCTGGCGCGCTGTGTTATCGCTCTATGGTCGTCCACCGCTGCCGCCGCCGCCGCCGCCGAATAACCACGAACAGTGTGAAGAGACTGATGCTGGATGCTTCATTGATGCTTGCGTGGTTGATTCGAGTGTCACGCTGAGATGGTGTGCAGTATAATGGTATCGCTGTTGTACTAGCAATCGTATCACAGTAGTGGTATCGTTGTTGTGTCGCAATGGTACCCGTTTTAGTGTCGTGTCATCGTCGCGGAAGGAGGAGATGAAGTAGGAGCAGGGGTGTGGGGCGGGGGGGGGGGGAAGGGATGGTCATATATCTCTCTTTGTCTCGCTTTTCTAGTTAGTAGAAGCTTTTCTCTTTCTTTGCTAGATGGTAGTAGAATCTTATGATTCCTTTTCTCTCTCTCTTTTGCTCTTTATAAGTTAGTGGAATCGTATAATCCTTCTTTTCTCTCTCTCTATTCGTTAGTAGATTCTTATCTTTCTCCTTCTCTCTCTCTCTGCTAGTTAGTAGAGATGGAAAGAATCTCGAAACTCGTGATGCTTCGAACGATGGCAACGATCGTCTGTCTGAAACGGCCGAGCGTCTGTCCCACCGCTTTTTGGCCGTTTTATCGATCGATAGCCACAGGTTGGGTGGCCGCCACTTCGTGAGGTCGTCGCCGTATCAGCCGCAACGAACCAATTGTCGTACGCTTGCATCCATTCATCTATTATCTATCTGCGTGGCTATTAACCAGCTAGCTGCGGCAGAGCTAACGAACGACGCAACGAGCGATTAGCGATCAGCGGTAGACCGTTCCACTGATCGATGACTTACTGGCTGATTGACTGACCGCCTACCGACCAGTATATATATATATATATATATATATATACATATTTCATGCTGCAGCAGAAGCAGATGTAATTTGTATTTGACATTGATATAAAACGACGGATTTTAGCTATCATGATGGGACGAACCTGTACTGCGTGGCCTGGCCCGGCTTGACCCGGCCTGGTCAGGAACAACAAAGCCCTGTCACAAGAAGCAGTCAGTTGTTTAACCGTCTAGTTATTTGTTTGTCTGGCTGTGCATAGTAGTACGTGTGCGTGTGTAGGTGGTGTGGGAGTGTACATATGGAAGATGGTAATGCAGATCTCATCCGCATATCTGCATCTAGATAGATAGATACACATAATATATATATATATATATATATATATATATATATATATATATATATACATATATATATACATATCATGTATATATATTGTAGATGATGTCAATGGTGACGATGATGATGATGCTGATACGTGTAGTAGTTTGTTCGTTGCGACAGAGAGAGAGAGAGTTCATAGAGGCATACTAGCTAATACCTAATGAGGAGGAGGAGGAGGAGAAATAGTAGTAGTAGTAGTAGTAGTAGTAATACTGCATTTGCACATCCCGGAAAAGCGAATTGGCACAGTCAAAGTTCAAAGCATCAACAACAACAACAACAGCAGCAGCAGAAACAAAAACAGGAGGCAGGCAAAGATTACTGTCGTTTCGTAATGGAATTAATTCGCCCTGATTTTGCTGTCGCTGGTGCTGTTGCTGCTGCTGCTGTTGATGCCACCTCTGTCGTTGACATCGCCTCTTTTTTTCTATCTCGATCTCTCATACAGACACACACACAGACACTCTCATATAAACTCTTTTTCTCTTTCACTCATGCCCACATAAACGATCTCTCCTCGTCCTTTCTTCTCTCTCTCTCTCTCTCTCTCTCTCTCTCTTTCTGTGTGAGTGTGGTATGCTTTATTTCTTTCGTTCTCTTTCCTTTTCCTTCGTTTTATCTCCTTTTGTCTTAATTCCCGTTCTTTCTCTGGGTTTTTTTCGTCTACTGTTGCTGTCGTCGTCGTTGTCGTCGCAGTTGTAGTTGTAGTCTTCCTTACGACAGCGGCGGTAGCGGCGTTTCCAATACTAACACCACCAATACCACCACTAACATTACTACTACTACCACCCGTTGTAGTGATCGTAGTAGTAGTAGTAGTAGTAGTGACAACAGCAACGGCCTTCCTTCCTTCCTTCGTTGCGTCGCGACCATTCATTGACGCTGCTACGTACGGCGGCGGCGGTCCTCTTCGGTGGGCGCCCCTGCTGCCGCCCCTGCTGCTACTGCTGGCGGCGGCGGCGCCGGCGGTGGCGTCTGCACCACTGCCGCCGTTCGGCCGACGTTCGGCGTGTAACGAACGACGATTGCTATGCCTGTAGTCGCCGTTGTCGTGGTCGTCGCCGCCGCCGCTGTCGTTGTCATGGCAATAACAGCAACAACAACAACAACAACAACAACAACAACAACAACAGCAATAACGATAACCACCACCATGGTCAAATAGTTATGAACGAACGAACGGACGAGCGAGCGAGCACCCGCAGATCGTTCCGTCGCCCGACCAAATGGTGACAGACGGACAGACACACAGACGGAGAGACAGACTACAGATAGATAGATAGATAGATAGATAGATTCATAGACACATTACTACATTGACGGTGCCAACGACGAGATTGCTAAGCAGGAGGAGGAGGAGGAGGAGGAGGAGGAGGAGGCTGGGTGGCTAGCTAACTGGTTAACCGACTGGCTGGCTATGTTGCAGCCGCTGCTGCTGCTTCTCAATAAGTAGGCAGGCGCCCGCCTCCTCAACTTGACCGGACACACACACAGACAGACAGATAGACAGTAATGGTATTGTTGCTGTTGTTATTGCGGCGGCAGCGGCAGCGGCGGTTGTTGTTGTTGTTGTTGCGGCTGGCTGTTGTTGTTGTTGTTGTTGTTGTTGCGACGACGGTTGTTGTTATTGTTGTTGCTGCTGCGGTTACCGCTGCTGTTGCTCCTCTCGTCGTACGACTACTGTTGTAGCCTAGGTAGAAACAGGGACAAAGACAGGCAGGCAAGCAGCCAGGCAAAGAGGGTTTGCTGCTGCTGCTGCTGTTGCTGTTGCTGTTGCAGCGGCAACAAACAGTTTGTGCTCATCGTTCTGATGTTGTTTGCCTTGATACTTGCCGCCACGCTGTTCGTAGGTTTGCCGGCGGCCGTTCAGCAGCAGCAGCAGCAGCAACTGTTGTTGTTGTTGTTGTTGCTGTTGCTGTTATCTATTGACTACCCGACTAACTAACTAACTAACTGACTAACTGACCAACCGACTGACTAACTGACCAACTGACTGACTAACTGCGACGGCTTGTTTGCTGACTAGTCACTGTCGTTCATCGGCTGGCTACCGGTCGACCATGACAGATCGATGTATAGGCCGCTACCGCCGCTGATGATGATGATGATGAATGCTCATGATGGCCATTTCCACCACGACCACCATTGTTGTTGTTGTTGCTGCTGCTGTTGTTGTTGTTGTTATTGCTGCTGCTGCTGTTGTTGTTGTTGGTTGTTGTTATTATTGCTGCTGTTGTTGTTGGTGTTGTTGTTGCTGGCATCATCATCAGCAGCAATTGCACAAACAAGTTACCGAACTAATGAATGAATGTTTCAGTAAATCAATGATTGAACAAATGAGCTAGCTATTTCGCGCGACGAAATCAACGAGTGAGAAGTTATGAATGAACAGAAATAGATAGACTGATGAATATAGATAAATGCATTCGTGGATAGATGACTAAATGAATGAAACGCACCAAAACAAAATAAATGACATTTTAAAGACCGATTGCAAGAAACACGCCAAAAAAAAGGAAGAAAAATAATCAAATCTTTAGTAGTGCTGCTGCTCCTGCTACTACTGCCGCCGCTAATTGTTACAAAGACTGGGGCAGCAATCATTGTTGTAATGATGATGATGATTGTGCTGCTGCTGCTGATGATGACAGCGTGATGGAAATGATGACAGTGTGATGATAGTAGTAGTAGTAGTAGTGATGGTGGTGGTAATGGTGGTGGTCACTGTTGAGATCGTACAGATCTATCTGGCGACAGGCAGAGTTCCGTCGTGCCTTTTACGGCTGCGCTGTCGCTGCCGCTGCCGCCGCCGCCGATCGGTTATCTCAATCACTGGCTGGTTGAAGGACCGGCTGACACTCGACTTGGCTGCGCGACTTAGCATTCGTGCGACTGACGTACAAACCCACGAGTGCGTCGGGCTATTGCTGTTGTTGTTGTTGTTGCTGCTGCTGCTGCGACAACTGCATCATCATTATCATCATCATAATTTCCTCGACGCTACGCGTGCTGTTGCTGCTGTCCTCACTGTCTTCATCATCATCATCACCATCAGTACGTTCATCATCATCGCCTTCATCGTCTTCATCATCATCGCCTTCATCGTCTTCATCATCGCCGTCGTCGTCGTCGTCGTGGTCGTAATGAAGGCACCGTATGACTCAGACGCCTCTTACTCACAGAGGACACACAGAGAGAGAAAACGATATATATATATATATATATATATATATATCGAGGAAGAAGGCATGTCCTCTACTGCCAGACTAACTAAGTGACTGACTCATCGACTCAGTCGGTCTGTCGGTCGCCGGTTTACCATTGACAGCGACGACGACGATAACAACGTCGACAGCAGAAACATTAACCACACCCTCCGATGATAATGACGATGATGATCATGGTTATGGTTATGGTTTAAGTGGTTAAAATGGTGGAGGTGGTGGTCATCACCATCAGCGATATGATGATGATCGACTAACCTAGCAGCCGAGTAACATAGATCTTGAATGGCACCCGGCTGGACACAACAACGACAATAACACCTCCAGCATTAGCAACAACAACAACAACAACTATACCGGCAATAGTAACAATAACAATAACAACAACAGCAATAGTAACAACAACAACAACAACAACAAACAGCAACCACGCCAATAATCGTCACACAGCCAATCATCGATGACTCTTGGATAACAGTAGATCAATTGATCCATCTAGCAATTGAACTCTACTCATCCTTGTTGTACTTAAAGCTTCCTGCTTGACCTGTGGTCGTTTATATGCTCGGCTCTGTTAAGCCTATGTAAGTTCAATCTTTAAAAATATGTGCGTGTGTAATATTTACATCCATGGAAAGAATTCCAGCTCATTTTAGAATCTGGGTTTTGTTTCTTATTTGAAAAAAACACTTTGCATGGTTATTCGTGCCATATATATAGCAGAGTCACCGCCGTATGAGTTTCATTGCTGGGATTGCAGGGACGCTTCCATGCTGTACTTTATTAGAAACGTACTGTCATTCCAACAAATATATATATATATATATAACCAACTTGTTGGTAGAGTACAATCGCTTAAATAGTATATATTTTTATATATATATATGGTAGCGTGGTCTCGAGAGCTTGTGCGCTACTCATGTTTTTCATCTAGCCCAGATGTGGCCGGTTCCATTCCGGTTGTTGATTGACACTTTACTGAGCGATGCTTACTCACGGAATAGATGAGAATAAGTCAATCGCTGCTGAGAGTCAACAATCATGCTGCGGCTGCCCACAAAACGGTTGGGCAAACTCTAAACCCATAATCTCAATGAGTCCGCCTTCTTATGGTGCCGCTCTATAAAAAAAAAATAAAACTTAGCTATATGTACATAGTATGCGAATAATAATGTAAAGATTCTGGAAAGAATTTGCCATTGCCAACACACCCAACACAGCGGTTGATTATCATATACATAGTCTGCATTTGTCAAGTCCACCAGCTTCAACGACTACGACGACGACAACGACAACGCGGCACAAAGCGGCACCGACAGAAACCGATCTCTGTTACGCTTACGTTAACACTTGTTACGTCGGCGGCAGCAGCAGCAGCAGCAGCGAGGGCGTCAGGGAAGGGCTTGAGAAGATGAGAATCGCCCGTCTAACAACAACAACAACAACAACAACAAATCACCAACTACATTTGTGACTGTACGCTCTGTTGTTACTAGTTAATGCAGCTAACAGCAGCAGTAGCAGCAACAACAGCAACAACAACAACAGCAACAACAACAACAGCAACAGTGGTAGTACGAATCCAGTCTAGTCGAGTCATACTGCCGTTGTAGTAGTCATAGTAGTTGTTCGAAGAATAATGGGTCGAAACTGTTGATATAATGATTCGAAAGGAAGCAGGCAGCAACTCAGAGCGAGAGAGACAGGGTGGACAGCAACAGCAGCTATGAATATATGTCATGTCATGTCAAGTCAAACGCACCTTTATTTAACGGGTATATATGCCTAAGTATGCATTGTTTTAACAACATATTTACTAGTTGAATATAATTCGAATATACGACAGGTCTGTCGACTTCGTAGACTGCGCGGAACTCTCCACGCGAATGTGTTGTTTGCCGACACTGAGCGCGCAACCAATTCCAGTGATCTAACATTCATTCGCGCTTTGCAGTCCATTATCTATAGATTTAAACATGGTCTGGTCAGTCCCAAGGCAGCACAATTTTCTGTACAGCGTATAGATCACCTCGTTTGTGTAGCGTACGTATTGGTACAAGAGATACGCTTTCACGAGGTTTCACGAGATCTTTTTTGATACTCGTCTGGTGCATTTGGCCTGTACCAATCGTCGTATAATTGGTGCGGCGGTGCCGCCGCGTCAAATCCGCAGATATCAGTGAGTAATTAGTGGCTGGGCTAGCTAATTAGACCGGGTACGGGGTTAAATCGTGCGTCATTTCTAGCGTCGGTCTGGCACAGGTCAATCTAAGCGAAGGGGAAAACGTTGTGTTCCGTAGCAGTGGTGGATCGGGCAGATAACGTATCGTTGTGAAAAATTGGGCCCTTGTCATGTATATGATTATGTCATATTGATCCTACTCGGGATTTTGAGAGAAATTGTGATTTTTTGGTTTGTTGTTTTGTTATTCTGCACATTCCTCGTCGTCGTCTTCTTCTTTTGATTTGGTTATGAATCTTGTGGCATGTTGAGCATTGTCGTCTTGCTACATTTCTCTCCTGAAAAGCCCAGATAATGAGTCCCATCATATGAGAACGGCATGGCCTTGGGCAAGATCGTGCCGAGGGCAGCCCTATTGAGAAAGGGGCTGGGAGCTTTTAACCAAGTGTCTAGAAAACGTTTAGCAAAGGGCGCTGAACAGCGGGCTTAGTAGTTGATGCGGGTAACGACGAAGAATTGACGGTTGTGTTGTGGTCGTTGTGGTCGTTTTCGTTGTTGTCGTCGTCGGGGCCGCTTTCGCCGAACCAGAACCTCCTGACACATAGTACTTGTGTGTAGAGTTTTGTCGAGTCGAGCCTGGTGGCGTGGTGGGTGCATTCGCGCGCGCGCTTCGCGACCGGAGGAGACACATGGGTGCAGCAGGGTTCGAGCCCCGCCGTTGCACCGTTGTATTTATGGCGTCCGTCTTACGAAGCAATGCGAAGGCAGTCCTATAAAGCAGTTAAAAACGTTGTTGTTAGGTCATGTCCGTGGTGGTGGCGGTGGACGGCGACAGTAATGTATGTATGCTGATGGATGTCGACGACCATATTCATTCTCTTTCATTGCTGCCTATCGGATCAAGAAGCAACATTGAGTAGGAGAGAGCGCAAAGCGCGCTTCTGCCGTGTCTGACACACGCCATCGTAGTCCTCATCCGTCCGCGTTTGTCAAGCACTAACTTTCAATACGTCGCCTGTGAGCCTTGTCGACTGGGAATCGGAGAGGTGGTTGTTGTGGCGGTAGATTAGAGAGCGTCGGGCTTTCCTCGGCGTGCTCACATCTGTGCTTAGCAACACGCTCACGTCTGTCTTATTCTTAATGTTGTGGTTGTTGTTGTTGTTGTTGCTGCTGCTGCTGTTGTGGTTGTTGTTGTTGTTGCTGTTGTTGTTGTCGTCGTCGTCGATATCATCATTTCCTTTTCCCTTTGTCGGTGTTTGTTTTTGAGCTTTTTTTCCAGTGCCGTTGCTTGATGGCGGCTGCCACTGGCCAACAGATGATTGATTGGTCTACCGCTACGCTGCCGTACGGCGACCGCAGGGGAACTTAATCGAAGTAGTTAGTAACTTGCAGCAGTTGTTGAGTCGGATGACTTCAAGGCTCTGAAACCATGATGGTTGACCACTGGCGGCACGAGCCACACTCTCGTTATAGTAGTAACTGTTGTTGTTGTTGTCATCGTCGTCGTCGTCGTCTGCTGCTGGTGTCGATGTTTGTACTGATGTCCCGCCGCTACCTTGCACGTTCCGCGTCATTCACTAAGTAATGGGTGTCGATCACACAAAGGAATGTGCTGCGGCACCCCCAACGAAATCGACCGCCGTCTAACTATTACCAAACACAAGGAAAAATGCTTGGTAGTAAGTACTACGGTCACACGCGATTTGTTTACTTAAGTATTTAAATCGTCTTCCTTTTTTTTTGGATTGCCTTCCTTAAGCCAGCATTTAACGCCTACGGAATTGCTTTTACATTGCTTCGTAACATGGAAGTCTCATAAGTATAACTTTGCAACGACACTGACCAAACTTGCACACCTGTGTGTTCCTGTCGGTCGCAATGCGCACGCGAAAAATGGGTAAAATATAGAATACCAATTACAGCTAAACTATTACGTCGTGAGCGTACAGATATTGCAATTGAGGGTCTAGTTGACTACCGCGGTGTCTAGTTGAACAGATCATTGCGTCGAATGTATCGACTTCACCTTCCTCAGTCCCACGTGCGGCATATTTTGCTTTGCCAGTGCATTCGATTAGCCATGAATGCAGGCACCTGTGGCATCATGTAGATTGTTGCGTACAATTTAGAAAATAACATGTCGGTTTATCCCACAACATTAGAGATACGATGATAGTATTTTTGTTGTTAAATATACTTAATATTGATTTTTATTATTACCCTTGACGACAACTGAGACGTCTAAAAACGGTTAACACGATTTATTCTCAACGTTATCCGTTTGCACATATGGCTGTTATAGACGTTGTTGTAATTATTAGTCGTCATTAGTTGTAACATTGTAGTTGTACATCTAACGTACGAAGCGCCCTAGCTGAAGTTGGCCATATAAGGCTTATAATATTCGAGTGGGCGAGCTGAGACACATCCGTTAAGTCTAGTACGCGAAGCTAGGCTTTGCCACTGTGCTTAATTTCTTCTGAGTTCTGGCTTATGTCAATAACGTACACAGTATAATTATTTGACTTCGATACGTGTTTCTGGCAGGAACACTTAAATGACGCCTTTGCCTAAGGCGACGACTCAGCGTGCTCGGGCATAGACAGGTTATTAATTCACGTTTTTACTCTTCCGTGGGACACAATAGGATTGAGATATTAAGGTCGCCTAAGTGGTCCAGTATTCTAACTGCTGACAACGGATAACTGGTTCCGATTAAGTACAATGCTTCAAACATTACATCAGCTTCTAACAACCAAACGACATAGCTCATACGCAGTTTATATTTTCAATGCCCCTGCTTCCATTCAGTCGTGAGTGCATCCACGCTCTGTCCGTGGAATATGCAGCAGATGAAGTCAGCTTTTTATAGGGCTACAAAAAAGTGTTTTTGGTTTTGTCCGTAGAAAAGCGAAAACACTTTTTTGTAGACCCATCAGTTTCGGTTTTATCTTTATTTATGTAGTTGAACATTTTTATCTTTGTGTTGTAGTACTACTTATGGTCCGTACAATATTTGTAACCCAAGGAATCAATTTGTAGGGCTGTGTGTATTTGAACGACTTCTTTTTTAAGCATTATACTGCTAAATAGAGCCTCTGAGTGATGATTTGAAGTTTTCACAGTTTTTCGCTCATTCAGAGTCGCGGCGTCAACTTGAAAGACAATGGTAAATGCTCGCGGAGGGAGAATTTTTTGTTTAATAGAACACGTAATTGTGTAAGAGATAGACTTCAATCAACAGCAGACAACTGCCGTCAAAGAAATGGTTGGTCATCGAATGGTAGCAGTCTCTCTAGAAGGTATTGTTTATGACGTTTTGAGACCCGTCAAGTATTGACAGTAATGTTCTTTGATTCGTTCCCACCCCTGAGGCTCGAAATTGTATTGCATTTCTTCGACACCCCACACCGATCCCTATTATGGCTGCGTTCCTGCGCTCGCCCGCGTAAAAACTTTGACCTTATATCATTTGCTTGACACCGACGCTGTCTGTCAAGCGAACTTGTAGCAAGCTAAAGATAACACCTTCTCGCCTATTCGACCTAGTTCATTGCACAAAACTTTTTTTCAATGTAACATGGTCTCTGAGAAGCCTTGTTTCGGAGTGAGATTTGTGATACTGGTGTTTTTGCCCGACATAGGAGCACAAAATATGCAATTGCCAGACAACCAATTAAGATTTTTCGGCGGGATGTCCAGAATAAGTGCACGCATAAATGATTTTCTTCTGTGTGGCGACGTTCACTACCGCCGACGTGTCGCGCGACAGCCGCAGCGCCGCCATACAGTTATTTATGCATGCACTTAATCTGGACAATCCGCCGAAAAATCTTAATTACTCCGCAACCACAGCTCACATTGCCATAGGTTTGGTACCAAAATGACCATGTCATAAAATGCGCGTTTGTCTGATTGTGTTAGTTTTGAGCGCTGTGAGTGGTCGCAAGGTAATTTTTGAGGTATTTGGTGTGAAAGCTAATGAAATAACTTAACTTTTTCGAATTCTGTTCTTAACGACCATGTCGCATCTTCTGGCCGGTGTTATATGTTCTTCGGAGGAAGCAGAATTTCTTCACGAACACGATTGTGTTTCTGTATAGATAGTTTTTGTAGAGAAGTGACTGGTTGCCACGCAATTGCACATTTTGTGCTCTTATCTCGGGCAAAAACACCAGTGTCACAAATTGTAGTAGTTTCACTCTCACTCCAAACAAGACTTCGTCTTAGGAGACCATGTTCCATTTGCAAAAAAGTCATCATTCATCATGGAGTGAGGCGTCTTGAGGCCTTTTCATTTGGTTATGGGGATCTAATTTTTTAGGCTTCTATAAATAAATGTTTAACATAAATATATTCATATGTGCATTTGGGTCGTTAACTTGTAAGTACTCAACGTAAGTTATTATTTGAGAATCCCTAAAAACAGTGCCCATTACTTTCCCGGCCTACAAAACAGCCTTCTTTCAAAACAGGTGTCGCCCGCGGTCACATCGACGTCAAAAGTATTATCTTGCACTCAAGTATCGATCAACAAATGCTGCTGCGAAATATACATTCATGTGGTCTTTGTCTATGGCCAGCAATGCCGGCACCCACCTTGCACACAGCTGTTTAATTTCTGATTGTCCGTACGTTTTAGTATGCACCCCGCCTACGGAGGTGCCCTCGTAGTTCTTCATTCACCACCTTCATTTGGCAATCTTCCATGACAATGCGATGAGTGTTTTTCACAGTTTTTCTGGCCTAGTGACTTCAACTAACTCGACTTCCGGGGCGCCGCCTAATCTATGGCTGATGTTCGGCCTCGTTTGAATTGCAATTCTTCCGGAAATGGGATCACGAACCATCAATCATAGGCTCACGAACGCTGGAGTATAGCATAGTCCATGAAAACTTTGTTCGACTCCCTGTGGACTCCTGCAGCCTCCCACTGAAAAAAAAATCACGGTACGGAATTCGTCTTTTTCTATATCTACGCCAAGTGCTAGGCAACACACTCAGTTCAATTCAGTAGGTGTCACACGTATTCTAAACGCCGTGTATGTCTGAAACTCAACATGTGATCGTGCAAACAGCGCCTACTTTCCCGACGTATACTACAAAGATCATTGCGGCGCCAGCTCATGGAAATTCTGGTCTCAATTAAACGGCCTACTTATGCATATACGGTCTGCATAGGCTGTTTGCAACCGGCAACCGGGGCCTTTATGATACTATCTGACGGCAAATCAGGCGGTGCTGCCTTAATTAGCGTCAGGTTAATAGTGTAATATGTATCTACGGTTGACGTCAACGGACTGGTACCGGCATGGACGAATCTTCTATGCATGCAGAACCAGAATAACCAGGATCATCACAATTAGGCAGTAGACAGGCATGTTATGTAGTTATTGTATGCCGCTGTTTTTCTATGCGCTGCGAGCACAGCCCAACAAACAGTAGGAGGGCATATCTAGGCCAAACCACCAGCATCGTGCTGCTAGACTCTGCTAGCTAATAACTATCTTCTAATGATAACCCTTCGTTGATATCGGTCGGTTACGGCCACAACAAATCCCAAATTGGTATTCCTGTTATATCGACTGTGCACACACATGACTCTGCACAGATATGTGTGTGTATTTTTTGAGTCTGGTCAATGCGTCTCTGTGTCGCTGGACTGGCATCAGGTCGTAGATTAGCAATGGGGCATACGCGAGGCAATTCTTCAAAACAAAGTTAGGATCTCTGAGGTTGGTCTGTCTGAAGACCGAGAAGTCTGTCTGGTTCGTTTAATCGGTTGATCCAGATACAGCGGGACGAACCGAGTTGCAGTTTCTGGGACAAATGTAGCTCTTCCCGATGGTCATTGGGTTCGACAATGCTTCAGTGCGCATGCTAGGTATCAGAGTCAGCGCTTTGTTAGCGAATCGAAACAAATGAGTACATTGCTAATTAACAAATGAGTACATAACTTTCACCCACAGCAGGGCTCAAAAGCGAGCGAAGGTCGCAGAGCCTATCGGAGCGGTTCTGGTAACTAAGCCATGCATACGCTTTGTTCACGATTGTCGACAATCGAAAGGATTGCTGGCCTATGCAGGGCGCCGAAGAGCGCCAGGCATTTTTGGTAAATTTATGTGGTTCTTTAATAAAAGTTGTCTGAGTGAAAAGAACGTCTGAAAGTGAACAACAATAAAGGATACATTTATATATATAATATAATGGAAACATCCATAGTAGAATAATAATATAAAGGAAACCCCAGTATACCAGACTACCTCCACAAAATTTTCTTACGAGGCTTTTTAATAAAAGTGGGTAGCATATTGGGCGCTCGTTATTCCAATGTTTTGCAGCACATCTCAAGACGGATTCCTTTTCAATCCGCCTCGCAAGATGGTGTTTCCGGTTCAGTCCTGTTGAAGTCGAGCCACCACAAATAACTCTTTATGCCAGATGCCAACAAGATGGTGTTTATGATTTCCTCTTTCCTGATTAGCTGTGGGTTCGCTCTACGAGTACATTTTCTCTCTTCCCTGTTAGGAACACAGATGTGCAAAATGCGAATTTAAATAGTATATTCAAAAGAAAAATTAATTGAAAAACAAACTTGCCATCTTTATTGCGTCATGCTTCACCATTGTTCACCATTATGCACGACAGTTACAAGAAAAAGTTGATCTTCAAAGTGCTAATATAAAAAGTCATTTAATAAAGACAACATGTAAGACATAGAATATATATATATATATATATATATATATATATATATATATATAAGAAAAAGTTGATTCAAATTAGCATGAAGCTATGGCAGGTGGATGCATGCAGCATCAAGTACGCTGGTGCTGTGTTAGTTAGGAGATGAGACTAAGCTACCGTCGTGCTATGGAGATCCTTAGTTAGGTAAGAAAGGAGGATTTATTGTCTTTTGCCTGCGCTTTGAATGATCTTTTTGGACAAGTTGCCCATTTGGGCACTCACTACCCAGAGTACGACTTCGAACAGCGACACCAACAACACTTTTCACATATGAAATCGACACAAATGAATGTCGTCGTAGTCGACGTCCGAACCATTTGGGTCACGAGAGTCTCGCCTGGACGCGTCTCGCCTGGCTCTGCTTCGTTCTATGTCTCGGAGCTATAATTAACTCGGCAAGCCGGAATTGGCGTTCGTGCTTTTCGACGGTGCTTTATTTTTGAAGGCTAGGAGGGCGCGTGCGATGTCTCGGTAGTGGTGACTTTGCCCTCCCTGACGAAGCCACTGACTGACTGACTGATGGTGGCGAAGGTGAGCGATGGTGTTTAGACGACGCCTGCTGCTGCTGCTGCTGCTTAGGCGAACGGCGACACCACCTCGGCCGGCCAGCGGGCAGGCAGAGATGCCGCAGTCAAAACGTGCCTTCCCTCCTTCCCTGTGCGCTCTCGTTGGCCACCCGAATGCTTGGCGCCACCGTGATTCGACTCGACGCTTCTGACCACCAACCAACCAGGCACCACGAGTAAGGCTTTTTCCCGCTGGCAGTAATGGTGGTGGTGGTGGCGGTGTTGCTGCTGCTGCTGCTGCTGATGCTGAGGAGTAACACTTGGCATCCGGCGAAAGCCACCACTCTCTCTGCTCTTTGCCACCGGTTCTCGTCGGCCGCCTCATAATCGCATCTCTGATAGCTCTGATTGTCGGGGTGACCAGGGTGACGACGATGCTGTCGTATCGTGCGGCTGTCGCAACAACAACAACAACAATAACACGGCAGCAGCAACAACAACGACAGCAGCAACAACAAGAATAGCAATAACAGCAACAAGAACAACAACGTCAGCAACAAGAATAGCAATAACAGCAACAAGAACAACAACGTCAGCAACAAGATCGCAATAACAACGTCGGCAACAACAACAACCACAACAACAACAAAGTCAGCAACAACAACAGCAGACTACAGCGGCACAAGCAACAGGGCAGCCGCGAGTCCGCCGGGGAAAAAGAAGGACCAAAGATTGTCGCCATTCACGGCTGCCTAGTCAAATGACGCCTCGTACCATGCCTGCCTGCTACACAGCTCGTATGTCGAGGCCAGGCTTTTCGATCTACCACCTTTCAAGATGGGGCTTTTTTTTGTTCTTGCCTTGAGCCTTTTAGAGAAGGCGGCGTACCGAAGAAGCGCTGCCATCATATTGCGTCTCGTGATTGTTACACTTGCACCGTATACCATCGGTGGTTTTGCTTGGTTTTCTAGCACTGAACCACATGTTATGATGACACGCCACATCGTCGTCACGCTCTCGAGATCGTCGAGCCCCCCCGAAAAACTAGAGAAAGGTCTTCTACGGTTGTTGCCGGTACGCACGCCCCTGTACCAACAAAACTGCACGTCTCTACTGCAGCTCCATTTGGCGGCCGAATTTAGAAAGTAGATTTTGTGTGGACGACACAGAAGGAGAATTGACGTGCGTTTTATAAACGGTGCGGGAGGGAGGGAGACGACAACTCATATTTATGAATCATATTTCATCGGATATAATCATATACTGAGTATATATTGTCCTGTAGATGTGCAGGACGGCTGCGTGCGCGAGATGCGTTCAAGCCAGGCAATCTATTTTGATTGATTTGATTGCTCTATGAATTTTGTTAGTATTCATCGTTTGACTGGTCGCTCTATGAATTGTGTTATTATCGTTTGTCGATTTTATTTTGCTGTAGGGCATCGTTGATAATAAAATCACTGTACGGCACCTTGAGGAATTGTGTATGCTGACTCATATTGATGTGCACATGTGGTGTTATGTGTCCCTTGAGTAAGGGGGGAAGTTTGTATCGAATTGTATTCACAATATTCACTTTCATCACTAACGAACTATATTATTATATATAATATTATGATTATTTTCATGTATCTCCCTAAAGGCATTTTCTTCTGTATTTTGATTTTGTATATATATATTTATATGTTTAAAAAATACCACTTAAAATGATCGTCTAACCCTTGCACCTGTCGTTTATTGCCATTTCAGGCCCAAAACCACGCAAGGGTGGGCTATTGCATAGCTTATTATGTTGTTGGCGGAGAAGAACAGGAAGTGGCCGTTTGCGTGGCTCCGGCGTTGGTGGCAACGACCAGACGGATCACGCCGAACAGGGTGCTGGCCACAACCATCAAGGACAGACGGGACTGCTCACGTCCAACATCGCCAACACCCCTGTCCAACAAGGACAACACGACGGATCCAACAAGGTGCGCATTTGCATCGCTCACATATATATATATATATATATATATATATATATATATATATATATATATATAACGTTTTTTTACTGTTCTGGGGCGAATTCCAGTCGTTCCGCTAACTCGTATTTCACGGGGATGACGATAGGAGCTGCGTTCTATTTTCGTACTACAAGTTAAATGTGCTGAAAACGGTACCCACATGCTCGTATTTTACTGTCACTAGTTTAAGCTGCCTGCTTGTTATCTCTAGAAAAGTCCAAGGAGAGGGTCCTGGACTATTCGGAGTTTCAAGCCCGACAGGAAGAAATTCATGAGTTCTGCGAATGCGCGATTCGCCTTAATGCCTTGATGCTGCAGATTTTGTGATTTAGCTGTTTAGACTCGCCATCCCACATGCATGCCTTAAGGTTGTCCTCAGCGAAGAAGCTGGAGTGCACACTAAGAATTGAACGACTCATTCCAGCTTATCGAAACAAATAAACCAGTAGGTGGTGGGGGTTTGATTGAAGGTTTTTCACAGTTGATGAATCGTTGCATATCAGTGACCTCCGGATTCTGCCAACACCTACTCAGCCTCAGACTAAAGTATATCGATCCCGTCCTGTGTACCTCGGTCCTTTTTGAACCCGAATTGTGCCTGTGGAAGAGGGCTTTGCACAGGAGAGACACTCTCTCTCTATGACCATTTTAAAAGTGTGATCCGACGCAATACCCCGATGTACTTGTGGATCGTACACATCATCACCGCATTTTCCCTTAAAAAGAAGCATGAGCTTTACGTCGTTCCGGGCTTGGGATATGAGCAGCTTTCTGCGTATGTGTGTAAACAGATTATATATATATATATATATAACGCCATTCAGGCATCATTCCGATTCCGTACGAGTTGTTACAAGGTGGTCACCGTGCAAGCGTTTAGCGGGGGGAAACACGCACAAAAACCGTTAATCCGATAATATCGGTATAACTAGCCCGAATGAACTATCTAACGAACGTGCCATGCCGGTCGACTCCAATTGGTTCGTCCGTCCATCCGTCCGGGGGGTTGGTTACCTTCAATACGCAAATATTCGGTGATGCGTCGTGACATATCCATAACGATATGGGGGCGTTAGTTACTTAACTGCGTCAAGAGCAAGTACTTGCCATGTGGTGACGTAGTCTAGGCAGCTAGCTGGGCTCGGAACTTCCTTGTGGCTTCTGGTGAGTTCGATCGCTGTGGATTCGAACCCGGCTGTGCAGATCTAGCTGCTGTGTACTTCGATTATGTCTGGACTGTATATATGTAAAGCGCAATTAAAAAATAGGTGACACACCTCGGTGGGGCACCTGGGTGCTGTGCTTGGACATTCCGCGCTGTCACAAGGATTTTTTGTTTTGGAAAAACATAGCTACGCAACATTTCTGAACATAGCCGGACAAGTTCCACAAAGGGACGAAGCATAACATAAGTAATTCAGTTCAATCAGATGAACGGTTTGATTCATTAATTGAAAACAGCCACAAGTAGTTATTGTTATTTGTGCCGTACTTTAGAACTCGCATAGTAGTCATGTTAAGTAAGCACTGTGATAAAAAGAAAACATAAAAACTAATCGTTATTTCGTTCTTTCTAGCTGAGTTTATTGCCACCGCTGGGCGCATGGGACGAGGGCAAGATTTGTTTGGTCATCGATTTGGACGAGACGCTTGTTCACTCTTCGTTCAAACCAGTCAGCAATCCTGACTTCGTCGTACCTGTTGAGATCGAGGGATCAGTGCACCAGGTGAGTAGTGATTCATAGAGATTGATTGTAGGAAAACGCATCGTTTTGTAATCAATGCCGGTTCTCTGCCGGTGTGCGGCGGAGCCACACATATACATAGGCGAAGGGAGAAATTATAGGACACATTTTATTCTTGCGACGTTTATCTAGGCCCGCCCATCGTCTAGCCGACGGAATCATTCGATTGTTTTAAAATATAATTTGACATTTGATAACGAGGGAAGCCAGTTGTAGCACCCCGGTGATTTTTTACTGCAAACTGTTTATATACAAGCCAGTGTTTGCTGTGGCATTCACACTCTCGGTGCATGCAGCTAATTATCTATGAATGAGCTAATGCTGTTTAACGTATTGCAGGTGTATGTTTTGAAACGTCCGTACGTGGATGAATTTCTGGAACGCGTAGGTGCCCTCTACGAGTGTGTATTGTTTACTGCATCATTATCGAAATACGCGGATCCTGTCGCTGACCTTCTCGACAAAAGCAATGTCTTTCGGTAAGCGAATGTCACCTAACTGTCGATTTCTCTTCTTAAGACTTATTGAAGGAAGAGTTATTGAACCAGAGTCCATCGATTTACGAGAACTTCGGGACGCCAGACGAGGTCTCCACAACCAGTGATCTTACGACCGCAGCGTAGGTAGGCGGCCTCAAAGCAGTCGTTTCAGGCGAGGCTAAAAGTTCCGTCCCGGAATTGCTTGCCGCAACACCCCTAGTCCACCACCCTAATGTCTGATGCTTCGGTCCGATGCTCAGAGCCGACCTGCTGCAGAAAAACGCAGATTTGTATTGACCTGTCACCTGGCTATGCAGAACATGACATTCAACGAGCAGTCGTTAGCCTTTGCCAAACAACTGTATTAGGAGTTAGTAAGCCACACAAGAAACAAATCTTACTATAGGATTCTGCGACAAAGAACGTTTGAGTCCGAGGTCATCTCTGTCATGCATAAACAAATCAAATATATAAAGATATATATGAGAAGGCTAGAAAGTTATGTAAAAACAGTACTCGCGAAAAAATGTACTTTCATATTTATTCGATTTATCTATCTTCAAGCTAGTGCCAACAACGCATTGCTTTCTCAGCAAGTTACCCCTCATTTATTTGGAGTGCATCTGTGTTTTGTGTTGAATGACATTGCAGAAGCCGGTTATTCCGCGAGTCATGCGCTTTCTACAGGGGCAACTACGTAAAGGATTTGAACCGATTAGGGAGAGAAGTGCACCGAGTTGTCATTATTGATAACTCTCCAGCGAGCTACATGTTCCACCCGGACAACGCTGTAAGTCAAACCAGTTCGGGCACCTAATTAGTTTGCTTAAAATCAACATGCAACTTTTACATGTCATTTAAAATAATAAATGTTCTTCTCTTTACTTTTTATCCAGCTCTCTCTATTTATTTTATTGTACGACACATGCATATATATAGTCTTGGAACATTAACTAGTGCTTTTCGGATCATGTAAATAGTTCGAACCTTTCCCGCCGGCGACTGACGCATACGTGTGACGTACGACCGACGGTTCACACCTGTTTTTTCTTCATGTTTGTTATCTTCTTTTGCTGCTTTAACAGGTTCCTGTTGGATCGTGGTTTGACGATATGTCGGACACAGAGTTGCGTGATCTTATCCCGTTCTTCGAACGACTTGCACGCGCACCGCCACAGGTAAACCCACTACCGGCCCACTTCATATCTGGGATCTTTGTCCAGAGCATTGCTGTGGTCGAGGTGGCATGACGGACACTCGCTAACTGATTCAATTTGCTGACTGACTCAACACAACTTTGCTCACTCTCGCAACGTTATGCAGACACATAGCATCGACATGCACTGACTTAGAATGGACAGATAATAGTGGTGCATTCTGAATGATCTAGCCAGCAGTACTCCATATATATATATATATATATATATTTTTTTTTTTTTTACTATGGTTGGCCAACAACAAGCAATGATTAATCAGATGATGGCGTGTGTTGTATCTTTTCATTCTTTGCGTTGTTCAAACAGGATGTGTACAATCTGTTAAGGCAGCTACCACATACCATGGCACTCCCTGCAGTTCCAACCACAACCACAACAGCAACAACTGCAACAACAGCAACAACGACTAGCTCACCTGCAATATCGACAGCGGCAGCATCAGCAACCACAACAGCAACAAGTGCGATGACAACGACAACAACAGTGTCATCAACAACAACAACAACAACGACAACGCTACAGAGCAAAGCAGCAGTAACAAATAATGGCCAGGCAACGCCAACGGCGCAACGCTCGTGAGCAAGCTGACTTTCTTCGTGGAACCGAGCCTTTAGGAAAAGCGGACGTCGTACTGCAGTAAATCTGAAGTTGAACAGCGCAGAAGAGAGCGTTAGTGTGAGCGCAAACGAACCGAAATGACAATGAGACAGAGCGCGAAGGCGTATCACCTATCTCATTCTCGCGTTTTCACCGCATTGATTCAGTCGCAAAATTGTTTAACTTAATCCTTTGAGACGACGACGACACAGCGAGTGGACCGGTGTGTGTGGTGGAATGAACACATTCAGTTTTGTTGAATGAACACATTCGTCTAATTGTATCGACAACGCTAGAACCGCCGTGCGTGAGTTAGTCTCGCTTGTGACGGCGACAGACACTGGTGATCATTGCGATGGCGTTGCGTGCATCGTTGACGTCGAGGGGTAGACGGCAGTCGAGCGAAGTGTTCGTCGCAAGAAGTCAAAGAGTGTCACCTGAGTATCACCGAGTGTACTTTCAATCCCATTTTTCTAATAAGTTCTAAGGCACTCGACTATGGGTAGCATATGCGAAGAACATTGGTCACAGGTGATTTTGTACAACAACAGCAAAAAGTCACGGCTCATGATTGTCGCATGCCCTGAGACGACCTTCTTATTGGTCAATGTAGTGTCCAAAAGGCGGAAACAACTGCAACAATTACCACAGCGATGCCGCCAAAGCAGCAGCAGCAACAGCAACATAATTTGCTTGTTCATTACACTATAAACACTCGGTACTACGAGAACAATTGCAGTAGCAATGAACACCTTACGCGATGTTAATAAGTGCAGCCTTTAAAAAACATCGGAAGATGTTACATATATACATGATGTTGAGTCTGGGCATATCGCACAGACAGCTATGAATAGACGAATGTACACGAATGTGCAATTATAGCGATTTCAAATTGTTGACTGATGGGTGTTTTGACGACGCCAGTTAGAGAAGTAACAGGACTGCGTGAACATCTATCATCATAGGAGCGTTTAATGGTATATTAACTATCACTGATGTGAATGGATGATCGTACCGTTCTCATCAAGGGGCTTTAACTTCTATACATATATATATATATATATATATATATACATGCAGTTGTTATCACGGCGGCGATAAGAAGCAATTTCTTACAGGTGAACGTGGAATGGTATCAATAAGAGAATTTAGTTTGAAGGAATTGTTCGTTGTTTGACGTCGTTAAGTCGCAGAGTCGTAACAAACATTTTGCTTTCTGTGCTTTCCTCATATACAATGCCCGACATTTAGTTTTAGCTGTTCACATCCGTTGTTTTTCATTATTATTGTTATTTTTGTTATTATGAGTAGTTACAGTAAATGTATGAATTAGTAAACGTTTCGTGAGTGGTGAATAATGGACGTTCTGTGCAGGCTGGACGCGCACAAACGAAAAGACGACGCTATGTCTGCCTTCCCTCAACAAACACTTGCACAGAACCACACGGGCAGGCAGTACACAAGATACATACATACAGACATACATGCATGCGGACACCCCACACGAAACATACTTGACGTCGTCGAGGCGATTTGAACGTCGTGTTTGAACGAATAGCGAGGGCCGGCGAAGACAGGTGCAACAACGTACACAAGTACTGTAGGGTGTGTGTTATAGGTGAATTGAAGTAAACGGAAAGAGAAACTCGCGCTTGCTTGCGTTTGCGAACCTCATGTCTCTGACCTTCTGGCTCCGTGACGGACGCCGTCTCGTTGATGATCTTAGCCCTTAGATCGGTCTGCGGTCGCTGTCGATCGAACTGATCTGCCGGGCGGGATTGTGCCGGATGTGCCGCAATGGCGATGCTCATAACTGCTGTGTGGAGGCATATGACAGGTGTGCACGTGAATGCGTGAACCTAGGAAAATGTCTTCTGGTGATTTAGTATAATAGCTGTCATGTAGAGAGTTCTGCGCGCCTCGTTCGCTTACCGAATCGACAATGAAGAAGAGAGTAAATCTTTGTACAATTATTGTTATTGTAATTTTTATGTATTGCTACTTTTGATATAATAACAGTAATAGTAATAATAATAATAGTAATTACTACACCCATGAACAGTCGGTTGTAAATGTGAACTATTTATACTAATTATGGTTTTACACAGATTTGCTACTCAGTAGTGAGGCCTGAAACGAAACGAGAAGACAAAACTGAGCATCATTAGACAGGAGAGAGAAATTACCGATGATTTTCCGAGAACAACTGCTGACGACGAAGTGTATGTAGTTGGAAGAAAGCATTGTTGCGATGCGGTGGTACCACCACCTACCTATGGCGAATATGAATCGATGGCGCTGGGTGACTGACGGACGCACGCATGCATGCATTGACGGAGGGATGGATGGATGAATGAATCAATGAATGTATGTATGTATGTACGTTGTTTATGTGTAAGGCGTGTATTTATGCGTGTGATGTGTGACTGTGTGTTGTTACACGAGAAGTGGTTGTGCGGACGGAAAACGGTGTACATCATGTGTCTGATCATCGGTCTGATTGTCTGTATGTGCATATGCGAGCCCGAAACAAAACCATACTGAGAGAGAGAAGACGATGCGTTTAAGAGAGCAGAGAGCTTAAAACTAACGCGAGAGAGAGAGAAAGCAAGACACGGCATAGAGAGAGAGAAAGCAAGACACGGCATAGAGAGAGAGCTTATTGAACGAATGAGTCAACTAAGCGATAAGGTGTGGCAGACAGGCGAGGGGGTTCATCAACCTAGAGTTTGTACAGTTTTTCATCCATCGAGATGCAACAAATACATACCTATTCTTTCCCATTTTTATAGAAAAAACAACTACCGTTTATAGTGGGTATAGAGAGAGAGAAAGAGGGATGCGTCGGGTGGTGATCATTGAGTTGCAGAAATTGGTGTTTTATATTGGCTTTGCTTTTGCGGTATAAAACACGACATACGCTAATACGCCAATAGCAGGATGTAGAGGTATGTTCCTCCACCTCTTTGCCGAATATGTTTTTCTTGCTTGCTCTTGTGTGCGAATTGTAATTTATATTGGATAGCTAACTAGATGACATGACTTACGCAATGTACTGCGTCTTTAGCCGCACCCGTTTAACTCGATGAAGTTAAATTAATGTATTCTAACTTTAATCATTCATTCTCAAAGCTTCTTCCACAAAGAGCTTCCGCTTTAAAATTATATACATACAGAGCAGAAGGGAAACATGAACTGGATAAAAAATAGTGCACGATTAATAAAAAATGTGCGTAAAATTAGCGTACGTTTTATATGTTTGGTATGTATTGTTCTTCAATACGTATCAGTCGGAATCATTGACGATGTGAGGTAAGCAAAGACTCGTGAGCGGGCAGTTATAGCGTGTCCTCCACGATATTTATATTTAGCTGCCGGCTTTGTTTATTTTTGTAAATTACGTTGGACAAACGCTCTGCCTACCCTAACGATTCACAACAGCGTATAAGCGTATAGCAATTTTGTCTGATTTTCCCTATATCTATTCTTATTGTATTTTGTACGCCAAGTGTAAATGAACACCTTCACGATGACACGTTTCAAAGAAGGAGATGCGCCTGTTAAGTGTCTCCGAACGTATGTACAACGGATTGACTCTAGAAGTAACATATGATCACAATATTCAGACAAAAACGGCAAGTTTATCATTAACGTTTTGCCTATAGTAATCTTTCCACGGCCGGTTGCTGCTCTAAACGTTGCATGCAGCCATGGCCTGGTGGAATAAGGTATCGTATTGTGGATTGAAGATGGGCAGTTAAAACACATTTGATTATTGTCAGCTTTGCTATCCATGGTCGGTAAGGGAAACAGGCCAGAAATGGCGCGGGAGTTGTTCGGGGTAAGAGCTTGGTAAATTGCAGCTCTTAGACGACAGCGGCATAATTTTTTTTCCGAATAGTTGGTGAACTATACGAGTTCAGCTTGGGTGAACATTTTATTGGACCAGTTGGCGGAGCGCTGCTGTCACGTGCCATGGGACTTTACGAAGAACGGCGACGGCATCAAAGCAAAGTCCATATCAAATGACGAACCTACTAGACATCACTCAGGACACAATCGCCTTTACTTTTACTCGGTTAGGCCGGTGTAAATAGGTGCACATTTGCATGAAAGCTGAGCTATGGTCTCGAGGTGGTGGGCGATACTTTGAAAAGCATTGTAAGTTATTTACGTCAATAAGCCGCAAATCAGACAGGCAACGGTCAACATAGACGAACTAATCAGCCACTGGCGACTGGTTAGATCACTTTTCATTATTAAGGCGGCCAAATTGTTAAAAGGCCAGCGTCAAGAAACACATCCGTTGAGGAAGCGAGACATTTAACGACAGAAATTCAGACATGACTGTAATAGTAAACGCAAGAGAAAGCAAGGAGGTAAATTCAGGGGTTGAGTAAACGAGCATATATATACATGAATAAAAGCTCATACTAATTTTATTAAAAAAATACATAAATAATATTTTCTTCATTTCTAAAATGCTTGTGTGAATATATATGTTTGGCTATAGTGCACTTGAAATTAATTTAGCATATGCATTTCTGGATTGATATTACCACCCGAGAGTACATTTTGCCATGCTATAAATACGTAAGACACTAAAAACGTTTTTATATGTTATAGTTTTCATAGGCTAGCGATAGCGGCAATTCGCAGCTGTACAACGTATTTATCAATTGTTGGAGCAAACAATAATTTTGAGCGCTAAGAAAGACAATGATACTTTCAGGAACTGATATGCATGTATCTCAATAATTCTGTATATCAAGCTATTTGTAAATTTATTCTTAAATATTATTGTTCCCTTAGTAGCATTATTAATAAGTGTGAGATTAGAAAAAAAAACTAGAACAAGAACTTTCTGTGGTGCAAAAAGGCTATTAATATTCAATAAAATATAATATATCTGTGATGATAGCCAAATAAAAATAAGTAACTCCTTGGTACCAGTAGAAGCTGTCGTAGATATCTTGCGCTTTCCAAAATAAGTTTTGTTTGTTAAGGATACTTCTTCATGAATAGGCACACCGTTGTCCAATAATAAGCTTTTCCATTCTATAAGGACGAAGCATAACATCACTCGTGCACCGTCTCAAATGAGCGTTGCTTTGGTCTTAGACTAGTATTTTAGTCATAGACATGGTAATTTAAAAGAATACAAACAAAATATGCACACCTGGTGCAGTTCAAAGGACTTAAATATATGCAAAAAAAACTAAACATATAAGGTGGGTTCAAATGAAGAGGTGCGAAATATCGATGGCTCTTTGCCGATCGAGTAGAGAGATTCTTGGAGGTCTCCATGCCGTGCGATCATCTGTTTCAATTTGCTGCTACCAAAAGTCTACAACGCTCCGAAAACAGTCGGTAATGACTAATGCGCGTTAGTAAGAATGATGAATAAGTTTATTTACTTACCAACTCTGCTTGATAACCATTACGGGCTTGAGCACTGTTGAGTCCCCTTGGAGAGTAATATCAAACTCAGTTTCAGCTTAAGCTGCGCAACCTGTACGGAACAAAAATTCACAATCCAAAAACGTGTAGTTGCAAGATCTGCTCTAAGCAGGCACACCCTCACTACTCAAAAACAAGAACATAGTAGGGCGCCTATTCCTAATCAAATACGGCATCAACAATACCAGAATCAGCAGGGTGCACATGTCGGAACATTTAGATTCAGCGAATTCAGGCATTCGGGCCCGAACAAAGCGTCTTCTGTGGACTCTGGATTGAATGATAGACTCTATAATGACACTAGTCTGGTAGATGTCGTGATGCCCATTAGCTGACCGCCAGGACCCTCGCAATGCTGACTCAGAATCGACGCTCAATCCCGCTCAATTTCCACGCGTACCTCCCAGAACTCTTTGCATCAAACGAGACCCTCGACGGAGCGGGCAGCTAAAGACAGCTAGCTCTAGCAGTACCTCTTTCTATCGAGGTGAGAGAGACGTAAGCAATCATGCTCAAGAAAAGCAGCAAATTGGCAAGCCTGATAAACTCGTTAATGAACACATCAAAACAGGAATAGACATACTCCTTGACCACTACTAACTAAGCCAATGTAGACAAAAGTTCCGTTGGAGTAGCAAAGGAGACTGTTGCTGCTGCTGCTGCTCCCGATATTTCAAGTCTCGACCAGAAGGTTACAGGGGCATCGCTCTGACAAGCATGACGTTTAAGATTCCGGCATGTGTCGGTATAGTAGCAAAGCCTTACGAGACCACGCAGGTCGCATCGCTGCCTTCCGCGACAGGGTGGTAGCATTCAGCCAGTGAGCGTCTTGTCTGACCACTTACGCGAAACATTTCGGCGCAAAATAATACAGACGCACTCTTTGCAGACGTTTGTCATAGGCCACGTTTGACCATGTCTTCGATATCTTCTATTGAAAGCATCAGGTCAATTCTGGTCCGAAGAAATATGTTTAGTCTCCGGTTTGATAGTCTGCATTTCTAACAACGGTAAAGAATGGTGATGCAGAAAGTCCAGCAAACGATCGGTGAATTTCAAAGGGATATCCCAGCTAGCCCGTTTCTGTTTGTTCTATGTAGCGTGCAAATCAAAGGCGCTGTGCAACATTAAAACAATCCTGCATGCGTTTTACACCGGTAGTCTTGTCGTCCTCGCTGAGTAGAGGAATATCCCCGGAAACTGTCATGAAACGTCGACCAGAACCTGGAAACTAATACTACTAAAACTAAGGCTCTGTGATTCAGTAGAGGGAGAACTGTGCAATAATAATATTGCTCGGCAAAGTTTGAGATGTGAGAGAGAGTCCATTCTATAAGGACGAAGCATAACATCACTCGTGCACCGTCTCAAATGAGCGTTGCTTTGGTCTTAGACTAGTATTTTAGTCATAGACATGGTAATTTAAAAGAATACAAACAAAATATGCACACCTGGTGCAGTTCAAAGGACTTAAATATATGCAAAAAAAACTAAACATATAAGGTGGGTTCAAATGAAGAGGTGCGAAATATCGATGGCTCTTTGCCGATCGAGTAGAGAGATTCTTGGAGGTCTCCATGCCGTGCGATCATCTGTTTCAATTTGCTGCTACCAAAAGTCTACAACGCTCCGAAAACAGTCGGTAATGACTAATGCGCGTTAGTAAGAATGATGAATAAGTTTATTTACTTACCAACTCTGCTTGATAACCATTACGGGCTTGAGCACTGTTGAGTCCCCTTGGAGAGTAATATCAAACTCAGTTTCAGCTTAAGCTGCGCAACCTGTACGGAACAAAAATTCACAATCCAAAAACGTGTAGTTGCAAGATCTGCTCTAAGCAGGCACACCCTCACTACTCAAAAACAAGAACATAGTAGGGCGCCTATTCCTAATCAAATACGGCATCAACAATACCAGAATCAGCAGGGTGCACATGTCGGAACATTTAGATTCAGCGAATTCAGGCATTCGGGCCCGAACAAAGCGTCTTCTGTGGACTCTGGATTGAATGATAGACTCTATAATGACACTAGTCTGGTAGATGTCGTGATGCCCATTAGCTGACCGCCAGGACCTCGCAATGCTGACTCAGAATCGACGCTCAATCCCGCTCAATTTCCACGCGTACCTCCCAGAACTCTTTGCATCAAACGAGACCCTCGACGGAGCGGGCAGCTAAAGACAGCTAGCTCTAGCAGTACCTCTTTCTCTCGAGGTGAGAGAGACGTAAGCAATCATGCTCAAGAAAAGCAGCAAATTGGCAAGCCTGATAAACTCGTTAATGAACACATCAAAACAGGAATAGACATACTCCTTGACCACTACTAACTAAGCCAATGTAGACAAAAGTTCCGTTGGAGTAGCAAAGGAGACTGTTGCTGCTGCTGCTGCTCCCGATATTTCAAGTCTCGACCAGAAGGTTACAGGGGCATCGCTCTGACAAGCATGACGTTTAAGATCCCGGCATGTGTCGGTATAGTAGCAAAGCCTTACGAGACCACGCAGGTCGCATCGCTGCCTTCCGCGACAGGGTGGTAGCATTCAGCCAGTGAGCGTCTTGTCTGACCACTTACGCGAAACATTTCGGCGCAAAATAATACAGACGCACTCTTTGCAGACGTTTGTCATAGGCCACGTTTGACCATGTCTTCGATATCTTCTATTGGAAGCATCAGGTCAATTCTGGTCCGAAGAAATATGTTTAGTCTCCTGTTTGATAGTCTGCATTTCTAACAACGGTAAAGAATGGTGATGCAGAAAGTCCAGCAAACGATCGGTGAATTTCAAAGGGATATCCCAGCTAGCCCGTTTCTGTTTGTTCTATGTAGCGTGCAAATCAAAGGCGCTGTGCAACATTAAAACAATCCTGCATGCGTTTTACACCGGTAGTCTTGTCGTCCTCGCTGAGTAGAGGAATATCCCCGGAAACTGTCATGAAACGTCGACCAGAACCTGGAAACTAATACTACTAAAACTAAGGCTCTGTGATTCAGTAGAGGGAGAACTGTGCAATAATGATATTGCTCGGCAAAGTTTGAGATGTGAGAGAGTTTTCAGCAGTCAAAGCATTTTTAAAATCAAAGAAGCACTCATCGTAGGTTACTGTCTGAAGCAGATCATACCGTTAACTAAGCGAACCCTAAGCGATGTAGAGGTGTTAAAGTAAAGTTTTCGGGCTGACCCTCAGCCAAGATATAACATCCACGGGACTGCTTTTCGCATTGCTTCTTAGACGGACCCCCATAAATACAAATGTGCAACGGTGGGGCTCGAACCCGCGCACCTATGTGTCTCCTTCGATTCCGAGGCGCAGACGAATCCACCACGCCACCGGGCACGACATGTAGAGGTGTTAGGTAAAGTGCAGCTTTCTCTCGCGTATCCTAGGCTTATCACAAAACGTCTAAGCCATATTCCTGTCATGCAAGAGAGCACTATGACGCGATCCTCGAAGGCAGTGCGTTTTTTAAATGCGTTTAGTCAAACGGCACGTACGCCTGTACCGAATATTTAAATAACAAGAAACGCGCAATTTTAAATGCAGAGTTACACTGGCTGCGTTTAGTACAAAGCGATGGTGTAAGAGCCATCACTGAGCGACGTTCTGGAAAGTTACCTAGCATAGCTTCTACTGCAGTCCAGGTTTCAAAACAATATTCCGAGCTCGATGAATGCGTGTGCAGGTTCTGTGGTGTTTGTTATATACGCCGTTATCGTTGTGAAGGCGGTGAAGAACACAACATCAGTCGAGAGAGGTGTAATGGGCTTCAGCAAATCAGTTTCAACGACTGCATGTTGTACCTGTTCCTGGCGAATGAAATGTAACCTATCAAATTAAGGCAACTCAGGTGCTAATTGACCTGCTGGCTCACGTTATGCGCAGTGCTGAGCGCCTTTGGGACTTCCGGATGATCACCCTTTCTTTAACGTCTCATTCAAGCCATTTCCATATTCGGACGAGCGTTCCAGGCAAGACTGATCGATTCCGCAACTGACTGATCTTCTTTCCCCATACTAGGTCCGTCGATGCTCGACATAATTTCAATGCTCTAACCTGTGAAGGGTTTTCTTCGCTCTCCCTGCTTCTCACTATTCGTGCATCATGGAAGCACACCCACGTGTGTGCTTAGTAAGACATTTTAAGGATCTCGTGGGTCGCTGCCCGTTGGGGTGCAGTTCCGTCCGTTCGTCACTTGAAAGTACTTCTAGGGTTTTTCCAGAGCTGACTGTAGTATCTGTCTCAACTGCAAATAAAAAGCACCAACTGACTATTAAGTAGCAGTGCGGCACCTCGCGTCGCGTATCTGATGAAAAATGTACTGTCTCTGCGCAAAAAAAATTTCGGGCGCTCACAACATTTTGAGGAAGCGCAAGTCGAACCTCCTTAACCTCGACAAAGAATTCATTCAGCGAGACTGATCGATCGACTTTTCGAAAGTGCTTCCCGAGAGCCGCTCGTAACAACGTAAAAAGCCATCCTCGGAAAAGTTTACGTTACTCAAGAAAGAACGCCTTTCTGCGAGTAAAGGCGTTTAAAAAGAGGAGCGTTGGGGCGTTGTTTCGTATATTGCACGCAATGTATTAACTGTTTAACCGTTTGTTTATTGACATTTTTTGTAGGATAATTGCACACGTTAATTTCAAGCTCTATTAAGCACATAGCTTGTACGAAGCCCCTTTTATGAGAAAACAATGTATAATTTATATATTCCGTTTTCACCCATTTGTAATATTTTGCAACCTGGTTGGAGTTGGCGTGTAGCTGTCGCCTTGTTCAATGCGGTTGAACCGAACCTAAACGTATCGGTTTCAGCTATGTCTTCTACGTAGTTACGTTACCGCGTTGACCTCTATACGTTGTTCTGTGCATTTGTCGACGAGGAAGAAGAGAACATGATGCTACATACGTTCAGCTGCTGAAACAGTTCAGTGTAAACTTTATGACCATATCTCTCTGCGCATCCTTCATGTCCCTCATTGCCGCGCTTAAACACGAAGCCAAAGGATCATCAAGACATAGAAATGCCCGCATTTATACGCTCCGGTTGACGGCCAAACGGAGTGTCTTGACACGCGGCGGTCCACCGCTTTTTACACAACATTAATATGCTATTCGTATATGTGTATTAGATAGATAGGTTTTATTATTGTTTCTTATTGACCCTAGAAAAATTCGTGGAAGATGATTCGCTTGTAGTTGAGGACACAGTTTAGAAGAACTTAGGTTAAACAAGAACTTAGGTGTTGGATCTGCTCTAACTAAATCTCCTCAATCGACTTTCTCCTTGGAAGCACCACTAGGAGGATTAAATCTCGATGCCGTAACGATATGTTTATGACTCCTCTCCTGTAATCACTATCTGAAGCAATTCAGAATATTCTGCTCTTGCCTAAAGGTTCGGATATTTCCCGACGGGCGTAAATTTGCTGCAAATTCAACATTTTTGGAAGGACTTCGCTGCCAGTGATTTGACGCATAATATAGCGGTCGAGACTGTTACAACTGATCCATAAGATATCCCCAATTCCTCAGCTATCTGCCTGATAGTAACTGAAGTAACACAAGCGTGCACAGAGCGTGATGGGACCTTGAATTTATCGTAAAATAAATAATTACTCAATGATCAGGTAAATGTCAGAATAAACATAGAACGAGAGTGTCTAAAACGTCTTATAGTACAAATTCCAGTATCTTTTCACGAAGTCAAATGTTGGCCATTTAATTAGGAATAATTTACGTTATGTTGGCTGATGTTGTTTTCTTTTTCTTATATCTTAAACCAGAAAATTTGCCTTAATGTACAGAGCGTTCGTTTAATATCAGTAAATTGAGTTGGAAGGCTTGATGTATTATCACGTATTACTACTATAATTATTACTATCTCCATGAAGTACAAACAATATAAAAAAATATTTAATAATTAAGAATTCCACATAACTCCTACCCATACGATTTCAAAACGTCACCTCGCGATTCCGCGTTCTATCCCAGCGTCCTCGAGTAGACCACAATATTATGGCAAAATAAATTCGTTGCCCTAAATAACCTATATCGTATACCTTGTATCCCATGGCCAGACGGACCTAGGGAATGCTACTATAAAGAGTTTACATCTGGCCAGCTTTCTAGTTGCGAGGAAGTTGCCCGCAGCACGCATAATTCGCGCGCATCGCGGGAAACACGCTGCTGAGAGAGTCATAGTTATTTCCGTTCAATTAACTTTTTAATTTATTTATGTAACTTTGTTATGTTAGTACCTCAGAGTAAACAATTGTCTCCGCGTAAACGTGTGGCCACGGGTTCTCTAATACAGGATTAGTCTAGTTCAACAATGTGCCCCGAACAGATGCTGCGTTTCCTCGCTGAATGTCGAGCGACAGCCTCTGACGCAAGAATTTCGATGCTCTCAAGTCTCCCGTTGAAATGTTAAAGCTTCTACAAATTAACTACAATGCTATTAGTTGTGTCGGTGAGACTATGGGCTAGCCTCGACGGATAGTGCACGGTGGCTTAGAATGGCACAATTTTAGTACTAAGAAAACAAAAACATACCATTTCCTTAAGCGAATTCTTTATTTTTTCAAAGTAATCGCCGCTCAATACATTTTAATATAATATATTTATCGTAACCCTTGAACGATTACAACATCTTTCTTCAATGCATTCAGTCCACAACAACAACGACACGTTAGTACATAAATGAAGTCGTATCTTCGCACACACACACACACTATACAACACACAACTATCTAGTGATGTGTTCTTTTCTTAAATATAATTTTATTTATATGTGTACATATTTATACGTATATATATACATTTACATGTATATGTACCCCAAAACGGGCTGTGTACATACATATATAACCCACTAAATCAATATTAGTGAAATGCATGACACATCCTTCACTTGTATCATTGTTCCGTCTTTTGTCATATATATATATATATATATAACAAGAGAAGAGAATAGAAGTAAAATGCACCCCTTTATCATCATTTCCATCTTTTGTCATACATATTTATATATTTTATGTAATATTGCAGGAGTTTGAGTGCAATGAGTACATATAATATATATATATATATATATATATATATATATATATATATATACCCTTTCCATTCGCAAGCTCTTGCAATACTGCATTACAAAAAAAATTATATAAATACATTCCTATGGCAACTGGAGTTACTGTCCCCTAGTCGATTGCAGCAGACTATATGAATATATTCGGGAGCTACACGAAATACGAGAACCGGTCATATTTACGTACAAATCGCAACAATGGTATTTACTGTCAATTCACAGAGAGTGGCTTATGCCGAGTTTGCCATTTCAGGGCCCAGATTATGGTATAAAGTGGGCCTTACCTTCATAGCGCAACAGATACAGGTATAGACAGTGAACATTTGATGCAATGTCGCGCCTGCGATTACGTCTCAAAACAATGTTCTCAACAAATTCTATATATATATATATATACCACCAAGGCGTGTATAGATCCTTGCAGCATATCTATGCGCCTAAGAAAACCTCTGGTCGTGATGTACAGCCAACGACCCCTCGAACTCGACGAACAATCACTGTACTAAACGCACCTACCATTCACTTAAAATATGAAACAGTTATTCTCGATCTCTATACGCAACTTTTGCTTACTACGAATATTTATAAAACAATGCCTGCGTGTGTCCTAAATCAATACGGTGTATCCGAATAGCAGTATCGTGCTGATCATGCGGATCGGGATGCCGATGTATCCCAATCCGCAACTACTACGAATTTCGTTACGATAAACGTCGCGCATGAAGCGCCCATGGTTCTAGCCATGATCTGGCTCGACTCAACAAAGTCCAGCGCATGATGTTCTTACGGCTGTCATAGCGGTATTACTATCCTTGTAATTGCTGTAGCCATCACCACAGTCAGTTTCTGCGTTTACAGTCCTAAATGCTGCTGTACAAACGACTTCGTAGTCACTCACAATCGCCCTACAACTAACTACACACTTCATATTCGGAGTGCGACTTTCTGCACGCTTGTACATAGCTAGATCTAAAGATGAAGCTTCTCTCCACCGCTCGTTTGTTCATTGGCCGGCAACTCATTAGCCGAATGGTAAGCTAGCCTTGTGTAAAGCTTGCGGCGCGAAATTAGGTTAAACAATTTTACATATTGCCCCTGGCCGATGCTGAAATAATGGCGCGAGCAGACAGCCAGACAGTCAAGCAAAGAAGCCAAGACAATGAAATCATGACATTTACAACAATCGTACACTTAAACACCGCGTAACGTATAGCTAGTTATATTCGTGTCCTACTAATATGTTAATAGTTCAGTCGGGTGTTAGATGCATGTCGTAGCGCGACACGTCTAATCAAAGCCCAATAATATCACACTGTTAGAGAGGCATTGCATAACCAATCGTTCACGTCAACCTCGTTTGAATTTATTTTGTCCAAATTGAGTTATTTTCACTCAGAACCTACGACACAACCAGCAACAAGCAAAGACTAGCAGGAGTAATTTTCTTCAAAAAAAAAACCCCAGTTTACATACTAACAATGAGTCTAATTTGGTGCCACTCTGTCCTGGAGAAATAACGTGAGATTTTTGCGTTAGTAAGCTGCGTGCGCTGCCCCCTGTTTTTCTTCGTAATAAAAGAAGGAGTGTTACGAACAGCGACAAGCCTTAGTGTCGTCACTGAGCTCAGCACCGAGGCCAATTACGCTTAATTCTGTCTACATAAAGAGAATAGTTAAATAAAGAACAACATCACTATAATTTTGTTTCTAATTGACAGAACTAAAGAGTGCCTACTCAGTGACGTTGTCAGCCAACGCCAATCAAAAAGAAAGCTCGTCGGGCAGCACCAACAGGTCAAGCTCTCGCTGTGTTGTTCTTCGTAAAATCGAGATGACACACAAATCGGGCTACTTTAACTACATATAAAGTTTAGATATGCACAATATAAAAAGGTTTATATATGTATGCATATATATATATATATATATATATATATATATCTTGTCGTTTGTTTTCCACCTTATTTCGGAGGGTGAAAAAACATCATCTCCAATAGAGCTTGAACATGCACATTACAAAACCAACTGTCGTTTTTTTTTTCTTTCTCTCGTTTTCAGAGGCTGGACAAACGATATCCTCAACATGTTTGTTTGTGTGTATACAACTATATGCACCCCATAGTAAAGTGACTGCCCGGATACAGCTTACATACCGCACATATACAAACGCATATACAACTATATACACTACTGAATGCATACGCTCAATTCATATCTCACTTTCCCTCCCTGCCTCCCTCTCCTCACAATGTGCCCTCCCTATCACCTCTACCCATTGGTGTTGTTGTTGTTGTTGGGCTACGCCGCCGTCGTTTGTACGATTTGCAGCTGTGTGGTTCCATCTTCAGCACGAATTTGGACTACGTCGTGTATCTGGGTTCCGTCGGTGATCTGCATCGGCTGACCGGCTTCGTGCTTGACGACGTGCATGATGGTTGCCGTGGGCGTGTTTGCCGTGACGTCGTGCGTCGTGACGCCTACTGTCGTTCCGGCAATCCGCATAGCAGTCACGGGCACAGTTGTTGTTTCCGTCGTTCCGTCGGCATTCACCGTGACGATGGACGTGTGGCCGCCTGGCGCCGCCCCAGCAGTACCACCTGCCCGCAAAACACAACACAGCACACCGGCGACATTCCGTGTCGCAAAGCGCAGACGTACGCATTAACAACAAATCGTGCCACAAATCATAGTCATCGCTAAAACCTACACTACTACTATTACTACTAAATCCTTTCGGGGCTGACTCTCAGCCAAAATTTAACGTTCATGGGACTGCTTTTCGCACTGCTTCATAGACGGACCCCCATACATACAACTGTGCAACGGTGCGGCTCGTTTGCAGTAGGAATCATTTGCGCCTTGCTTTCGAGCCAAGAGAAAAACGTAACTACGGCTTTTCGGTAGGGTGACGACACGCGTCCTAAACACTTAATCTACAAACTCCTCTAAATATGATGCAATATGATATTGCCATTCCGGGTAAGCCCGCCATGTTAACAAAGCCTTAAATTAGTCCTAAACATAGTCCTAAAATACAAAGCAGCTAACCAACCGCAATTTGTCAGCTCAGGCCTGATCAGTAAAAGCAAAACGATGCACAAAACTTACAGGTGACACCAATTTTCCAAATTCATTGAAAATAATCTAAGCTAGTTGAGCCTGCCCAGCCGATACATTGCGCACCAGATATGTCCGTGGAGTCCATTATCTACCAACTGGCTAACATTCATTAAAAATATTTTTGATGAAAACGACACAAAGACTCACCATTGGTCTCAACAACACCGTTTCCGTTGGCGTCCATATGGTCAATGGGCTCAATATCGGAGTCTCCACCATCCATGGGAAGGCCATTTCTGCCAGCAAGGTGAGTCTTCAAATGTTTACTGAGATGATCGGATCGCATAAAGCCCTTAAGACATTCGGCGCACTGGAAACGCTTCTCTCCCGTATGCGTTCGTTTATGACGCTGTAACTCGTCGGAGCGAGTGAAACCTTTGCCGCAAAACAACCAATCACATACAAACGGTCGCTCACCCGCGTGCCACCTGTTGAAAAGATCATAAACGACAATTACGTACGTAAATACACAAGAAAATTAATGCAACATAAAACACTAGGTAGTGTAGTACAGCGTGTACTTATATCTGTTTAGGAGATTCACAAACTTAGTGGGTTCCATCTTGCCCAAAATTCCACCCTAGATTTCCTAAGCATTATACAGCAACCATACACGAGGAAGCATATTCTCAATGCAATGCACTGTCGTAGAGTCGCTGCGGATTAAAAATTTCACGCTGTTCAGAGTAGCTGGCGTATACACTTCAGAACTTACGCACTGGTACACCACTGGTCGCACTCTTGATGTTTCCCGTAATTATTAGCAATAGAGCCCTATAGGTAATTGTGTATTGCTGGTATCGAAAATTCCGTTAAGAACAGTTGGATTGGAAGAAAGGCGTGTAACGACAAAGCAAAATGTGGTCTTAGTGAGGGCAGCAATCTAGAAAAACAAAAACAATACATATCATGTTCATTCGCTACTTAGGATTCTACATTACCACCTTGGGCTCATCAAACACTTGGTCATTGAAGAACTCGATACTTAACGCAGGCCGACAAAACATTGTCGCTTTTGCCTAGGAATTTGCGAACACCTTCGGAAATGGGTACTCCTCTGTCAACTCAGGCGAAGAGACTTGGATATACGTTTATAATCCGCCCTCGCGCTCTCAGAGCTGAAAATAATCACCCGTGTGAGCGGATCTTGCGACAAAGCTAAATCTTCCGAAACAGTGTTGGTCATTACTGTCATCACCAGGAATGAGGCTATCAAAGATTAGAGAAGTCGTAGCACCTCTGGTAACCTGATGTGTCTAAATGCCTACCAAAATTGTTTGCACAGGTCACGAAACGGCACCTTCATAGGAGCCTCCGGAAGCGATTCCTCCGCCAAGAAGGCGGTTCTCTATAAGAACGCCAGTGTGCCTGACCTGACGCAGTGCGACTTATTTATCTTACCCATTGAGAATAAATGTATGGAGACAACGTCGTTTCGTTTAAGGTCTGCCCTTATGTTTGAATTTCATCTCTCAAGAAGTGAATCAATGTAGATGGAAGTTACGTGGGATTAAGTAGATACTAAGCTGTTTGCTGCACGGACGGTTCGCCTCAACCTCTCGTCGTCAACAACATTCATCGGTTTTTCAAAACCTAGCAAATAGGGTCTTACGCATCACTTTCGAGTGAACTCATCATTGATACGTTTCTCCTCATCATCATCGCCACCATCACCATCATCATCGTCGTACCTAAGATGGGCTCGTAGATGCGACGTCTTGCCGTAGACTTTATGGCAGCCGGCGATGTGGCAAATGTGCTGTCTTCGGCCGGGCCCTTCACCGTTGGGACGGATTGTCCGATGGCCATCACCGTCACGGCAGTTGGGACAAGTACAGGCGACGCGTCGCAGGCGTCGTTCGCCGGACGCCAGCGGAGTTCCTGTCGCTGAGGTGACGGGCGCAATCGTTGTCGCTCCACCGCCGCCGCCGCCGTTTGAGCCGTTTGCTGACGCACCAGCCGCGCCGTTGCCCGCTGCTGCTGCCGCAGCGGTGGTGGCCGCAGCCGTGACTACCTCAGCGCCGCCCGCCGACACGAGGACGATCTGCTGCGTGGAGCCGCCCGTGTCGGCGGCACCACCGCCGCCGGCGCCCGCCCCACCATTCGCACCTGCCGAGCCAGCATCGCCGCCGTTCACAGTGACCGCGGCGGCAGCTGCCGCCTGCTGCAACTGCTGATGGGTCGCTTGCACGGTTACGGTAGTCGGAGTGACGGCAGCAGGAGCTGCAGCTGCCCCCGCCGCGGCCTGCGTCACCGTCACCTGTGTGGGTACGGCCGTCTGCTGAGTCTGGATCGTCTGCGGAACGTGGACGATCTGCCACCGAGTCGGATCGTTCGGGTCCTGCTGCAACTGTTGGGCAATGATCGTCTGTTGTTGTTGTTGCTGCTGCTGCTGTTGTTGGTGGTGGTGGCCGGCGCCGCCCGTGATCTGGATGGTTTGCAACGGCGACAGCGGTCCTCCTGCCGTCTGCAGGCCGAGAGCCTGCAGGGCAGCATTGCCCTGCAGCAGCTGGTGCAGCTGCTGCTGTTGGCTGGTGGCGCCTTGAATCTGCACGGGCACGCCGTTCAGGTTGGCCAGTTGGATGACGCCGGGCGAACGGAGGCCTGCCGCTGCCGCCAACTGGGCCATGTTCATTCCGCCGCCGGCGCCAGGGTACACCATCGTGGTGCCGCCAGCCAGGTTGACCTGTTGACCTTGAACGATCTGGCCGTTGGGCAGCTGCAACGCCACGGTCTGATGCTGCTGCTGCTGCTGGTGTACAGCGTGTACCTGCGCCTGAGCCTGAGCTTGGGCCTGTGCGATAGCGGCCGCCGTCGCCGCGTCGGCCGCCCACTGCTGCACCGACTGAACGCCAGCCATCTGCTGGACGTGCGCCATCTGCTGTACGCCGGCCATCGTCTGGATGGTCTGTGGCGCCTGGACAATGGTGGCGTTGGCCGAACTCACTACAGTCGATCCACCACCACCACCAGTCACCGAGTTCGGCGTCGATGAATTCGTCTGGTGTTGATGCTGATGCTGCTGGGCCTGTTGCTGAGCCTGTTGCTGCTGGGCCTGTTGCTGAGCCTGTTGCTGGGCTTGTTGCTGAGCCTGTTGTTGAGCCGCCTGCTGTTGTTGTTGTTGTTGTTGCTGCTGCTGCTGATGATGATGCTGCAGCTGTAACTGAGCGATTTGAGCGGTCTGCGGGGACGCTGTTAGCCCGGTGAGCTGTTGTAGCGCCATTGGCTGGCCGGCGTGCGCAAGCATGCCAGCCATCTGCGCCATTCCGCCCATGTTGACGCCTGTCGTGACGCCGCCCAGCCCGACACTGCCCATACCGCCGAGCATCTGAATGGGCACATGCACCGTCTGCAGAAGCGTCTGACCACTCGCCGTTTGGACCGGAATCTGCATCGGGACCATTGTCGTCTGCTGGACGGCTGGAGCGGCCACGGGCACCTGAATTGTCTGGATCGTGTTGCCTTACCAAGAGACAGCAAAAAAAAAAAAGCAACAACATAACAACAACGACATTCTGATCATTAGAACCGTGTAAGAAACGAACCGTTCACGTAACACACTTGTTCCCACTCGGTGCTGTTTGCCTAGTTTCATCTAGTAATCAGGCAATTCTGGAATCTAACCTATATCCACAGTACAGTCAGAATTAAGCAGTAATGTGCTTTATATCTGAAGAGATGGTGAAATGATGAATACGTGATTTGGTGTGAGACAAGAAAAAGTGATCCGTGTATATATATATATATATATATATATATTGTTTTCTAAGTTTGGACTTGTTAGAAATGAGGCTGAATTCCACGCAAACGTTCAGACATTATATATATATATATATATATATATATATATATATATATACATATATATGAGATAATCTCAACATAATTTCGGCATCGTTTTCATCTACGTACATATTTTTATATGTACGTAGCTGTACCCATAGTAGTACAAATAGTAAACCTAACTGGCCGCATGTCCAAATGTCCACTGTGTAATCGCTTATAGTACACGTCGTGTAGTGCTATAGTTGAACAAATTGCTAGTCTCTATAGGCAAGCGTAAACCATTGTGAGCGTATGCGTCAACATTTCTGTCTGTGTTTATTTTTGTTCATTAATAATTACTGTTGAGTGAGATTGGCGGAAGGGAGAAAGCATCGGCAAGCATCGGCGAGTAAGTGAGAACACTATACAATTTATGAATTAAAATAATCTAATTAATATGATTAAAATATATTTACTATAATTAAAATAACAAACCGTTTCGTATGGTGACATTCTGATAGGCGGTAGCTGTAGCCTGGGGACTGCCTCCAGCTGGCCGAACCATTTGGCCAGCGGCAGCAGCGGCGGCGGCCGCCGCCTGAGCGACGTGATTGGCGCCGCCCGTGAGGGCGGCCGGAATGAAGATCGCCTCCTGGCCATCAATCTGGATGTTTTGAATTTGCGCGCCCATTCCACCCGCGCCAGCTCCTAGCACGTTGTACGTCAAACCGCCTGCATGACAAACAATACCGTTAGAGCACGCCCGTCACGACCGATATGCGACAAATATGTTGTCGAATGAGTATATTATCACGCCGGCTTATAGGCGGCAAGCGAATATTTATTTTCGATACTAACTTTCGCTTTATGCACGGCTATGAACTCTGGTCAGTGGGGTTATATGCCACACACTCGAGTTTCGTTGCTGTACCATGTCGTATATGCCACTCGTCTTTCTCTTCGAAAAAACTTTCGACGATAGCCACTATTCATATACTGGACACATTCACGAGTATGAATATATTAAGTAGTAAACGGCAACGTGCGAAATCTGGTGTATATATGTATATATATATATATATATATATACATATATACCTTGTACTTGAAAGCCATATATAGATTATCGAAGATCATATTATACTTTATTTAAACATCATACAGTACATCTTTCCGCACTATATATATATATATATATATATATATATAAGATTTACCATTGAGTGATGTGAATAAACCTCAAATTTCGTTTTGTATAAAAACAGCAACATTGTAAAAAATAGCCTCAAAAAAATGTTTTTGCTTCTAGGAAATATAATTCACCTTGTTGCTCTGTATATATATATATATATATATATATATGCAACGTGGAAGTTGTAATAGGTCACGGTGGTGTCGAGGTGGTCCTGCTTTCTGCAGTAATATTTGAAAATTTCATTACAGAGAAATATATATATATATATATATATATATATTAAAGCTCTGCTTAAACGTATGTTTAACTTTCTACATACTGCTTACCAGCCACACATACCACGAGTCCAACGCATCTTTACTGAATGCGATAAAACGCCATAATTTCATTTAAATGATCTGTTTCTTTTTCTAAGTTTGGCACTTTGAACACGAATCTACAGACGATGATGCTACTTATCGGGCTTATCAGTTGACCGTGACTAGTTGTAGCCGCGTAGAGAACCCCCAATATGACATCATTTATAGAATCAATTCCGTGTTGATGCGAGTCCGAGAATGGCTCCACAGCAGATGTCTATAGTAAGTAGCCGTTGTTACTGTGTAACGAATACTGAATGCATTGAAATTTATTGGTATTGTAACTAGAAACTGAATCTTCCGCTTTGGGCTAGTCGGTGGAAAATAATCGCTCAGCACTGTAGCGCCGCAAATAACAATAACAGGAGCACCAGCAATAACAGTACTCAGATGAACATTCATTCACACATTTATTAATAATAGGGAGATACAGCTAGGACGAATAAAATACACGACATACTTTTTTAATCAGTTAACAGCTATAGCAACAACAACAACAACAAGTATAATAATAAAAATAACAACAGAAAGTATAATAATAACAATACCAACAACAAGTTTAATAATAATAATAATAATAATAACGATAGCAACAACAAGTCTAAAAATAACAATAACAACAACAAGTTTAATAACAACAACAACTACTACTACTACTATAAGGCGGTGACGGCGGCCTTCAGTCGTCGTAGTCATCATCTCGTTGTTTTTGTTATAAAAAAAAAACAGCAGCTGACGAAAGAAACAAGGGAGGTTGGTGGCTAACGATCGAACGACCGAACAAATGAACTGCTTTTAGTTGCGGTGTTGTTGTTGCTGTTGTTATAGCAGCAGGACAAAACAGAGTACAGAGCTGTACAGAGCGGAAACAGCAGCTGGAGCTTGAGGAACAAGAACAGCTGAAGCACCATCATCATCCGTATTATCATAATCATCCTCATCACCCGCATCATTACCACCACCTGCTGCACCACCCACACCGTCAGTCATCACCTTTGCGATCATGACGATGAACCCCCCCCCCCGCGCGAAGGCCCAGCCAGCCAACAGGCCGGCCAGCAGATCGGCCCGGCCCGGCGCCCGCCCGCCCCCTGGGCCGCCCAAGGCTCCACCCTCAGCGGCGGCGCCTCCGTCCACAGAAGCAGCAGCAGCAGTAGTAGGAGGTAGAGCCCTAAGCCACAGCAACCTGCCTGTCTGCTTTCCTCCCTACTTCCCTGTGTGTTTGTCTGCCTGCGTTTCACTCTGGACTGGCCGGTTGTCTGAATGGTTGGCGGGTCACCGGCGGGTCGGTGGGTCGATCGGTCTATCTGTATGAATGAGTCTAAAGTAACGTTTTCGGGCTGACCCTCGGCCAAGATTGAACGTCCACGGAACCGTTTTTCACACGGACCCCAATAAATACAAATCGGTGCAACGGTGGGGCTCGAACCCGCGCACCTGCTATGTGTGCTATGCCTATGCGAGGCGCAGACTTCAGCCACCACGCCACTTCTTGACGTCTGAATGAGTCTGTCCGTATGAATCTGTCTTTGTATGAGTCTGCCGTCAGCCTGCGTTTCTGCCTAGCATGCATTTGTGGCCTTACCGACTTCCGCCACCCGCCGCAGCAGTGCTGCAACAACAATAACAACAACGACGAGTGGCAATCTAAGCAGCAGCAGCAATAATAGCAACAAGTTGAGTTTTCAGCAGCAGCAGCAGCAGCAACAACAAGAAAATTTGCCTTCCACCGCAGTAGCAACAACAAGAGGATTAGCCTTCCGCGGTAGCAGAAGCAGAATCAAACAATCGAGAAAACAGCTGTTGCTGCTGCTACTCCGCTGGGATTCGGGACCGAGTAATCTATAACCTTACTCAGTGCCGTTCAATACGGCACTACTGACCTATGAGAGAAAGAGCAGGAAAACATGGGAGCACCTGATCATGAGTCAAGCGTGGTCCAAATAGTACAAATAGTACAGCGACCACAAATCGTCAAATCGTCAAATCGAACGAACGGACGAATGAATGAACGTACGGACGTTCATCTACCACCTTCGATTATAACATACGACGATATATGTATAATATATGAAAGATGATAAAATCACGTGATCAGCTCGTTAAACAAAAATGACGATGAACGAATGATCTATTTATTTTTGTTTTTATTTTATATGTATCAGCAGCGACAACTTGTCGGTCGCTGACGTCGTTCATGCACGACGTAGTCTGCTGCTGCAGCAGTCGTATTGAGCAAACGGTCCTAGGTGTCATAAGGCCACACGACACACAATTCGATAATGAAGGCTAGGTAGGTAGACGGACAGACAGACCAACTAACAGGCAACAATATTAATATAAGTATATACAGATAAGCTGTATATATATATATATATATATAGGCGAGCGTTGCCGAGTGTGCAAACGTATTGTAAATTATTAATAAATCATCATAATATTTTCTATGTGTATATAAAAAAATATATATATATACACGATAATGAAGGTTAGGTAGACAATCAGACAGACCAATTAACAGGCAAAAATATTAATATAAGTTCTAGAGTATGCGTATACTCACCAAATGTCAGCTTATAGGACATAACTAGGTATAATGACACGATAAAGTGTGAAATAAATTGAATTTGCATATTAATATAAGTGTATACCAAAAAGTTTATAATATATAGATAAATATATATATATATATATATATATATATATATATATATATATATATATATATATATATATATATATATACGTATATATATATATATTTATATGTATATATATACATACACATATATAAAGAACTAACCAAACCGACCTTGTCCATTGACGATCTGAGCCCCGCCGTTGGCCGCGGCGGCCGCAGCCGCCGCGCCCTGAATGAGCGCCTGCAGCTGCGCCGCGTTCTGGACGTCGGCCACCGTCTGGTTAGCGGCCGCCGCTGCGGCCGCGGCCGCAGCAGCTGTTTGGACGGCCTGTGCTGTGGCCTGTTGCACCTCATCCTGGTGGTTCATGGTGGTGACGATGTCGTTGTTGTTGTCGCCGCCCCCGCCCCCGCCACAGCCGCCCGCGGTGGTGGCGCCGCCGGTCGCGACGGCAACGGTGTTTCCAGACGCTGGAGACGACTCGAACATGCGCCAGCACACGCCTCCGACCATAGCAGCAGCCGTCTCGACGGACGGCGGCCTCACTTCCTCCGCCTCCAACAACGAACGCCTGCACGGCGAGGAATAAGCCCACCCCCTGCCCGGGCCACCACCACCACCCCCCGCGAGTCCCGCCCAGCCCCCTGCGAGCAAAAGCCCAATTGGGTCGTGGGGCTGCTTTGATAGTCGTCGATTGGTGTCAGACACTTACACAAACACACGACGATTGATCTATATATTTATATATATATATATATATATATATATATATATTGGGCGGGCGAGTGTTTATGGTATAGACGTGGTGCGAGACGTAGAACAACTAGAATAACAAGAAGAACAGCGACCATACCAGCTGCAACCACATATTTGCACAGATACACACATATTCCACTATGTACTTGATCGCAGGTAGCAGGGGGGGGGGGGGGGGGAGAGCACTGCAATGAAGATCAGCGTATTAACAAAACGTCGCCTTCCATGATATGATACTGCTTGTTGCTGTCGTCGTCGTTGCTGTTGTTGTTGTTGTTGTGGTGGTGGTGGTTGCATCTGCGGTGGCAGCGGTGGACATTGTCGCCGTCATGATCACTCTTATCCTCACGTTGGCCATATCAGCCATGTCGACAACTTGAAAAACACTTTGATTGAACTATTGACTCAGCCAATAGCCAATGACCAGCTAACAGCAAAAGCAGCAGTACCACGAACTAACTAAACACGCAACGCACCTAACACAATTGACGGCTGTTGCAGCTGCTGCTGCTGCTGCTGCTGCTGCAGCAATCCCAGCAGCTGCAGCACCATCACCACTACCACCATACTACTATAACACAGGGTACACGGCACAAACTACACCAACAACAACACCAACAACAACAACAACACCAACTATTCGGAACTTGGATAGATCATCGGAACTGACGACGGCGGCCTACCTAGTTAGTTAGTTGGTTGGTTGGTTGGTTGGTTGGTTTGTTTGTTCGTTCGATCGATCGATGGTTATCTTCTACCAGCTCGAACGAATGAACGTTGATGTTGCCCGACCCCTTTTCGGTAGCGATAGCAGTAGTTGCCCGCCCGCTGCTGGCTGGCTGCTGCTGCTGCTGCTGTTGTTAGCCTGCCTTCCTTCCTTTCTGCCTGCCTGCCTGCTTCCCTGGCTGGCTGGCTGGCCGTTCGTTCGTTCGTTCGGTCGTTTGCGAGTGTTGACCGTGAGGCGGTGGCACAAGCGGCGGCCGCTGCGGCGGCGGAGACGAGCGGCTGCAGCCGTACCAGCAGCAGCAGCAGCATAGAGGGAGGCGATGGCGGTCGATCTGGGCGTATTGGGTCGGTTGGGCGGCAGTGGACGCAGCAGCAGCAGCGGCGGCGGCGGCGGCGACAGCCACAACAACGACGGTTGGGCCGTCCGGAGCCTCCACCCCCACTCCCACCCCGCCGCATTCCCCCTGTTCCCCCCAGCTTCCCTCCCATCCGACCATCTCAAAGCGCCAGCCTCTCGCTGCTGCTCTGCTACCGCCCAGCGGCGGTCACCGCCTGCCGCTCGATGCTCACGACATCATCTAGATCCCAAACGACGACGACGACGACAACGAACCGAACAAACAAACGAACGAACTGGCGCCATTTTAGCACATGATTGACGTCGATTGAGTGAACGCTCGCAGCTGTATATAGTTGCGTATGCCGAGCGTTCGTATGGCGGTTTTATAGTAGTATGGCTTCTGTAAGAAAGATTCGTTCAAGCCAAACATCATCATCGCTGCTGTTGCTGCTACTACGACGTCGACGACACGACAACAACTACTACGTCGCATGTATTGACTTCGACTATGGCGGCGATAACAACAACAACAACAACGAAGGCGGTGTCGTCTGCTAAACTGGCAGAGGCGGCGCGGCGGCGGCGGCAGCGGAGCGATACGCAACTGATGGGAAGGCGTAGCCGCCCGCTGCTGGGGAGGGGTCGTGGACGTCGTCGTCGTCATCATCGCGGTAGCGACGAAAAACAGCCAGCCTGCTCCTACCACTACGACCACTGCCGATGGTTGCTCGCTCGGTCGTCGGTCGCTACTGCCTGTGGGTCTGGCTGCCTACCTACCTACTGCTACAGCATCGCCATCATCACCAACCAACCTACCAACGAACCATCCGAACCGAGCCGACCGATCAGTTCAACCTCCGCCCGTAGCAGGCATGGACGTTTCCCCCGATGCTGCTGCCGCCTCTCCACCGCCACCACCACCACCACCACTCACTGCGAGCTGCGTCTATCCCCATGATGAGAGTTATCGTAGTAGTAGAAGCCCAGCAGTAGCTAATACTGGCGCTGCTCTGCCCATTGCTCGGTCCGTCCGCGAGCAATGAGAGCATAGAGGCGTCGAGGCCGTGTTAAGCTGTAACTGCTGCGACACTAAAGCCCAGTCGATATCCTGCTGCTGCTGCTGCGACCGATGACATTGATGATGACGATGATGTTGAACTGGGCGTTGAAGGCGCATGGGAGGGCTTGCTCGTTGTCTCGTTGGACCGAGCACCGCAGCCGCCTGCGCCGCCATCGTTGTTGTTGTTGTTGTTGTCCCCACAGCCACCATCACCGCCGCGGCCACTGTTGGTTGGTTGGTTGGTTGGTTGTGGAACGTGGGAGGGGTCGGCGTGGGGGGGGGGGGAAAGGCAGCCCTCCGCACGTCGTTCCTCGGCCTCTTGCAACGCTCATCCCGCCCGGCCGGGCGTCCATCCGTCCATTCATCCGGTAGCCAGCCCCCTTGATGACCGCCGCGGGCTTACTTCGTCCGTGCCTCCTTTTTCCCTCCCTCGGGTCGCTCAGTTGGTGGGTCGGCGTTGTAGTTGCCGTCAGCACCATCACCACCATCGCGATGGAGGTGTTGGTGATGGCCATAGGCAGGCGTCCATAGGCAGCTCCTCGCTCGCATGCACTCCCGGTCACTCTACAACCAGCCAAGGTACCCACCTCCTTCTCCTCCTGCGCCGCCAACTCCTATTACAACAACTTAAGCGCGCACAAATAGCCACTCCCAATGTCGGGCCGTTGGTTCGACGGGCTGTTCCTTGCTGCGTCTGCTCCTCCTCCGCTGTTTCGTCGTCGTCGTCAGCAGCAGCAGCTTCATCCCTCTAAACTAAAGTAAATCGCCCGTCGACGTTCATTTAGTTATTCTGCACACAGACGTCAGATTCTGCAATCAGTACTTGCTGTACTCATTGCTAGCAAGTGAGCGCCAGCAATTGTTGCAGCTGCAGCCGCTACATGTAGCGTTAAACGGTACGCTTCACGAGCTGAAGCGAACCGCTGAAACGTGTCAAGCTTGTAATAAGTAGACTTGTTGAGTTAAGTTAGCGTATCGTTCTAGTGTATTAGAGCTCTTTTTCTTGCTGGTCGAATTACAGGCGTCAAATCGCCTATCATCGTACAATTCATATTACTTGTCGGAATGTTTCGGATGCGACGACTTTGAGGAGTCCAGTCGGTTGTAATTTCGGAACCAGCACGCAATGGCGCCCAACAGATCAAGCGCTGGTGTGAATGCCATACATGTGAAGCAAGAAGTTGCTGGCGAATGAAACACGTAGAGAAAAGAAGTACAGAAAGAACATCGGCAAATAAAATGCGTTCAACCATGCAGCGAGCGAAAGGGAGAGAGGGGGGGGATTAAAGATTGCAGCCATCAGTTGCGGCGCGCCGTAAGAATGTCAATGGCGATATGTCAATACGCGCTACACGTTACGCTATTTTGTTCTATCTTGACATCATCGCACGAATAGTCAGCGTTTCTTGGCCAAATGTGGCATTGTCCACATTTTTTTTGCGCTGAACGACATCTAGACCGGACAACGTATGGTTGGAAGCACGCCCAAAGGCCGCCCATGATTATATGAGGAAGAATGGATAGATGCATTGTTGAACGAACGGACGGACAGACATGCGGATGGATGCATTTTGCAGCCGACCAGCCGACGCTGGCCGAGGAGAGGACGCGAAAGGGGCGGCTGCAGCAGCAGCAAGGGCGGCTGCTACAACGAGTCCTCCCGCCTCGCATAGTACCGCGGAGCACTCGCTAATCGTAGCAGAGCGCCGCTATCGATGTAGCAACAGCAGCAGCAGAAAAAGAAGTAGGAGGAATAGTAGGCGGTAATAGTCGTAGTAGTTGTGTTGTTCCATGTTCCCTAAGGGGAGGGACTGGCAACGAGAGAGAGAGCAAGAAAGAGAGAGGGGGAAGGAGACATCTAGCATGTGGGAGGCTGGTCTTCCGACCTCGTACACAGACAGACGGGCTGACGGCCGCCAGCCCCTGCCTGCTGCGATCGACCGACCGACAGAGTGACACAGCCCATATCTGTTTGCCTGCATGCGGGCCGCCTTCCTCTCACAGCAGTGGAGCATACTACCGCGCTTCGGGGTTGGTTCGGCCGTGAGCTGAGCAGCCAAACGTTGAGCCGAACGGTCGATCAAAGAAACGAACAATCGAATCGCGGCGGCCAACGGACGAACTCCTCGTGTTAAGCTGCTGGCTGCAGCCAGTGAGGCGACCGGCAGACTTAGAGTATAGCACGGCACAACAGCAAGGCGACCGACGGAGATACTGCTATAGAGACGGCCGCCGGCAACAACGAAGAAAGGAGGATCATATGACGGCTATGGCAGGGAAGAAAGGAGGATCATATGACGACTACACCAACGACATAGCGTTTCATTCCGACAGAGCGAGAGCAGCATAGCCTAAATACTTTCTGGGCTGACTTTCAGCCAAGATTTAACGTCCATGGGACTGCTTTTTGCATTGCTTCATAGACGGACGACCCCCATAAATACAAATATGGGGCAACGGTGGGGCTCGAACCCGCGCACTTATGTGTCTCCTCGAGTCGCGAGCCGCAGGTGAAATGCACCACACCACCGGGCTCGACGGGAGCAGCATAGCCTGGTGGCCATATACTGCTTCCCGCTTCCCACCACCACCAACCACGGTGCCACCACACTACTTACTGATGATGGCCAACTGGATGGACTATTTCAATATTTCTAGGACAACGATGCTTGTACGAAGACGACGACGACGACGACAACAACGATCAATCCGTATTGGTCGTCGTTGTCGTAGATGACATAGGCGACGCTCACTATCGGTTCGGGTGGGCATTCGTCCACCAGGCTGACTGGTTAGTTGGTTGGTTGATGGCCGGCCAACTAACTAAGCGCCTGCTGGGTGGTTCTCTTACTCTCGCCGCCCCCCCCCCTCCCCCCCCCCGCCCTTCTCTGTCTATGAGCGACAACAGAGAGGGCGAGGCGAAGCGACGCCTCCACCAACGTTGTCGTTTCGCGTCTGGTCGTCCGTCGTCCACGCCAATGGGGCCGTATATTGTAACTGGGCGTGTGCATCTCTGCTCTGCTGCCTGCTACTACAGCTATTACTGCTGCTGCTGTGCTGCCGCCACCACCACGAGGAGTCAGTGGAGGCAGGGCCGAGCGGAGCGTCGTCCCCCCGGAGGCCGGGCTACGGCTCTCGACACAGATGAGGAGGACGAAACCACTACTTCGACTACTATTACTACCAACTGCTGCTGCTGCTGTTGTTGGCGCCGCCGCCGTCACTGCCGCAGCAGCAGCTCGGCCCGTCGGTCGGGCGGGCGGTCAACCAGGCTGTCTGCTTGCCTGCGCCCGCTGCTGCTGCTGCTGCCACGAGACCGCGGCGGCCCTACGATTTCGAACGGACGGGGGTGGGAGGTCCTCCAAGGGGTCGTCCTGGTGATGATGGAAGCAGCAGTGGTGGTGGTGCTTCTGCTGCTGCTGTTGTTGTTGGTGTTGCCTGCCGATGAGGATAGGAAGAACTTTAGTGGCTGTTGACGGCAGTCCCAGTACGATGGACGAGAGTTCAACGCTGGGGTGTATGGAGGAGGTGGCAATTAAACGCCCCAATCTTCCTCCTCCCTTACCTACCTCCGTTCCTCCCCCTTACCTCCGTTCCTCCCCCCTTACCTCCGTTCCTCCCCTCTTACCTCCGTTCCTCCCCTCTTACCTCCGTTCCTCTCCCCCTACCTCCGTTCCTCCCCCCTACCTCCGTTCCTCCCCCCCTACCTCCGTTCCTCCCCCCTACCTCCGTTCCTCCCCCCCTACCTCCGTTCTTCCCCCCCTACCTCCGTTCCTTCCTCGCCAACCTTGCGCATACAATAAGCAGCAGAAGCACCACCACCAACACCAGGCAAGACGACAGTAACAACTATGCCATTAGGGAGCTATTTATTATCCGTACAGAGACGGTGACGACGACGACGATGACTGTGCCAACTGTCACCATCACAGCGACCATTATCAGCAGCCGGCATTTATTGCTCATTTGCGTTGCGCCGCCCACGCCCGCACCCACGCAAGCAGACACGCACGCACAGACACTCTGCTGGCTCGCTTTGCCAACCGGATCGCTATCAGGACCGGCCTTTCGACCGCCACTGGGCAACTACAATTCACCATGGCATAACATAACTACGGCTATGTAAACATATTTATATATATATATATATATATATTTTTTTTTTTTTTTTATACGTATATTGTATATATCGTATATGCATTTGTATTCTCTGTTATGAAAAATATATATTTTTTATTACATCTCTTTTTTTTTAATATATATTATCGTATATGCTATACACCGCTTCTGTTTGGTAGTTTGCAAGAGCGCGGGTTACAACTCGGCGACTCTTGATAAAAGAAAGATAAACCTTGAGTATCCACGATTTGGATAGAGACAGACATCGTGGATACACAAGGTTTATCTGAAAGATAAGCTTAAGGCTTAGGCATCGTGGATAACCACGATGTCTAAGTTCAGTTAGAGTCACCCGGCGGCCATCTCCGCGATTCTGACTCGTCGACAATTGGAAATTAATCAGATACGCGCGAGCCATCTTACACGGTGGCACGGTGGGCACACCCGGCTTGCCCATCGCAGCAGCGTCCGGGAGTATCCCCTTGCCCGGTGATTGAAATGAGCTCTGGCTCCTACGATACAGAAAACATAAATATTGTACATTTTGTAGGCACTTGATCAAACCAAACCTCTAAGAGTTTAGCTAGGGACGTCAGCGACACACGCTGCACCGCGCAGCCAATGGCGTTGTGGCGCTCTTAGCCTCAAGCGCGTCACGCGTCGTGGAAACCCGTCACTGAGCCGAAGTGGTGTTGGTGGTGGTGTCAGCCATGCGCCAAATATCGTGTATACACTGTAGCTGTACCGTGAATCGGAATACAACTGTATCTGTACCGCGAATACGACCGGAGTACTGGGGAACAGATACCATACCAGCCGAATCTCGCGAGTGTGGCGTGAAAAACGACACGTCCTCCGTTGTCCTATCCTCCGTCGCAAGTTGTGACCGGCCACAGCATTTTCACAGTGGTTAGATAGACTCCCCTGGTGTTGTCCCTTTATGTAACGACCGTGAAACGATCTGTAACGTACCTTGTGGTGGCTTGTTAGACGGTTTGCAGACCAATTCACCAAACCCCAGAATCTCACGAAATGAGATAGACGGTTGTATAGGTTGTATGCACGATGAAGGCAAGTTGCGTATATATATTTCTCCCATGATATTGTGTTGCGCTGAGTTGTATTCGTGACTAGTTCTACGACTGCAATGGCTACTTTTGTCCGCTTTTCGTGATGTCACTGCACTATTCCAAGTTGATTGCCGTTCGGTTTTAAACGTATAGGTTCATCCATGCTATACATTTAGGGAGAGAGACACAGAGTTAAAGTATGTTTCAGTATGAGCACCTTTGCGTTTGCAAAGTTGGTAAAGTATCACTTCAATCGTAAAAGAGGGAATGATGGCCATTCCGTCTGATTGTAGTTCTTGCGGCATTGACTCATGGGCTCGAGTGTGCACGAATCCAGTGGTACTGAGCGCTCAAGCCGAGAGATGCGCTGCGGGCGGTGCATTTAGCCATATGCCCTTGTTACATCATCATCATTATTACATTATTTTTATACCTTGTACCACGCCTGCTATGTCTGCTTGCAGTACTAAAGATCCGTTTGTACGCTTTCTATCCATATTTGCCGCATTTGCCTGTTAACCTTGACTCCGGTTAGATTTGGTGGCGTCATGCTGGCTGACTACGACGTGCCGCTATAATCTTCGTAGGGAGGAAATGTTAGACTTAAGTTACAGGTGGTAGGAATTATGCAGGTGCGTAAATGATGTGAGGGTCGAATGGAAGAGTAGTTTTACATCAAGCGTTTTCCCCTTAGAATAGACGAGCTCTCATAGAGTTTACGGCTGAATCGTTTCACGAATCGCACGAATCAAGCGTATTCAAATGTCGACACATCCGAGCCCGGGGTCATGATGGCAATGCCGAATCTGCTTTAGGTCGTATCGCTTTCACTATTTTGCTCACCCCTTATTGCCTCAGTGCAGTGTTTATACAGCATGCCTGTACGCATGCGTTCACCTAGTGAAACTGACATGCATGTTACGCAATATGACATTCCTACGGGAGGAGGAACTATGACTCTCTTTTCGTGTCGTTAGCCTGTGGCACGCGAGTTACGCATGCTGTGGGTACCTTCAGCACAAATAGAAACTCGGTCATATGTGTAAACTTCCAAAAAAAGTAACGTGCCCTAGATCCGTTTGGCCATGGAAGACACGGCCTATAACATAGATTATATGGCGACAAATTCATATTGTAATATTGTTGTCGTCCACTCGAGGACACTGGCTTACTGCTTATGGATGGGTGTCTGCGCACTGATTCCGGACCGACTGGTTAACGCCCAGGGCCTACTCAACCAGGGGTATCAGTTGGGATGCCTCTCTGCCATGGCTTAATAGACGGCACAATGCCAACAGATTCCACACACAAAGCAGACCTTCTGTAAAAATCTCGTGCATACTTGCTGACAGTTTCCTATTTTGGCACATCAAGTGATAAAATCCAGACTTCATCTTTTTGAGATATTTTCAATTCAGGATCTCAGACAGGCAAGGCTTGTCTAAGTGTTTGTTGTCTAAGTGTCATACACATAAGTGTTTGCTGTCCTGCTGTCTGACATCTCGTGTGATGTTACTAACTCCACTTGCTTTACAAGCAATGCGAAGTGGATCAGCGGGCAAGTAAGAATAATTGCTACAATCACACATCAAGAGGCGAACTTTGTATCTAATGACGCTGTTGCGGCCCCAGCTTATGCAATCAAGGGCTATTGACATTTTAAACAAAATTTGCTCGCCCCGGCGTGTGAAACCTCTCTACATAGCCTTGCTATTCAGACCGTGCCAGACTCTTTATGCAGCGTCAGTATGTCATATTCCCTAGTTATTGATCGTACGGATATCGGTCAAGCCGTTAGTGCAGCTCTAAGCTTGCGCTTCCCTGAAGTTTAGGTGGATGGATATCCCACGAGAGCTAACCAGTCCGAACCGAGGTAAGGAGGAATGGTTCACAAATCCGAACCATGAGGGTGGTTCTGGTGGGGGTAGTTTTAGTGGGTAGTGGCGCTTGGATTAGAATTAGTCCTGTACGCTCTGCCCGTGTGTTTAGCCCTACACTACCCATCATTATATCGGCGGGTGTGTGCATAAATGCATTTTCCACTTCATAAAAAGCTTTGCTTTTGGTTGTATTGCTATCAGTTCTGTAGTGGAACCTAGAAGTTTGCTGGGTTGTGTTAGCAGTAGGTAGTCAAACTGGCACTGTTGAGCACATGGAACACTGATCTCCGTTGAATAGTAGCGGAGCATAGTGATTGCCTTACATTAATTAGCGCGTCGACAACTGGTATTGTATTAGGGTGTTGGTTGTAACAGATGTCACAAAAATTGGCCTATAGCTTTCGACTTCATTTGTGCTCGAGTTAGTCTGTAGCAATGCTGCTTAGCCTATTACGATTACTTCGGGCGTATGTCTGTCACGACATTAGTTGTGCACAAAGAAGCACACTTCTATTCCGCTCCTCTCGGGCGCAGCAACCAATGTTGGCCTTAGAATCTTGAGGAAGTTTGTAGAGTTCACTTGGAGACGGATACATTCGATGTTGCAAACACGACTGTAGCAAAAGAAAGAAGCTAAATGCGGCTCACGTTTGTATCGCGTTACTGCTGACTAACACATCGATAGAAATCGTGTACCTGCAGCCCATACCAATTTTCGATCGTCGCAGATCAATAGTCTGATCGAGTCCGGTGGCGCGGTGCGTTCGCGTGCGCCTTGCGGATCGGAGGAGACACATAGGTGTACGGGTTCGAGCCCCATCGTTGCACATTTGTATTTGCGGGGATTCCTTCTTACGAAGCAATGCGAGAGCAGTCCCGTGAACGCTATATGTTGGCTGAGGCTTAGTCCGAAAAAAGTTTAAGATTAAATAGTCTGTTAAAATATTTGATTGCAATGATGGCATATAGCCGCATGCCCCTATCCTCGTTTCTTCTTTTCACCCTCTTTTTCTTAACATGCTTTCTGAATGCGCTTTTTGTGGCAGTCGTGCTTTTTGGATTGCTCGCAATCGAGGTTAGCATTTATAGCAGTACTGAGTAGTAGTAGTAGTAGTAATAATACAATAATAAATGGTAGTACAAGTATTATGAAGCAATGCGAAAAGCAGTCCCGAAGACGTTAAATCTTGGCAGAGGGTCGGCCCGAAGACTTTACTTTTAGTAGTAGTAGTAGTAGTAGCAAGTTCACTGTAGCCCGGTGGCGTGGTGCATTCGTCTGCGCCTAGCAACCGGAGGAGACACTAAATTGGTGCGCAGGTTCGAGCTCCACCGTTGCACATTTGTATTTATGGGGCATGTCTGTCTATGAAGCAATGCGAAAAGCAGTCCCGTGGATATTAAATTTTGACTGAAGGTCAGCTTTACTTCTTTATTTCCAAACTTTACAACTTTTAGTACACTGAATATGGTGGTTTTGCGATAAACAGACAGTTGTGTTGCACACCCAGCAGCAGCAGCAGCAGAGGGTGCTGAGTGCAATTTGAGTCGGTCCGGATCCTTTTTGCGGATCCTCCGTTCAGTCAGTCAGTCGAGTTGGGAGTTCGGGGTCCAGAGGTCGTGTCGTGGGCAGCATTTCATTCAGCAGCAGCAGCATCAGCTGCACGGGTCAGAGAGGTGGCTTCCCTCCGTCGCAGGGCGGACGGACAGACGCACTGGATCGCGCAGCGGAGCGTTCCGGCTCGGCCATGGGCAATAGCGGGCAGAGGCGGCGCCGGCGCCTCCGCCATCATCATCGTCGCCGTCGTCGTTGTCAGGCAGGCACGGGCCAGTCGGCGTTGGCTCTCGCAGCGCGCCATCTCCCGCCCTGGTAGGCTGCCGACGCGGTTCACCACGCCCAGAGGCGCTTCGTTAACGCCAATCCCCCTTCTCTCTCTTTCCCTTACAATATCTTTCAATGTCTCTTTCTCTCTCTCACGCTGTGTGGCTCTATTGGCGCTCCGCAACCATTTAGGCAGTGGCCGGCCGGCGGCCCAGCCCGTCGGTCGATCGATCCCACGTCGCCCTACCCAGTAGTAGTAGTAGTAGTGCCAGTCCCCTCCTCCCTCGTCCCCTCCCAGCGTCGTCTGCCCTCTGTTTCCCTCTCAGACTAGAGCGCGCGCACTGGTTCGGCATTTTGAACTAGTAGTCCAGCAGCCCACTGAGTACCACTACGCCCAAACATACATACGTGCATATGCGCACATATATGCATACGTATATGCACATATATACATACGTATGCACATATATGCATACGTATATGCACATATATACATACGTATGCACATATATGCATACGTATATGCACATATACATACGTATATGCACATATATACTAAAAGAGAGAAATACTTACACTCCCGTCCGCCCGCGATTTAATACGCGCGAGCCTTTGACGGGAGTGCCCGCCAGCCCGAATAGACAGGCCAGCAGCTCACCCACCCTCCCCTCTATCGAGGTTCGGAATGGAGGTACCACACTACTCCGCCGTACCGATAGACGCGTTCACCTCGCGATTCCGCGTTACACACCAGAATATAACGCGCCCCCCCGAAGGGGAGTTTGACCCACTCCAGCGCAGGGGTTCCCCGCAAATAAAAAAATGCGGGGCCAGAAGGTCCTCTCGAGCGGCGGTCATACGTATATGCACATATATGCATACGTATATGCACATACAGGTAGTTCAATAAGTTCTTAGAATGAGCTTTTTAGAATTCGAATATTGGCACGCTTTCACCGCTAATAGGAACTGCAACTTTTCGACTGCTAGCACTCAATATATTATGGTGATTGGCCGTTGCGATTTCGTTTGATAGCTTTTCCCGTGCAACGTATCGGCGTGATTTTAAAAAATTGAGAAAAAAGAGTTTCGAGTGGTTATCAAGCATTTTTATTTCAAAGGTTGGAATGCGATCCAAGTAAAACTTGAGTTAGGCGAGACGTACAGTGACTCTGCGCCATGTTTTGCCACTGTTTCCAACTAGATTAATGTGTTAAAAAGAGGTCGCAGGAGCACCGAGGAACTACGTCCAGGAGGCCAAAAAACGGCAACTGATGAGGAAAACGTAGAAAAAGTGCGAACAATTCTTGGCACAGATAAGCGAATGAACATTAAGGAAATAGCGGAGGCATTAGGGATTAGTTTAGGCAGTGTGCATTTTATCCTACACGAAAACTTGAAGATGAAAGAGCTTAGAGCAAAATAGCTGCCGCATTTGCTCAACCAAGGCCAAAAAGACGCGCCTGTTTTGGCTTTACAGCGAAATTTGGCCAAGATGTCGAACAATCTGTCGGATTTTTGGTGCAGATTCATGACCGTCGATGAAAGCCGGGTTCATCACTACACTCCCGAGACCCAAGAAGCATCTTGCCAATGGTGTGCACCTGATGAAGGACCTCCGAAGAGGGTGCGGACAACGGCATTGACCGGAAAGGTGATGGCTACAGTTTTTTAAGACCAACGTAGAATAATGCTGGTCGACTACCTTGAGAGCTGTAAAACGATCACGGGAGAATATTATGCAAGACTGTTGGACTGCCGTTAGCAAGAACTCATCGTGAAACGGCCCGCTTTGCAGAAGAAGGTTGTCCCGTTTCACCAGGGCAATGCTCCTGCACATAAGTCCCGGCAAGCATCGGCAAAACTGGCCCAACTGAGGTTCGAACTTATTGAACAACCCTCCTATTCTCCAGACCTGGCCCCCTCTGATTATTTCCTCTTCGGACATTTGAAGAATAGTCTCGGTGGAAAGCGTTTTTCCAGCAATGAAGAGGTTAAGGCTGCTGTCAATGCCTATTTTCAGTCTAACGACGCGGAATTCTACTCAAGAGGTATGAAAGCTCTGAAATCTCGGTGGGAAAAGTGTATTGAGCATCTCGGGGAGTATATCGAATAAGAAAAATTTAAAAACATGATTTGAAAAATATACACTTAACAAGTCCGGCCCCTGGGTGCATTACCTCCTACTACCTCAGGTTAAGTTCCAGCCCGTAGTGGAGAAAATATAGTCGCGAGTTAAAACTAACCTCCTTAAAAACATGTTTTTTATTCTAGCTCTGTCAGTGGTGCTGTAGCAGCGGCAGCAGCTCCAGCAGTAGGACCCGCCATAGCTGTAGGAATCGCCCTTACAGCAGCCTGTGCGCAGACAGGCGGCGGCCGGGCGAACGCGGGTTTGTAGCAAAGGTGGGTGAACAAGCTCCTACGCGCCGCGTGTGAGGGCAGCGAGTCCCAGACAGAATGGGGAGTCTTTGGGGAGCAGCTATGAGAGGTGCGTACAGAGAGGCATTAAGATAGATAGATATACTGATAGACAGATCACTAGATAGTTAGACAGATAAATAGAAAGACAAAAATATCGAGATAAAGACACAGATCACCGACAGGCATGCGGGCGGGCGGTCAAACGAATAAACGAAAAAATAAATAAATGAATAACCGCGTCACCAGCATACGACAAGCACTGTTGCTGCTTCCGTGAAAGGAAAGTGTTAACGAGACCGTGGTTGATATACAACTGGCGGTTGAACTTTATTTGAAACGCGTGAGCGGGAACATGAAGAATTGTTAGTTTTCCTCTCGACGGGTTTTCCCGGATCGGGAACTTGTACTAAATGTCGTCGGTTTCTCGTCAGTTCGCCACCATTTTGTGTGCGAACACGATATGTACGCGCTTTTATTTCAGCGATGCAGCGGCCAAGAATCCATTCGTGGCTAAAGTCAGTCGGCTGTATTCTGACAAATTGTCCGGGATGTATTGGTGATAGTTGCTTGATTCCTTGGTTGTACGCTCTCTGTGCGCCTGCTTGCAGCGGTTTGCAATTATTTGGGTGACCTGACGGTGAGTGGCAGTGACTAATTGTTTCTCACTTGTCGGCAGGCAACCGGCGGGCACGCGTCCGAACAGTTTCTCTGCCGGCGATGGTCCATCGTATTGTTCTGTTGACCGCCACTCCAATAGCGCCATGTGCAGATTTTCGTTGTTTAGCCGCGTCTTTTTTACTATTCGTTTCGCTATTTTGACGGCGCTTTCGGCCTTACCGTTGGCCTGGTGGTAATGCGGAGACCCCGTAACGTGTTTTGTTCGCCATTCTGCACAAAATAGTTGGAATTCTCGAGCAATGTATCTAGGATCAGCGTCGGTGCGTCTCTCACACGGTTGTCCGTGACGACTAAAGTGTTCACTTGTTTTCTTGATGATCTGAGCGGTCTGGTGGATTCTTTGTTCAGCTCGTCCAGCTCGAAGTAATCACTGTAGCTATCTACTGTAACCAGATAATAGTGCCCCTGCCAAACAAATATGTCCTGGTTTACTAGCTGCCACGGTCTCTGTGGAATCGGCTTGTTCATCAACGGCTCAGCTTTGACGTGAAATATCTGGCAGGCGTTGCTCGTCACGAATGTTGTAAAATGGTAACATTTCAAGGGTACCTTTTTGTCCTGTGCAGGCCAACCGTTCTGAATCGCCTTGATAAGGATTTGCATTGGTGCGCTATTCGCTGTTGCAGTTTTGACCTGTTGCATCAGTGGGTCAGAGATACGATTAGTTGAAGTGTGATCGATCTGTTCAAGTTCCACTCTCCAAACTTCATCGGGTTCGAACTTGGCATTCAGAGGGTGTCTACTTAATACATCGGCTACGAGGTTCGTCTTGCCAGGTATATAGTTGACCTTGAGATCGAACTTCATTAAGTTTAACCTCATTCGTTGCAAACGTTTAGGGCATGCGTCGAGCGGTTTGGCGAATATTCTTTCAAGTGGTCTGTGGTCTGTCTGTATTGTGACCGTCGGCATCCCGTAGATGTAGTGTTCGAACTTCTTGCATGCCGTCACAATGGCTGGACACTCCTTTTCGATCACTGCATAGTTTTTTCCGGTAGCGCTGAATGAGTGGGAGGTGTAAGCGATTGGCTTCCCGTCTCGAACAAGAACGCCGCCAGCGCCGTATTCACTCGCGTCGATTTGTATCACTATCGGTTTGGTTTTGTCGAAGAATGCGAGTGTCGGTGTTTCCGTCAGCTTCTTCTTGATCGAGTCGAACGCTGCTTGCTGCTGGCTCTGCCAGCTGAATTCGAAGTGTTGCTGCGTTAACCTTCTCAAAGGCTCTGATAGCTCAGAGAGGTTGGGCATGAATGGGAGCAAATAGTTGACGCAGCCTAAAAATCTCATGATGCCCTTTACGTCCTTTGGTGGCGTCATCTCTTTGATCGCTTTTACTTTATCGGGGTCAACCTTTAATCCGTTTTTGCTTATGACATGACCCATGAATTTAACTTGCGGCATACCCATACGGAGCTTGCCCCTGTTGAAGCGTAGTCCAACTTCTCGAGCGCGTTAGAATAGGGACTGCAAGTTCTTGTAGTGGTCTTCGATTGCTTCCACTACTGTGCATCCTTCACCCCACACAATTGTGTCATCTGCCACTACTGAGACATTTCTCAGGCCGTCATAAGCTTGCATTTGACGTCTCTGATATTCTTCGGGCGCTGATGAGATTCCTTGGGGGACCAGGCAATAGCGGTATCTGCCGATCGGCGTCCAGAATGTTGTGTAGTCTCGGCTTTCCGGACTTAGGACCATCTGATAGAAGCCATCTCGCGCGTCGAGCACCGAAAATACCTTGGCTTTGCTTTTACGGTATAAAGTACGATATAAAGATACGGTATAAAGTATCGTTGAGTGTCGGCATCCGGTATCTTGGTCTTTGAATAACTTTATTTAGTGCGTGTGGATCGAGCACTAGCCTGAGTTTTCGGCCCGGACGGTCCACCGCCACAAGATTCGATGCCCATTCAGTCGGATGGTTAACCTTCTGGATCACTTTTTGTTGTTCCAGTTCTTTTATGCGACACACGATAGCGTCTGCCAAGGCAACCGGGGGAGTTCTTGGAGGCTGCTGTACTGGGCGAGCATCTTGGTTCACATGTATTTTCACCGGCTGCGGCAACTGACCCAGTCCTTCGAACACGTCTTTGTATTCCTCGAGAAGTGTTTCCAGTCGGTCCTTGTCCTGCTCGATCACTGTGTTCACGCACTGCACTTCCCTCGACACTTGTATCAAATTGAGCTCCAAGCACGTGTTTGCGGAGAGGAGAGTTTCGACTACTTTGTCGATCACCTGGAATTTCACTTGTTTTTGTTCGGTGGCTGATGATGCGACAATTTCAACAGAGCCCATCTTAATTGCCTTGAAGTTGTCATACATTTTTAACAGAGCGCGATCATTGTGGTCAATTCTCATATTTCCTAACACCGTCTTTAGTCGGAGAAATTCGTTGTGACTCATGACGTCACATGTCGAACCAGTGTCTAAGAGAACGCGCAGCTGCGCATTCTGGTCAGCTCTGATATTTAGTGTTGCGAGCAATTTGCGTTTAGGCACCTTACCGATCGTCTCAACGCGGTACGTGTCTCCTGAGTCACAGTCATCATCGTTGTCGTCGTGGGTTGCCTCCTTGTCATCTATTGCGCAAATGTTATGTCTCGGATGTTGGCCGTATCGTTGGCTACCTGCTGGCCTTGATCGACACTCGCGAGCGAAGTGATTCAATCTTTGGCAGCTGTTGCAGCGCCTCCCGTTGGCTGGACATTCGTGTGGTAGGTGTTGTAGGCCGCACTTGTCACAGGTTGGTGTCTCGCTACTGCTACTGCGGGCATGCGGCTGCCTATCTGCATAAGGCAGAGGTCGTCGTTGTTGCCTGCCGGCCTCCCATGTTGCGAACCGCAGCAACTTCTTCGTGCCGTTCCCCGCCGGCGCGATGTCGGTCTCGTTCTATTATTTGCAGCGATTTTTCATTATCGTCGTACGTTTCCAGTGTTCTCAACACGACGTCGATTGTCAGATTTCTGTGATCCTGTTCGCGAAATAATGCTTCCCTGGCCATTCCCAGTCGGGTACCTAGAATCAGTTGATCGCGCAGCATCGTTGTCTCATCGGGGTTTTCGCACCGCTTGACATGCTGCCTCATGCGCTCCCTGAACTCTTTTACTGCTTCTGCTTCTCCCTGACAGGCTCGTTCAAACAAGTATCGTTGAAAGATCACGTTTCTGTGACATTTGAAGCGTTCGACAAGAGCGGCTGTTAGCGCGGCCATCGATGCACAGGGTTTTTCGCCGGTGGCATCAGCTACGTCTCCAGTAATTTCTGTAACACCCAGGCTATTAACGAATGTGGCGGCGTGGTCTAGGGGACTAGTGCGTTAGTCATGGTTGTCATCTACCGGGGTGTCGCCGGTTCGATCCCTGTTGTTGATCGAATTTTCTTTGAGCGATGCTCATTGAGAATAGATGATAAACCATACCGCTGAGAGTCAGCGGCCATGCTGCCACAAGGACTGTTGGGGAAACCCTAGATATCTTAACATGTTCGGCCCTCGGTGCATTGAAGATATACCTCAGGTTAAGTTCCAAGCCCGTAGGGGACGGAGGATAGTCTAGAATTAAAAACAACCTCCTTAAAAAAAAATGTTTTTAATTTTAGGCTATTAACGAGTGGCCTATGTGTAGGATAGCAGCGTCCGTTAAGCTGCGCGGGTATATATATATATATATCGTCTGTTGGCGGCAATGCTGAAGCAAACTAAATACAGGGCGCCAAATAGAGGATGCCGCCACACCAGTAGCGAAGACGCAGGACGTTACTAAATGCGCGGGTAGATCTGTATATAAGGAGGCACGAGAATAAATGAATCAGTAGTCGTTGGTGCGAGCCAGGCAGAAGACATGTGTTGTTTGAGCGAAAGACTAGCGAACTCGTCACGTTCCCGTCCGGTCGTTAGGGTAGTGGATACTACACTATGATTATCTCCGATAGCTGACCTGAACAACGCAAAGTGTTTTCGTGGAGTTTCCTTGTACGCATCGTTTATAAAAGCATAGTCGCACCATGCCAGATAGAAGATTGTCTATTTCAGCTTCGTCGCCCTCGCTGCTCAGCGCCCGAGGCATCGGTCCGTGATTTGTCATCTTTGCCTTTTACGGTTAGCGTTTACTTAGAACTTGATGTTTGTTGCACCGAAGTTGTCACGAAATATTTTCCTCTGGAAACGTAGATGCACTTTTTTTCTTTCATTGACTCACTGTCGACTGCGCCATTTTAACGAGACCGTGGTTGATATACAACTGGCGGTTGAACTTTATTTGAAACGCGTGAGCGGGCTCCTAGCTCGGATGCCCCGCCAAGTGTGGGACGTTTAGGAACCGCGCTAATTCTGGTGCGTTCGTTAAGTTTGACGCACCCTAACACTGGTGTTCCACTGGCCGCCTGTACGCCACGTACTTGGCCGCTGACGTTTTTGAGCTGGTGGGGAGGGGAATACACTCGTGACAAGATGAAGAATATGATTATTCTCGTCAGTGTTAGTCGAAAGCCCGTTTTCTTTTCCAATTTAAACATTTATTCACCTTTGCCAGGTAGTATAAACACAATATATATATATATATATATATATATATATATATATATATATATATATATATATATCTTCACTGTATACAATAGCGGCTAAAATTGCACCATTGGGCATGGTCGTGTCACATTGGGGGTTGAGCCCACAAGACATCCGGTATATAAGTATATACTACACGGGCTATATGGCTACAACCCAATTTTTTCCTATATGGAAATAGACTAGAAAATGCTCATCTCGAATATTTTAAGATGGGGTCAGTCAGGCTACCTAGGGAAGGGACCAGGGCACAGGAAGCGGCGTGGTACGGCATAGCGGATTACGACATGACGGTTCTAACGATACGCCCTTTTCCATTCGTTACGTGTCATAGCTCCAGTTTCGAAGAATTTATCATCGATATTCGCGAACTTTATCTCCCAGCACTCGAGGTTGTCCTTGAAAGCCGTTGTCGCCAACAGATCAAAGCGGTGCCGCAGATCTTCGGTGAACAGCGGTGTGTCTGCTTGGAGATATACTAGGCGGTTCCGGGTCGAGATGTGTAATCCCAGAGCCCTCTTGAGAAAGGAGACCTTAACACGGTTAAGCTGTTTGAGGTTCGGCGCCGTGAGGTCCTCCCAAATTACACGTATCCCATACGACGCGATTGGGGCTATTTTGAGATCGAACAGTCTCAAGGCGGTTTCGAGTGACAACAGCTGCGGCGATTTTATTGCCCATACGGCGGTCACTGCCTTCCTGCACCTCTCGGCAATGTGTGCGGTGAAGCTGCGTCCGTTATAAGAAAACAGTAGCCCCAGGTATGAAAACCTGTTTACGTACGCGAGCGGTACACTGGCGTATCGCAAGGTGTCAGTGCCACTGATCCTGCCGCCCCTCCTGCATTTCATTGCTTCTGGTTTACCGTTAGACCCAAAGCATTTACAGCGACGTAAAGACGGGCTAAGGCTTGCTGTACCTGAAACCTGCTTGGACCATATATGACCAAGTCGTCCGCGTACAAGATAACTTTGACTAGATTTCTCGGGCCTCTTATTTGGGCAGGCAGGTCCTTCAGTAGGATAGAGAGCAGGAGAGGGCTCAGGTTGTCACCCTGAGCTAGGCCTGTTGTCTGGGCGAAAGGTTCGAGTTCGGCAATACCATCCTCGATGGTTATTCTGTTCTCCTGCAGGATGGCCGCGAGAAGGTTGAGCACTTTAACTGGCACGCCAACCTCTGCCAACGTGCGTAAGACCATGTCTCTAGGCGCCGAATCAAATGCTGCCTTGAAATCGACGAAGACTGCATACAGAGGGTTCATCGCTATGGCTAACGCCCTCTTAACGTCCTGCATCAGAATCGTACAGGCGGTTTCTGTCGAGCGATCTCTGCGGAATCCATGCTGCTCGGTCGGGAAGGACTCCTACGCCCTCCATGTAGTCACACAGTCTCCATGTCAGCAGACAAGGGAGTAGCTTATAGCATACGCTCTTCTTCGCGATGCCCCGCCAAGATGACGGCAGGGCCGGATCCCCCTTACCCTTAGGTATAACTAGCAGATTTGCATCCCTCCACTTTGCTGGGAGCGTGCCCGTCCGCAAGCATTCGTTGAATAGCGCGGACCAGCAAGAAGCAAGAAAGAGTGCACATTTTAAATGCTCATTGCGTACTCTGTCGGGGTCGGAGGCTTTATTACTGCGGAGACTTCGAAGTCCTCGTAGGACCTCCTCGACGGTGAACTCCTGCTGGAGGGAGTCCCGTAGCCATGTCGTCGATTCACCCCACACGGCGACTAGGTTTGGCACCTCGCGAGGAATGGTGTCCTGTGAAGCGAACATTTCCGAGAAGCGATTAATGAGGGCTGACGAGCTGATAGGGCAGGCCGCGGTGCTCCCTCGGTGGGCCAGCCATCTGTAGGGATGACGCTCTGTGTCGGCTACAAGGCGAGCCTCCAGCATCTCCTGGTACCTGTTACGCTGCGTCGCGTATGTTTTCCTACAAATTGTTCTGAATATCGAGGCAAGCTGATGGTAACCCGGATTCGATTCCGCTAGGAACCTAAAGGTAATCTGGGCTCGGCGAGCAAGCCGACAGCTGTGGTCGAACCATGGCCTGTGCTTTTTGGAAAAAGAAACTGGCTGTATACTAGAGTGCAGCACTTCGCCCGTTTTCTGCGTGAACAAAAGCAATGTCGTTGACTCGGCTGACGGCCGTAACGTTATACGTCTTACGAACATAATAAAAAAAACAGAAACTGAAAGTGTAAAATTTGCGCCAGATCTGCTGCTGTCCTTTAAAACAGTTCGATGGTAGACAGTTTGCCATCGTAGTCGAGCCCGGAGGCGTGGTACATTAATCTGCGGCTCGCGACCGGGAGAGACACATAGGTGCGCGGGTTCAAGCCCCACCGTTGCACATTTGTAATTATGGGGGTCCGTCTGTGAAGCAATGCAAAACGTCCAAGTGCATCAACCCTAAAAAGAATAATACAAAAATTAAGAATTTGCAGGGCGTATTTTTTTTATAAGTAAGTATATTACTTGCATGTTTCTGTTTGTTTGTGTTTGGTGCGGATCTGAAAATGCAAAAACAGCCAATAGTGAGTAATGTAGGGGCATCTTTCACGTGTTTGTCTGGCATCAGCCGAAACCTATGAAGAACATGTGGTTCCAACACGACGGTGCCGCTTGCCAAACCTCACATAAAACAATAGCACATGAATTTATCACAACTCGACCAAAAGCCCCGAGGTCGCGGTAAGCAACCACAATGTCATCCGCATACATGAAGCGTGCGAAAGTGTTTTTAAACTTCTCTTGCATATGAAAGTTTATGCCAGTAGTGATCAGGGCAATTGAGAGACACTTCCGTGACTCGGCAAGAAATACTTTTATTTTGATTCAACTACATGTCGAGCACTAGGTAGTATTTTTCTCGGCAAAGAAACTGGTGACCACTCGCAAGTGTGGATCGACTACTCCAGTGAATAAGACTAACATATAGCGAGAAGTCGTATAGGAGACTTTAGCACTGTCAACAAAAACTGCGTAGAGGTGTAAGCCAGTCGCGTTGAAACTCGTGAATTCGTCAACGACATACATGGCATTCTGTGTGCCTCGGCGTTGTCTGAATCCGGAAACTAGATCAAAAAGGAGTGCCTTGTTTTACAGTTGGAAGCACTCTCGAAAGTCTCAAGAGTGTCTACTTACAAATCCAAGGAGAACGAATATATCAACGACATTTACGTAATTTTTATTTTCACGCAAGCGAAGGCAACCAGTGTAACTAATCTTTTCTTGCTGCAACAATCTGTAAAATAGAAAGAAATACATACATGTTTATCGACATGTACGCATTCTTTCCTGCGGAGAATTGGAAACCTTCCAACTCTCAGGAATAGACAGAAAACCACAGTGTTTCTTTTCCAAGCGAGTGAGGTTCACTGCACGGTCAGTTAGTCATTTTATAGTTGTACTGTTTTCTCGATGCCGAGGTGCACGCTGTATCCGGCGTAACCCAAAATGTCTACGATCCGTAAGTGTGGCGTTTATTTAACGTGTGTTAACAATGTCTAGTCGACACAGTGTCCTTCCTTACAAAATTTATTATATTGCGCTCTGTTTGTGATATTTGTGGTTAAGCCGTGTTTTTCTATGGCAAATAATAGTTTTATTACGTTAGAATTAGTGCGAGCGTCATACTTTAGTCACTACAAACCTGTTCGCCTACCTACTGGTTAATTTGCACACGTGAGAAATCTTCTGGTAGCTTTCAAAAAATCGCTAGAATTCGCGCAGCCAATTCATGCGTTCCTAGCTGTTAACACTATTCTAGCCATATTGTATTTGCTTTTCTGTGGTTCTACGCTCAAGCGTCGACACCCTCATATAATGATTAGATACTTCCCAATAAAGCATTTGACACATCGACGCCATGCTATGCAACTCGATTTTTAGTTTGTTTCGCTTCGCCTTAATGTAACGCCTTTTGTTACGTGGCAACGATTTGAATTATCTATGCCACAACGACATAGCATAGTGGTCGATAAGAATTAATACCAGCTAATGCATTCATTCACATTCCTTCAAAAGAGGGTTACTTATGGTTTTGCTATGTCACAAATGTACTATACTGAACGATACTGGATTGCAAGCGAGCCTTCTATGCGCGTGAGACCGCCGAGGTAGAGCTTCTATCGCCGATCATCGCCCGAAACCGACACACATGCTGCAGGCGAAGGTCCGACAAAAGCACCCAATTGCACATGCAGTGGTGAAATACTAAACATAGTCTTGGCGAAGACGATAATAATAATAATAATAATAATAATAATAATAATAAACGCTCATAAGGTGATACTTGTTACCTCTAATAAAATCATTACAATTAGAAATTAAATAAAAACAAGTACTAAAATATTTTTAACTCGGGTTTATTATAATTATTATCATAATATACATGTATCATAAGTACTAATATATTACATATATTACATCTACAATATTGCTTATATTTTTGATTAGAGAACCCGTAACTTTACGTTAACGCGGAGACAATTGTTTACTCCATATTGCTAATATGATGCATATTGCTTGAGTGCCAGTGACCACTCAACATCATCTTGGCATTGCCTAATAGTAATACTAATACTGAAGAGATAATTGCAGCGAATGCTGTCTGTAGAAATTGGCGCAAATAGTGAATCTTCCTTTCAACAAGCATGGCAAGTTTAACTACTACCACCTATACGTACATACATAAACAAGTTCGTGTAAGTCGTTAGTCGTTAGACTGCTAGAAGCTGTCTGGGTCGGTCGGTAAAGTTTTTAGAAGTAGTCGGGCTGTTCTGTAAGATTAGCCCAAGCCGACAACGTTAGGTGTCTGGTACTAATGCTGCTGTTGCTTCTGTCTCCGAACCGCCCGGTGCAGCGAGTGAGGACTGTGATTGAGTGAGAGCGGCATTCGAGCGCAAGTAAATTGATTGAACCATGTCGATGAAGTGCGTGCTTGCGATAGATAACAGGTGGAGGAATCAATAATAATAATAATGATAGTTCGACACTTGTGAATAGAGCACCGTCGTCTCGTGTTCGTTCCTCCAATTCGATTCGAGCGTAGTGGAGCCGCGCGCGGGTGTGTCGAGGTCGTTCGCGTTACTAACACCGAACTAGCTGGAGTCTAACGACGAGATACGCTGAAAAGCAATAAGTAAAAGGAATAATGAGTTGTTCGTGTGTGTTGTCAACGAAAACACGTTCGAACGTGTCGGTCAGCAACTGCTGAACTGTGTCTCAGAGATAGATCTCAGAGGGTGGACGCATCGAATTGCCACTTTCGCTCGTCAATGCACAAAGCACACATTTTGAGGACGTAAACAGTGAGTGTTCAACAGTTTCGATACGGGTCGCCTAGGGTTTATTGCATATATTGTATTGAGTTTCTACTACTGGGTGCAGCTTCTTCAGTACGCTGTTCTTTTCAATAATACGTGTTTATTATATTATGGCAACGCTAATTATTTAAGGCAAGGTAGAGAACACTAAATATATATATATTTATATATATTATTTTTATATATATATATATATTATTTTTTATAGGATCGTCTTCTCCGGGCGGCAAATTTATAGGGCTACAAAAAAGTTTTTTTCGGTTTTGTCCGTAAAGAATCATTATAAAATTCGAAAAAAAAAACTTTTTTGTAGACCCAATATTTAAATTTAGTAATTCCTCATTGAGCTTGAAATTTCCATAATTATACAAATTCAAGTGTACACTATTCAGCGCATTTTGCACTGTAATACAATCATTAGAATACTAGTATTGAAAAAAAAAGCGTTAAAAATTAAATCACGCTCTGTTGGGTAAACGAAGCTTATCATCCGTAAGAAGTGCATATACTCTACTTTGTGTGAAGTTTACGTGGGTTTCTTCCTTCTTGCTCACATTTATTTGAACGCGTGCAATGAAATCTTTGCAATCTCTTCAGAACATATACGTGTCGCGGTCGGTTCTTCGAGAAGTTTCTGTAGAAAGGGTTTCCAAATGTTATTCCAAAAGTAACACGAGTGAGGCGTTTTATTAAGTCGTGACAAAATCTTTTCTTCTTCCATTTCTACTACTAAACTATAATTACTTCCCTTCTATTAACAGGCCAAGCATGCAATTGCATCGAACACACCGATGTACTTTTTCATATAGAATCTATATCGGTCGTATATATTTATTAAACAAATATTTTATTTATAACGCAAACATTTCTATTCCAATTGCATATTTAAAAAAGTTATGCCCAGCCCCATCGGTAGCACGCCGATGTGTGACTTCTACGTCCCGCCTGAACAACACATTTTCGCCCCATATTTCATTGAAAACAAAATTCTTATTTTAACACGTTCTCCGCCTTTATGAATGGCTGTGCAGTACCTATATATTATCTCCTGGTCGATATATATACATATAAAGAGTGTCAGGAAATTTAACGAGCTTGTAAAACTTGTAAAAAGAAGTATGGGACGGAACATACTTTTAGAACGTGAGAGAGAATTGTTTGCTTAATAGAGAAATAGAATATATCGTTGCGTACGAAAAAAAGTATGCTTTGTCCGTTAAGCAAAGCGAACGTATCACTGGTGTTTCTTTTGAAATGGAAATGTTTATGCTGAAAGAACATCAAAATGTGTATGCAAGCATTTCTCGAAAGAGTGACCGCCAGACGTTATACAAACTCTGAAGAGAGTGTAAAGATTTCGTTGCACGGGTTTAGACACGTGAGGCATGCCTCTAAGGGTCCTAGCAACGACAGATCTTCTGGCAACGAGATCATCAAGCGAATCAGTTCAGCCAGAAGAAATAAATTCACGTGAATTTGCCTGCAATCTTTTATTCTTCAGGGTTAAAGCTTCGTTTATATAATTAAGCGTGTCTGGCGCATACGATTGTTATTAATAAGCCAAGGATAACTTGAGAAAAATGCCTATTTTAACAAGTTTTACGAGCTTTTTTAAGTGTTCCCGTCAAATCTCCTGACATCCTCTCTTTCTCTCCCTCCCCCCCCCCTCTCTCTCTATATATTTTTTTAAGTTTTATTAATTACAATAAAAAAAAGTAATATAACAAAACAGAATTAACTTATTGATCGAATACAAGCTAATAATAATAATAATAATAATAATAATCACAAAGAAACGCAAATACTTTGATTTGGGGAGGAGATATAACTTCGTACCCGTCGCCATGGAAACGATGGGCCCGATCAGCAAGAGCACAAGTATCCTCCTCAAAGACCTCAAAGACTAGGTGTCAAAATTAGTGCTAACACGGGTGACCAGCGCGAGGGCGAGTTTCTGCGTCAGCAACTCTCGCTCGCAGTGCGTAGGGGAAACGCCGCCGCTATCATCGGCTCTATGGATTGAGAAGGGGGGGGGGCGAGCCTACGCGGGTACACGTTTGGGTCCCACAATTGTAGAGAAATACTGAAAAATGGAATAAATAATAATAATAATAATAATAATAATAATAATAATAATAAAATAATATAATATTTATATGTATATATAGTGTGTGCCAGGAAATTTAACGGCCATACATAAGAACTTGTTAAAACAGGAATTTGTTCAATGAAATGTGGGGAGGAAATGTCTGGTTCAGGTGTGACAATAAAATCATACATAGATGTAATACGAAAAGGGCGGAAAAAAATACATATATATTGGCAACAACGATTTACGCGTTTGATTTGACAATTCCGCTACTCAGTGAGCCGCGAGTCAATCTACGGCGCAGTACCTATCGGAATTTGCTGAAGATTTCATATATATATATATATATATATATATATATAAGCGGGCGTGTGTGATTTTATAGATTGTATGCAATTTAAGATTCGTTGTTATAATTTATAAACTATAAAACGTGCTATATCTCATTTAGTGTTGTGCTTGTGCAGTGCAAGTTGTTTTGTACGATACGCCAGTGTGCCTAATTTTCACTATGACGCTAGCGCAGCTTTTACTGCAGTCTACCTTGATTTAACTCAGGATATATTCAGTTTATCCAAGTGTGCTAAATTTGACTATGGGGCTTTTTCTATATACGACGTACGTTATATATGCTATCTCTACTCTATGCCAGTGTATCCAGAATTGCCGGATGACTTTTCAAAAGTTGGTCTTGGAAGCAGCCCCTACTCTTTAAGGTAATAAATATTGAGTTTTTGAAGCATTTCTGCATACACTTATGGTTATGTTAACGCGTACTACATATGAAATCATATGACGGGACTTTAGTTGATCGCCGAGTGATCTTTCAAATTTTATTATATTTAATTTTAGTTTTAATGTGTTTACTGCCAAAATCAAAATAAATGTAACATTACACTTATTACATATATATATATATATATATATATATATATATATATATATATATATATATATATATATATATAGATAAATGTAACATTACACTTATATATAAATATATATATATATATATATATATATATAAATATATATATATATATATATATATAATTTTGTTGCTAGACTTTGAGATGCTACCATACAGATGCACAAGAATTGAACTTGTTGTCTGTGATTGTTGATTTAACTCATATGTGACGCTGTTGGCTGCGAACGTTGGTTGAGCTCGCAAAACAGCGAAAGGCGTCTAAGTGTAGAGTCTAACTAACTAGTTCAAGCGGAGGCATTGGAAACGCAGGGACTAATATAGCCGAATGTTTATGAAGGAACTTTGCAAGGGAGTTGTAGCTGAGATGAGGGAAGTTCTTCTAGCACGAATCATCCATAGAGGTGCGGTGGAACAACAACGTAACGGTTTTAGGATCTCTGAGAATCCGACCCTACCACTTGGCCTCTTTTTTGGCGCCTTTGTGAGAAAGGCGTCCCCGCCATTCTCCTTGATTCATTTATATCTCTGCCCATATATTTACATGCGTCCAGATATGGGCCTTATGCTAAGGTATTACCGTCTTGAAGGAAGGAGCCCAGTCCATCCACGGAGACTGAGGGAAATTGCGACGCAAGCTTTCCCAGTAAGACTTTGTCCGAACCAGACCCGTTAGAGACTATCATGACGCGGACACCTTTCGGGAAGACGGAGCGTGCCTAAGCGACATAGATATGTTCAATCATCTTGTCCGGCCACTCCTATTTTGATACCTCTGCCCGTCCCTTGAATGTGACTGCATTCTTGATTTCTTCCTCGATTTGCGCTACCACTCTGTTTTCTTCCGTGAGTCGACATCGGGAACATAGTACTTCTTATTCGATCTTAAATGTGCATGTCCCTTTATGTCACCTTCGTTCCTAGCTGCTCTATTCCATCTGTCTGGAGTTCGTTTATCTCCTTCTTTGTGGGAGCGTGTGCTTCTCACAACTTCACCTAGCTATCTATTTGTTGCTTTAACGCTTGGACGGCGTTGTAGAGTTGTTTTTCCATTACCCTTTCTAGGGTTCTCTTCTTCCCGTTCTATCCGCTGTTAATCTTCTGTCTCTCCTGTGGGGCTTTCTCCCAGTTCATGAGACTGTGCTGCTACAACTATTTCATCTGCAATGCCATATCATCCGCTGTGTGGGTCGACCTGTGCTACATATCCGTGTGCTACACTAGACACTCTGGAATACCTATACCGTTTTTGGCACTATTTCACACTCCACTTCAGTTCGTTGAGTATGACGTCAGTTTCATACGACCGTAGCTCTCGGTTCAAACCTGTCCACACTTTTGGCGCCAAACGTGCTAGATGTCCGACCGTTATGAAGCTGCTGGTATCCCCACTAGTGGCGCCTATTTTTTTGACTACACGGTTTTACCTCAAAACTTCTACTGAAGTTCGCAGTTCCGAAGTTTAGCGATGCATTGCGAATCACCGCCCGTTAGCAGAAAGTTCCAGGCTAGTACTAGGATCCCAAGATTTTTTCTACAGCAATGACACGAACAATGATCGCATTTGCGCTTTGTGTGGAGGCAGCTGTGCAATGTTTCATTAAAAAAAACTCTTTGTTGAAATGAAAAGTACTACATAAACTGGCGAAACCACCAAATGTATTTGAGGGGGGGGGGGGGGGGGGTCTGACTATACCGACGCATTTTATATCAACTGTAGGGTACACACTGCTAGCGAAAGTGGTGTGTACTACATAGGAGGAGTGGATGAACGAGAGCGAAATCCATGGGGATGTGCGAAAGTGGTTCAGCTTGAGCTCAGCGAGCTGAAGATATAACTGCTTACCTCGAAGATGGGAAACAACGTCCGCTAGTGATTGTTTGCTAAGAAAGCAAGATTTCATGATTCAAGAACAGCTATTTGCAGACGACCGGGTTATCGTGGGCCACACGTATGAGAGCCTCGAACACAAGAAGACGGCTGCACAAATTTAAAGACCTTCCGAATAGAAAGGACTGGGAACGCGTACTCCAGTAGTTTGTTCCACAAACAAATAGAAAATAAAGTGGGACAACCTTTGCAAGAGCGTAGGGCGGCCAACACAGAAATTGCGTGCATCACGATGTTAATCTCAAAAGTTCATTATTGGCTCTGGTCCTATGAGGAATGCCGCTCCCGGAGACTGGAGGCGACTTATACACCATGGGATTCACATGCATTTTATTAAGTGTAGCATGGCATCGGAAATAGTACAGTATGTTTACCAGCTTTTTATTTATACATTATACACAACATATTTTTAATACACCCGTCTGTAAAGCAATGCGCAAAGCAGTCCCATGAACGTTAAATCTAGGCTGAGAGAAAGCCCCGAAAGGATTTTTTTTTAATTTTAATACAAACACATAACAGTATGTTGTTTATGAATGCAATTTTACCAGATGATCACGAGTTTGCCTGAAGACTGGGCCTAGTCACGACACCGTTTAATAGTCAAACAAACTAAAACCTTCATTATACGCTAATATTAATGGCCCAATTCTTGAGAACGCGGAAGTCACAATAGACACATACCTTACCAAAAACAAGAAGAGGCAACTTTATTGATAGCACGAGTGTGCTACGGATACCCCGGCGAATTGTTATGGGTTTAAATTTTCTAAACTAGAAGCTTTTTTCAACCAGGCTATGCGCTACCGGGTTTGTTCAAGCAACGCAATATTATTTGGGAAAAGGATATCTTCCAACGGACTTGATCAAAATTGTGACACAGATAAACTGAAAATTGTAGATGCTATAGATAAACATAAGACGATTTGCTACGTGTTTTTATTAATATATGCTAATTTGATGTGAATGCGCGGCGACCAGCAAACTCAAAAGCGGGCGAGATAGACTTCTAACGAAGGTTAAGTGAGATCTCCACCAATCCACCGGAAGGAGTCTCTATTACAATCAAATCCATTGGGACTACTTTGGTTTCACGCAGTTAGAACCCCGCTATTAGTAATGATTATTTAGGGCACAAATACAAACGTCAGAACCTGGTTACATTGCACTACGGCCTCTCATACAAACAGGGCGTCGGACGCTAGGCGCGCTTCTCTTAATGACACCTTGGCCTGTAGCCTCAGGTCTTCCGTGTTCCCCTGCATCCTCGAGCCTTCGGGGCTGATCAGACAATAGACTAAACGAATCTTCGTTTGAGATGCGACCGCAATCGACTCCCTGGCCCCCGCTGCATGGTCGGTCGAGGCGCAACCCAAGCAAATGATTCACTCAGGCTCGCCGAGGCGAGTGAGTGTTGGAAATACGCGCCCAGGGGCTACCGGCATATTTTTTGCCCATTTGCACTCGAAACTTTGGGGGCCGGGCTCCGAGAAAACTAGTAAGGACCTCGGAAGAAAAATGGCTGCAACTTTCTCAAGAAACAGAACAACCTTTGCCGATATTTCCGGCATAATAAAGGCTTTTCCTTCACTGGATTTTTTGTGGCGTCTGCAGCCACTACCTAAGAGAAGTGTCCTAAAATGCCTGACGGCTCTTGAAACCGGTTTCATTTGTTCAGGTTCCTTTACTGTCGAGCCCGGTGGCGTGGTGCATTCGCCTGCGCCTCGCGACCGGAGGAGACACATAGGTGCGCGGGTTCGAGCCCCACCGTTGCACATTTGTATTTGTGGGGGTCCGTCCATGAAGCAATGCGGAAGGCAGTCCCGTGGACATTGAATCTTGGCTGGGGGTCAGCCCTAAAAGTATTTTTTTAGGTTTCTTTACTGATGATTCATCGGTGTCTAAGGTCCATTATCTCAATAACTATACTGAACGTTACAAACATCTAATGAAACGGCCCGAAGGAGAGGTGGCACATCGCCTGACGTGGCAAGGCACCACCATCGACCTGCGTATATTGTGCGGAGCGAAACGCACACTGTGCCTATGCCGAGGATTCGGATGGGAAAGCAACCTGACCCACACGTAAGATTGAAAAACCTAGAAGAAAGCTTCTGGTATTAGCATTCGAAACAAAATATAACTGGAACCGTAAAACTAACTGGAAAGTGGAAAACATTTTCAAAGGAAGAGCACGGAACAGGAGACTGCAGCGTCGACAGATAATGAGAAATTCAGCTCGCCATGACTGCCAGAGAACGGATAAACGACCGTCGCTGCGGGAAAGAAGGCAGTTTGAAGTAGGCAAATAGTAAAGGTAACGGGACAACGGACACGTTAATAATTACCTTGATTTACCACTTTTCGAACACTTAGCTTTCGAGAAACCCCTAGCCATTGTTGTAACATTCTGTTAAAGACGTACGGTGCCCGTATATGCTAATATACTATGTAGTGGTGGTGTGTGTAAAGTTTTCGGGCTGACCCTCAGCCAAGATTTAACGTCCACGGAACTGTTTTTCACATTGCTTCATAGACGAATGACCTCCATAAATACAAATGTGCAACGGTGAGGCTCGAACCCGCGCACCACGTGTCTCCTCCCCACACAGACGAATGCACCACGCCACCGGGCTCGACGGTGGTGTGTATGTGTCCATACAGAGGTGCGTCGTCTACACGTTTAGCGCCTAACGAAAAACAACTCTTAAACGGGAGGCATTCCGCCCGCAGTCATCTGTGTACGGTATGAGTTAGTCGACTATTGTGGTGTATACTCTGCACTTTTCTTCCAGATGAATGGGCGGCCTGAAAGAAGAGTGCAGAGCATACACCACAATATGTAGGGAGCCTTTCGGCATTGTCATCGAGATGCATGCCTTTGCATGCATATAATAGGGAATTCCCTCATTGCCGTTCTGTTGGTGAGATTTACTGGCATTTTTGTTTGTTTGATTGCTGTAACTGTTGTTGTTGTTGTTTTTAGTGACAAGCTGACCTTTAACGGCAGTGGTTCTCTTTTGCAGCCAGCTTGTGGACGCCGCAGAAGGTGTCGGTGGGGCGGGCACAGTGGAGCCGTCGGTTTTTGGGCCGGACGTTGTCCCCTTGGGCGACAATCCGCCTAATCCCGAGGTGGCTACGCATCGCTCGTTATGATGATGACTACGACGACGACGACAACGACAGCAGCAGCAGCACGGACCATGGACCATGACCATCAGCGGCCGGATGACGAAGCATGGCGGCTCGCTAGAGGTACGCATATCTACAGTTGAAGGCCGAAGGGCTGTACGAGCGCCTGGCCATGCAATCGGGACGTCCGTGATCATGGCGTTGAGCATGAAGTTCGCCTCACTGCCCTGGCTGGCAGCAGGCGTTCGACTAGTGCTGTGTGGCTCTATACTAGCACTTACAGGTGCTGTGCATAGCTGCTGACATCGTTCGTAGTACAGCACACACAACACCTTCTGTCTGCTGTGCTCTGTTCCAAACGGCCACAATATATATATATATATATATATATATACACACACATATATATATAAAGCTTTTGACGCAAATTTATGCGCTGATTATTACTTCGAATGGCCCCAGAAGTTAATGCTGATATTATAGAGTATTGATGACCGACCTGAACATGCTTAAAAGCGTTTCACATAAACCTCATACATATAATATATATATATATATATATATATATATATATATATATAGACATATTTATGTCAGCCACATTTAGATGCTCGTAATATGCTAAGCGTTACGCATATTACGTATTACGTACGTATCATATGTGCATTTAAACGCTGTCGTGCCATATACACATATGATCATTGCGTTCTCATTACTGGATTTATATGAGCTTAAACTAAAAAACGTATATATATAGGGCATACTTCTCTAGACATGGTATTTTTCCGGGTGCTTCTTTAACTTAGCAGTCCATATTACAGCTTTGTTTGCTTATATATAAAAGGTAACACTTGTCTCCTTATGAGCGTGCACACGTCCGACCATTGGTACTTAGCCGCAATCTAGTGAACTGTCGTTTTCGAAAAATAAAATAGCTTCGTAATGTCATCAAGGTCTGTGCGCACACTCTGTGTATGCATGTATGTACATATATATATATATATATATATATATATATACATATATATATATATATATATATATATATATATATATATATATATATATATATACGGATGATAAGTACAGTTGGTAAATCGTAGCGAAAATTGTTTTACATTTGTTCGTATTGTCTTGCACTTATTACTCGTGGATGTCCGCATCGTTAGCAATTAGTGAAGGCGCGACGAACCTCCTCGAAACGGTCGAAACGATGGGACCAGCGTTGAACTCGGAGAAGATGGTCGACCGCGTCGAGGCGCTCAGTACACTGGCCGGCATTCTCAGGTAATTATTCTCGTACTGCCATCATAATCGTTATACAGAGTCTCCCAGAAATATTCAAAAAACGACATTTGGGAATTGTTGAGCTCCAATGGAACATGGTCTCTGAGAAGTGAAATGCCCAAATGTGCATCTCATGACAATAACTTTGGTACTAAATCAATGGCAATTCGTCGAGTCGTGATTGTGAAGTAATCAAGATTTTTCGACGGGCATATCGAGATTGAATGCATGCATAAATGACCAAGAGTGATGGAGTATTGGATCGCCATATATTTGGTACTAAAATGATCGCCCGCAACGTATATGCTAGTGAATTGTCATCGGGTTATGATTTTAATGTACTAGACATGAAAGTTAATAGTAGATAACTTTAATGTTTGCAAATTCTTGCAATCTTCTTCTCCAAAAAAAATTAAAATTCGCATCTTCTGGCCGGCGTTGTCTGACTGGTTGTCTGGCACACAATTGCACATTTTGTGCTCTTATGTTGGATAACGACACCAGTGTCATAGAGATTAGTAATATCACTCTCACTCCGAAACGAGATTTCCAAGAGACCGTGTTCCATTGAAAAAATATTTACTTTAGCGAGCTCTATGTCGCTTTCTAAATACTTCTGGGAGACCCTGTATAGTATTACGTAAAACTCTGAGAACTACACTAAAATTTATTTTATTTTATAAGCCTCTCTTTTGCTGATGAAAATATGTTTGTGGTGCGCTGCGCGATCTGTGCCCACAGTGTATGCCACCCTTTAGAGAGATATTTATGTGTCCCTTTGAACTCCTTTACGTCAGAGAAGACATGTTGCTTTAGAATGTATATAGAGATAGTAGTGGTCACAGGGTTTTACCTCAAGTTGCTTAAATATCACGGCCGGCGAGTAGAACGTGTCTTCTCTGAGTTTTGCCGCGATGTGCAGGGTTTCTGTGTGAATTGTACTCCAATTTTGTCGTCTCTTTTTCATTCCACGATATGGATAGATGAGACTCATAGGCCTCATGGCTAGAGTGGATAGAGACAAGAGGTTCTGCCATTCGTTTGAAATTACTGTCATGCTGAGCGGGAACATTGTCTTAAAACCATAAGGACTGGCCACACGAGAACACGATTGTTTGAGCTAATGAAAATACTCGTAGTCAAGCCGTAATCAGGAAGCTGTAACCTTTGAATTACTTCTGTAATCTGTAGAGAGGCCGCGTGTAATACGTTTAAAAGGTGTCATGTTTTAAGATAAATTTAAGAATATATATAGTGCAGTTCTTCAAGACAGAAGACCTACGACAGCGGCAGATATAAAGTGTTTTCTTCAAGCGAGTATTGGCTGCGATTTGAAAAGCTCGAATTGTTGTGGTTTGAAAAGCCCCCTCTAATCGTGTCATCTGGTCGCGGGTGCTTTGCTGTGTCTTTTCGGATCCGAAAAGCGCACATGGACGCATCTTGAAGCTCACGCTGATTGTTCTGATGCGTTCAATGTATATGTATATTGTTGTCAATCTTTACCTTATTTCTGTTATCTGCTTTGCTAACGTCAGCATAACATTTGCTCTGGATCTACAGGCAGCTGCCAGCGGGATATCTGGGCGAAGCAGAGATCACTTGCTTACTTGGCTATTTCATAGCCCAGCTAAAGGGACACCACCCTGACATCGCGCGAGTTGCCATCGAAGCGATCCACACCATGGTGAATAAATACACGAACGAGATTCATCACACTAATCGACACCTGAAGCCCAATAGGATTCGGCAACATTTGCTGTATTATGTTTGTCCACACTCAAGGGAAAGCCACAGTAGCTAACAGACTTTGACAAATTACAATTCATGACTACATCTCATCCAAATGTCTACGCGAGCTTTGAGAAAAAAATGTTTAACGTTGATGTTTACGAAGCCAAATGTCTTGCACATAACATATACATTATTGAATGTCCATCGGGAAATCGTATCGGAGCGGACTCCTAAAATGATCTTCGCAGCATCGATAATCGCAATAGTGCTTCCAACTGTCGAGAAGGTTATACCGCCGGAGCATTTCGGATTCTAGAAGAGGTACACAGGGCGCGATCTACGTACTCCAGTCGGAAGCTGAGCGGGCGTTGGCAAGACGCGGGGTTTCTCTGTACGTAGTCTTCATCGATTGCGTCAAGGCCTTTGACAAAGCCCCCCGACACCTATTAGTCGACTCATTTCGGCACGCTGGAGTAGGCGGTCCTCTTCTACGAGTGCGTTCCAGCTTTTTTCTGAGGACTGCCTGGGAATGTACATGTGAAGTGGTGACACTCTAAAGTAGAGACAAAATATGGTAACCCCGCAGGGAAACCTACTCAGCTGTATGTCGTTCGCTTTACTAAGTTATTTGAATCGGGCTGAATTTCGAAAAGCTGTCGTCATTATGTACGCCATCGTGGTCGCCCATCGCGAGCTCGGAGCTATCCGAGGAATCGCCGGCATGGTGGAGGATTATGTTCACAACAAAGCCTCTATATCAATTCACGGAAAAGAAAAGCAGTGAAGTTTTGCCGTGGAGGTCAATTGCTAGCCACAGACAAATATGTTTATAGAGGTTAAAGGTTGGAGTTCGTAAACTCCTTCCCATGGAGATGCGAGAAGTTCGGCGACTGTTACTGCGGGTCGACTTCTCTCAGCAGAAAACTCGACTGTGCGACTTCTCCCAGCAGAAAACTTTGCTCACCTAAAGAGATGTTCTACCACATATATGAAGCGGGTTCTCGATTTGCCTTGGACGGCAAGGAGTCGCTTCTCTTACTTGCTCGCCGGCTGTGGTCCGGAACTGTTACCGAACCATTCCAGCTTGCATTACTGGCAGAGAAAGGTTGCCGAAGTCTCGGGCGATATTGGACACATTGACATCTTTAGTTCTCGGTACCTTTGGGAGGGACCCGCATGCTCTAGCCGTCACGTGCACAGAGGGTATATTGTGCACGGCTACCACCACCTTGTGTGCTTCACTTCAAGTATGCATCAGCCGTGTGACAAGTGGCGATGCGAGTTCTGCTCGCAGCATTGCGCTAAATCTTACGTATTGAAATGTCAGACGCCTCAGTGATCCCTGCACTACCTCTTAACGTATCACGGACATTAGCGACGCATAAGGCTGTTTCGCTCCGTATCTATCTTGGAAAATGAAACTGACTTGTAAAATAAATAAAATAAAAACTGTGTTATTTCTAAGTACATTGCATTGTGCACTATTTCTCTTCAGAGAGATAGGAGCAGACCAGAGGAGGAGAAGGAGGAGGAGGATGTTTCAAAATGTGCATACATATACAAAAATGCTGCATTAAATCATAATAGCAATGACTAGCTAGATCAAAAACGATTAATAACATAACAGCAATAATCTCTTCAAAATAACTATATGCTTTTATTTGCAAAAGTGACACTATTATATATCTGCAACGTGCCTGTTACCTTTTAGAAGACGGTTTTAGACGGATTTAGCTCCCTCAGGTAATACGTATATATGCTACATGATTATATATATTTACGATTTCAGATCATGCGATATACACTGTCATCTAATAATGTCGTGATGTTCGTGGAGCGATTTTTCAACGAGGCGGCACTTGTTGACCTGACGAGGTCAGACAAGCTAGCACTCTATCAGATCTTCCAGGTTTGTCTTTTTACTTTCTGTTTTTCCATCTCAGTGTAGCTGTCTTTCGTCGCGCAGGCGAAACAGAATGATATATTCCATGTATTGCTGAGCTACTGAGTTGCAGTTATCATTAAGGTATTTGTTTGTATCATGTAACGTACGAGGTAGCGCACGACGCGATATTCGTTCTCGTGAGCAGTTATCGGGTGAAGCTTTTGAAGCGGTTCTTCCGTGGCGTATAAATGTGCTCGGATCGGTATTTCTCCGGCTACAGTTGTTACTGAATAAAGATTGATCGCAACTGGGAAAAACGTTCACGGTGCAGGATGTAATACTCTATAAGTCTTAACCGCACACTGAGCGGGTGGTCAGCGACGTTGACCTTCCTACCTATAAGTGTGTGTGTGTGTGGATATGTTTTATTGTACATTGTCGTGTCTTCTAGTGCATATTCACGGATCCCGTGCAGCTGGATGCGATCTCCAAGCAGATGTCGAGCGCTGCTATTCCGGGCTTCCTCCAGCTGGTCGAGCTGGAGACTGACCCACAATGTCTCCTCATTTGCTTCAACATGTTTCGCTTAGTGGCCAAAAACGTGCCGCTTGGCGTCTACATTGACGAGATGTTCGACTATCCGGCAAACTATTTTCCTATTGACTTCAGCGGGGTTTGTATCTAACTTTGCCTTTTCGTTACTGCTTCTGGGTTTAGTAGGCCTTTTAAAATTGAATGCATGCAGCTCTGTGTTGGTTGCTGTGACCTCCATGTTATTAAAACGGAGTCAAATGTACGTGTGCTAGGGCTACGCGCATATGGTTTGTCAAAGCAATCTTGTTTATGTTGTCGCGAGTTCTCCGTCATCTGATGTTGAATTTGGCTTAACCGTTAGCACGCAGGCGGAATGAAACTAACTTTTCGGTGGATTCTTGTAGACACCAGACCGCCATGGAGGAATCACGCGCAAGGAACTTGAAGAGTCGCTTGAGGAATGTCTGGTCGCCCACAGTGCGTTCGAAGAGCACACGGTGAAGCTTTGTGTCGAAAAGGCGTCTTCTGATGTCCGTCAAGCTCAGATTGACTCCCTGAGTCTACTCGTAAGTGGCCTATCTGCATATATAGCCTGATGGCCCAGGACCTTGATTCGACCTAGCCAACTAGTGATAGTAAAACAACAAACATCAGACTATAATACCTTTGTTAACGCAATCGATTAAACTGTGATTTGCATGCGGCTTACCACGAGTGGATTCTCCAGGATGATGGCTGTTCTAGTAATTTACGATCATAAGCTGAAAACGCAACTTGATAAGAAATCATGTAAGCAACGCTACACCGCGTTCTTTATATAGCGTATTCAGAGTTCGAAGATCAAGCATTCAGCAGGCAACTCAAGATAGATTAGTGAAACTGCTCAATATTCTAATAGGTCGGATTTGTGTAGCAGAAAATGAGCCGAGTAGTTTATTCACATTAGTGTAACAATTGATTACTATACTATATTTGTGTTATAACATTGCAATTCATTAGATTAAAAATTAAGATTACTCATCTGATAATATATTATTATATTATACCTAAGCTTAGTTTGATATACTGTTCCACTTACTTGGGAGCGTAAATAAAAAATTATGCTTAACATTTTGAAATTATGTCCGCAGACGAATTCTGATGTACTCATATAAAGCACATGTATTAATGCTTAACATTAAAATGCCCATTTATACTTGTTTATCCTTATTATAGCGAAAGGCGATTGACCATTATAAGCCCGCGCTGTGCTTGAACTATCTGGAGGTGATTTGGCCACTGTTGCGGAAGCTGTACATTGCACACAGGTAAGAGTCACATTTGAACTAGGCGAACAGAGGTACTACCTTGGCATTTAAATAAAGTTAAAGTATCCGCACTAACAATAGTATGATTCTGATTATTTTTCTTAGAACTGGACTGATGTTATGAACGTTATATTAGTAATTAAAAATATATGTATTTATTCCTGATATCTGTTACTTCAAAGCTAAGAAAAATGGCTAAAGTGCTTAGCTTTTATGTGTTGGTCCGGTATCATTTTAACGTTTCGGCAATGGTTAATACCAAATATGTAGTCAGTGGTGTAGTTCTAATGTGCGGCCAATAATGCATAAGGAAGCAAGTCAAACGTCGCTTATAATAATCGCTGAAGAGGGAATCAAGAGAGATAATATAAACTACTATCAGTTATAAAGGTATTATATTATTTTAAAAACTCTGATGTGAGTATTCGATTTTATTTTCAGAGAAGACGGGGAACTGCAGGAATCTGTTCTGAGAACTACGGCTGTTATTGCGCATAAATTGGGGCAAATAGATGACAACTGTGCAGCGTTGGAAAAGCTGTCGAATATGATTTGGAAAGATGTTGAGGACAGTGAGTATGACCTTCATTTTAACCTAGAAGACAAGACGAGTGCAGCGCGAACTGAAGGAAAAGAAGCATCGTATTAGATAACGTTTATCGCACTTACGACCCATTGCAATAAAGTCGCATTGCAAGCTCGGCAGTTGTCTTATTTTATGATAGTTGACGCAGTCATTTCTTAGGATTGTTATACTTATTAACATGCCACATGGGCGTGCATTCTCACGGTTTATGGTTCCTGCATGAAGTAGCGCGCTAGACATCACAAATGACTGCACACCAGGATTTGTTTATGTCTAATCTGTTCTACCTGCTGACTCTGTGATTGGACATTTGTAATTGATTGATATATGCAGCACCTTTTTTTTGTAGCAGGAGGGTAAATTGTCCTCTGAGTGAGAGTGTTCCCCTTCTCGAGCCGTGTGGGACTCGACTCTAGCGAATTTAACACGCCTTCCCCCCTTAAGCTTCACAATATAATTGTCCAGATATCTATAGAACAGTACTATGGGTCATTAGGAAAAGTGGCAAGCGTGCCGAGCTCGGCTTTCTTTATCATCACTTCATTTGTCATTTCCTCGCCCAGCTTCCATGCTCATGCTGTTCTGCACAGATTCTTCACAAACATCCCCTAGTCTGGTGTTCTGGCACCGCGTTTTTATTCTTCTCTGGCTCATTTTAATCTTAGCAGCGCTATAGTGGTTATTTGTTGTATGTTATATGCAGCACTTGAATCTGCTTCTTTTATTGTTATTTGCAAACATTATTTCTCACCATCCTAGCAATGTCGAGGCTATTGCATGCAGTTCGAAATGCGATTGAGATATGGGCGTTAGGCATATTAGGTCCCATGGCTACCAGACATGTATCCAAAGCGAGATGGTTCTTTTAGCTTTGGGGCGCTGGTAGAAGAACGCTGCATATATCTGCTGAGCTCCGCTTGCCTCTGATGTGAAACGCTGATTGCAGTATCAGGCTCGTGATCATGAGACGAAACACGTGTTGCTGTTTTTCAGATGAAGCATTCCTTGAATACTACGGCTGGCGCTTGGTGGTAGCCTGTGCTGGCGGATCTCGGCAAAATATGAATACAATCCTACCCAAGGCCTTCACAAAGCTAGTACACATGGCAACGCTGGATGAACAACAGGTACATACATATACGCACATGATAATTTTCCTATTTTTATTCGTGTGGAGGCCTCATCTTTCCAAAAACCGGGATGTTGCCGTGCGTAGAAATATTCTCACCAGCTGACGCTCGGAATAACTAGGTTAGACTATACCGAACCTTCCCCCTTTTCTCTCTCAAAAGCTTCACGAAATGGCTGCATTCATTGCCGAAGGGATTTGCACAGGGGCAGAGGCTGAGAGATTTTAGGGGGTGAACATCATTTTCGTTATTTTTCATATCAGCTCAAGAGTAAGTATTATTGTTCTATTCGCATTCTCATTTTGTGTTTTGAAATATTTCGCCTACAGTTGTAATTCCGAAAGAATGCTTATTCTTCATAGTTACAACTGTAGGCGAAAGTAAGAGCAGGATAAAACCAACGCAACATTAACTCAGTCATCCCGACAGGAGGGCCTTTTCTAAAAGTTTGTAATTACTTTCATACGTCCCGAACTTTGAAACTCCGAAGGGTCAGGCACGTCAGTTGGCTGCAGTTGGACGTACAGACGCCTTACATAGTAAGGGAGTCAGACCCGAAGTGCATAAAGGGCGAACTTCTTCACAGCTCATTTACAATTGGAGGGTTTACATAGTGTCTTTAATACAGGCTTATAAACAATATAACACACGATACTGAACTTTCATGATCAACATTTATTTTCAATGAGTCACCCGTGCGCAATATCTGGTACGGGAATTTTTGGCAACCTATCAAGGTTTTAAGGGAAAGGTACAAATGAAGGGGACCGATAAATCCTTGGTTTTACTAGAGGGTTGAAGCTCCGATGGAACGGCATTATATATATATATATATATATATATATATATGAATTTAAGTCTTGATGTCTACACAGGACTTGGCCTTTTTAAGTCAAAAGATATATTGTAATGTAGATGCTAAATATATTTATATATACACACGTAGAAGCCCATAAACATATGTCTTGAACGGTTTAGTGCAAGATGCACTTCATGTAACTTTATAAAGGGTTTTCTTGCCCTTTTCTACTATGGCATTGATCTTACAGGCGAATGCCTCGTTGCTGGACGCGTCATGCGCGATGGTTCAGACCGTGACGGCTGTATGCAAGGCAGAGCATGCGATCAACGTTGCAAGGGATGGGATTGCCTTGCCTGTTTTGTCTGGAATCGAGATGCTTGTACATCGGGCCTGTTCACTCCTCTGCACTCCGGTTGGCCCCGATCTATTGGCTAAGTTTCTCACGCTCATCGAGTGCGCGTTACCGATCGAAGGTGTACTTGGAGACGTTCAGCTAGGCGCAATTCGCATGTAAGGATAACTATGGAATAGATACGTGTTGGGATTCATGTAGAATGCCAGAGTTCCTGGAGTGTTTTTTTTTCGATACAAAATTAAAATATCGTCAAATAGTATAAGCAACACAATGGTTCGTAGTCAGCGCCGAGTGGCAACTGAGGCAATTAGATCGACTACAGGATAGGAGGTGTACAGGTGCTTCTACAGAAGCTGTTGTCTATAGGGCGCATCACAAATATATCAACTAATATGTACGTAAAATTTGTGAATTTATAGGTTTGTTGACCTGTGTCTTATAAAGCATGAATCTTCGTCAGCTATTCGTACGGACGCGCCTCCCCTTTCAACGAGCGTCCTGAAGCGTTTCATTCGCTTCATGCTCAACTTTCTACGGGCAGTCGCTAACTTCAGATTTGTGGACGTTGGCTACGCAACACCGCTGTGTGTGGCTGCTGTCCGCATTAGCTCCAGTGGGGGATGGAGACGGAGCAAAGAAACTCTGCACACAGCTCCTCGAAATCGGCGGTACGACTAAACGTATTGCAAGCTGTTCGACAAGGCCAGGAAGGGCACTTTCTTCTCTCTCTCCCCCTCTCTCTCCCTTTATATATATATATATATATATAACGTATATATAGTGCCCTCAGATTTACAAGTGTGTCTATGGTGGTCGTGCGTGTGGTTATGATTGATACGATTTCTTTAAACGTTCTATTAGATAAGGATATGTAAGTGATTTTTGATGTCATTTAAAAATAATTCCTTGTGAACGTTTTTGGGAGGCAATATAATAGCGTGACAAGAAGAGCTAGTAGACCCGTTGATATATCAACGGATTGAAAGAGAGAGAGAGATTAATATATTGTTTTACAGAATCAAGTCCAACCGGCGCAGACCCGCTTGAAGAGATATTATCTGACGATGCTTGTTTTTCGCATCACTCGTATTTTTTAGGTAACGACGCCTTAGCAGCGGTCGGCGAGATTGTACTAAGCTATCCCACTCAGGTGGCGTTAAGTGTCGTTGAACAGATGCTGCAGCAACAGCAACACCGGCAAAATTCTGTGGAAACTATCGCGGACGGGACAAATCAGTGTCATTTGGCGGCCAATACGGCAGCCTACAGTGATACTCTTGCAGTCGCCATACGAGAAACCGCGACTTCACCACGGTGCCCGGTACGTCCTGCGTGTACCTATTGATGGGTGGTTAAGACCTGCCTCTTGTCTAACTAGATAATGTAACAAGCCTAACTAAAATTGTATGCTATCGTTTGCAAAGTATTAGTTAGTGTTACACTCATTGATTAGTTAAAAGGCCATGAATACAGAGCACTTTTCGCCTCCCGGTTTCCGTTTATATCAGGTCATCATTTAAGTCGGTACCTATGATCAAAAAAATAGGAATACAAAATAATTAAAGGTCTTCCTATGCCGAATGCCTGGCCAGGGCTTTTGTACTTAGGATTTAATCCGTAAGTTCGTTCGCTTCGCGCAAAATTGTGGAATTTAGGATAGTTCTGTGGAATATAGATTCGAATCTTGACGATCTAAATCAAAATGCGTTTTTGTAATTAGGGCGATTTGTAAGACGGGCCGGTGCGTCATCGACCGCGCATTTTTATCTCCTATTGATTGAATTGATATACATATGCTGGCTGTCAACCGGGGTACATGTCCTAGTGCATTCCATATGTTACATTACTAGTATTTTAGTATCAGCAGTAAACGAGGTAAGTGTCAACAGGAACAGAAAATGTGCTCGTATGCAGTCCAATAAACTTTACACGTTTTTTGAAAACTAATTTCAGTGTAATTCAAACGACGCTCGAAGATCAGCATCAGTTTCCTCGTATCTGCTTGTTTAGTTCGGCCGCCCCGGATGCTGTTGCTTCAACTTCAAATTATTCTATCTAACTGCCCGGTCACCTGCCTGGCGGACCCGTTTGGAACGGAGCTGGCCTCCACGCTACTCAAATTAGCTGATGTCGTTGACAGGTCGAACAGTGGGTCTAACAATAGCGGCAGCAACTCAGTCAGCGGACTGGACAATTTAGACACTGCAGGCGAAGAATCTGTAGCTACAGCATCGACGACAGTAGACGAACCTTCAACACTCATCTGCAAATGCATCGCTCTATTGGCAAATAAGCATGCGGAACATTCCGAGACAGAACGGATACTAATCGATGGGCTGTTAAGCCGCAGCAGTTGTAGCCGGGAAGGCTCCGACGAGCTGAAGACAGAAACCGGTCTGAATTGGCCACTGGGCGTGGCGTACTTGGCCAAAGGACTTCTGATGCGCGGCCATCGACGTTGCGAGGAAGCTCTTGCCGTCGCGCTAGCCAACGTGAGCCACGACATGGATGGAGCAAAAAGCTTCGCGATAATTGCCCGCCCCGAACCGAAACTGTTTCCCCGAGAAGGGCACTGCCTTATTCGGCTGCTGTATCCGCAGCGGCTTATGACATTTGCAATGCCGCAACTTATCGACCGATTTCAGCGATCCAGCGATAGCGGTGGTAAGTTATTACATTAGCTGCTGCTGTTGCTGTATGACGTACTCGGCAGGTTAGGATATACATCTTACTTCATTTAGTGACTAACTAATATATCTAAGTATACTTCCGATATATATATATATTTACGACTATTCCGGTGTTATTAAGAGATGATTACCGAACTAATGACTATTCTCCGGTGATATTGCGTACTACGGGAAGATGATTCACACCTGTATGTTTCCTTATGTGTGTTCTACAGAGCGATTACGCATTTGCGTGGCAATTTGTCAAGCCATTAAGAGCGTTTCTCCTGGCACTGCGACGCTCTACTTGCCCAAGGTAGGTGTACCGAAATTTCTGCAGGTGAATGAGTTAGTTGCTAAACACATTTAAAAAGCTTTATATTTTTGTACAGGTTATGCAATCGAAATGTTGCCGAATTAGCTAATTTTAATTAAGTTAATAATGACGCGTGTATGTGGCGCGAAAATTAGTGTAAACAGGTTTCCTCGGGATTTGCATGGATAGCATTGCCAGTGCGACAACTTTCATGAAATAATAAAAACTGTGACAGTATATGTACCCAACATGATGCTTGAACAGCGTACAAACGAAATACACTATTGTCATCAGCTTTATTCTAATACCCGTTGTTGCCTTTGTGTGCTTCTGTAAGCTTGAGCAAGTCATACTGTGGAGTTTATCACAAGCATGTCTTCCACCGGATGTCAGCCGAGGACTCGTACAGTGCCTTCGATACAGTTTGCCACAGCTGAAGCTCGATGTGAACAGCGTAATTCCGGTTCTCCTTAAATGGGTACAGCGGCCCGGCTCAATCAACCTGCGGATCGAGGCATTAACCTGCTTGCTGGATCTGCGGAAACACTTTCAAGTTCACGAACTGCTTCCGTACAAACGTCGCGTTCTGCGCGCGATGCCATTAGGTGATCAAAAACGACTGATCCGAAAGGCCGCATCGGTTACCGCTCTTGCGTGGCATATGCTCGGCGAGTCATAGACGCGGAGAGATCGTCGTCCCCGAAAGACTACTGCCTGCGCACCGTTTTGCCTTAAAAGCATCTTGAGTAACTCAACCTCAGTCGCACTTTTTAGTGCGAATGCGAGGGGAACGGCACCACAATCACAGATGCAACAACTTAATGGAGCTGGGGAGCTGTTCGCCATTGTAGCATGAACCGAGTTCTTCTAACAGGCAGAACAGAGCACATTCAAAAAGGCAGTCGGTGGATGATAATAAAATGATGCGCCATATATGCGAAAATGACAGCCGAAGAGCAGACTATTTTGTAACGCCCGTGACATATAATAGAATACAAAAGGCGAATAACGCAATGTGAGAGCTATAATTAATTGTAGCAAGTAAGTAACTTGCTAATGATAATTATGACTTGAGTATTAAGCAGAGTGTGGAACTGTTTGGCTGGTACATTTAACTGTAGTGGTTTGCAAGTGTGGCTTGGTATGACCAATTAGAGAACACGTACCTAGAAGTAACCTCGAGAGTTCTTTAAACGTGTGTATATATATAGAGTGGCATACATGCATGCATCTACAGGGTATATATAAATGTTGGTTGATATAGCATATTTATGGAGCCCCGTTAAACACTGTGATAAACATTCATGTCAGCCTATACCGGAATAATACAGAAATTAAAAAACATATTCATACCATCCGTCTGATCAACATTTTGATTTCACTAGCTTTGGTCGATACATTATATAATTTTAGCATGTAATCCCATGTAGATAGACTACGTCGTCCGGGAAAGGTAGCTTAGGTTCACTCCGTTGTGCACTACGAAATTTAATTGATGGACCCAAACTACGTGTTCGTAACCTTTACTAATAAGCCACAGATCTTGTTAGTTTTTTTGCGCATTCTTCTTCGTTCAACCGTTTGTATATAAAAAAATATGGAACCAGGTGATTTTGTCTCGATTACATATGTATACTTTCGTTTTAGGAGTAAAGTGCGCTGAGCATAAATTCCTAGAGCATTTAACTTTCGGGCATCCCAACCAAGTAGATTGTTGTATCATTATCTGGATAGATTTATTGGTGAACAAATCTCTGGCTCATTTGCCATGAACAATATATTGGTGTGAAATCATACCGCCTAAAGCACACTCCATGAAAGTCACTGAAGTCCCGCACGGCGAAAAATGGACTTGCGAACCGAGTAGAACGTATGGAATAAAATAAACAGTATGTTTAAATAGTATCGTTTTAATGTTCTGGCTCATTACTCTATATAGTAAATACCTATGCCGTTATAACAGACTGTCAAACTAGTTAATCCTTTAGGGGCACAGTTGTAACCTCCGCGGCCCATAATAAAGTCGCGTTAGTGACTAAATAACGGAAATGTCTATGAGGTGTAACTCATAAGAGGACACTCGAGAGCACCGCGTTGCTGTAAAACCGTAGCCCTCCAGTCAGAGCATTTGAAAGTCTTTCGAAGTGAGTAACAGTCCATCTGGCGCACATAGGTGACACTATAGCTGAGCGGGAGCCTTCCAATTTGCAAGCTGAGCTCTCGGAAAGTAACTCATATTGGCCATCATCTGTTAGAATACTGCAATAGTCCTCGCGTACAGCAAACAATCAAAAACGCGCAAGTTAAAAAAAAAAAAAACGCGCTGACGAAGTGTGTACTCAAAATTAGGTGCCAGCAATCTGCCCGGCGTTGACAATGTAGTTTTAAGCTATCAGTTATATATATATATATATATATATATATATATATATATATATATATATATATATATATATATATATATATATATATATATATATAGTCGTTATAGCAAAGAAAATAGCAGTCCAGTTACAGATGTACCCAACATGTTCAGGGTGTTTCTTTAAATAAAGAGCCGTCTTTATTTTCAATAGTTCAATCCATATGTGCTTGCTGTATTCATTTAGGCCGGTCTAGCAGCTTAATAACAATTAGCAAGCGGCAATGCCAGCGTAGCACATGTTCGGCGCCAAATTCACCTAGTTACCGCATATCGAAATATCCACACAGCACTATAGTCAGAACGTTGCTCTTGAAATGCTCGTCGCAAAAGCTCTCAAAAGATCAAGAAGACATGAATCGGCTCGACAAAAATCTAATTTTCTTTCATTTCGTCGATGTATATATATATATATATATGTTGTAAATAGGTATGTGGATAAGCGGCACTACTCCGCTGGCTATTGCTGTTATCTATGAAGGCTTCGAGGGGCCACCAGATGTTTGCTTCTTCTTATCAGCTTCTTCCTCCTTTTCCTTTTCGATAGATTCAACAAACTTCTCAATTTCCTTCACGTCGAGCATCTTGAGTTTTTCGTTCTTTCTCATCACAGCAACCTGCTCCGTACAATGCAACAGCAGCACAGACATTCCCATTATTGTAAATTAGTAAAGAACATCAACGCCCTTGAGAAGGTAGCATATTTACAGTTTGTTTTACCATGCTCAAGCCTTAACGTAGGCAAGGAGTTCTTACCAAAGTACATCGTTCTCTAAAAAATATTTTGTCGCTCTTCTACATGCTAAAATGTCCTCTGTCCTGAGTTTTTTGTACTTATCTAACACTAACAGTGCAGATGTCTGGGGATCCCTAACAACATAACTGTACCATTTTTTAGACCAGTTTTTGTCTGACCTTATTGAACAAACGTCTATATTTAGAGCGATATACGATCTGGGCTGGCAGGTGAATTACGGTTTGAGCTCTGAATAAAGCTACTAAGCTTTAAGCAGAACCAAGCTAGATAAAAGCCAGAGACATTCAGTGAGTGTGCGCCCAGCTGCTCCTCGAAAATAAATACTTATCCTCAGAGACTAGATAAGTACCTGATAGGTCTACAGACAAACGCTGCATCATGGGGTACAGCATGACTAGTCCAACTCTCCAGGAAATTAGTAACGATTTGTCCTGGATATAATATTGAACATCTACAACACATCTTAGTCGAAGCAACGACAATTAAGTATATCCAGCGTCGACCAGCATAGTCTACAATTACGATCAGCTACGAGATATAAAAGGAGACGTACCTCAAGATTGCGACCTTGGACGACCTCCAGTAGAGCGCGGATAGCTAGCCGAATGACCTTATCGTCATCTGCCATTTCGTCGGCCTTGTAATTCTTCTCTAGAAACTCGCGAACGGTCTTATCCGAACGGCCCGTGGCGTTAGCCTGCATTTCAAAATCAAAGTTGTTAACCATTTGATAACGCTCCGAACTCATGGAGCTTCAGTGCAATATCATCTACTGATAATAGCATTATTAATTTTTGGTTACAACAGTGCTTCCTATACGTTCTGGCTGTATGATTGATGCGTGTCGTATATTAATTACTTCAACATTCTTAACTTACAAAGCAGCATGTTGTTTGGTCTTTTAGTTTCTCAACTACTACAATTTGGTGCTAAGCCAGAGGTGAGAATATCAGAAAACAAAATCAAAATGCCGACAAACAAAACGCAAAGACGCTCACCTTCCACTCGTGGTAGACACCGGATGGATCTGTCTGGAAAAGTCTGGCAGTTCCGTCGGGATCGAAGCCAGCCAGAAGTGCTGTAATGCCAAACGGTCGACGGCCGTTCGATTGCGTATACTTCTGTTTCACTTGAGCAATGTATCGAGTGATATACTCGAGCGTCACCGGATCTTCCACCGTTAATCGATGCGACTGACATTCCACGCGCGCACGGTCGATCAACACGCGGGCATCTGCTGTCAGACCTGTTGAAGACCACACACACTCCGTTATTATTGTTGGTTGTTCGGCTCTCGTCAGCATAAGAAAGTCGCTCCAATGATAGTAACGATAATGCTACTCGTCGTCTCTCGTAATGCTCGCCTTATCACACTCATTTTCATCACTTGATGTTGGTGAAGTTTGATGAGCCGTTAAACAGCTGTTAGTGTGAATCTGCGAGTGCGTTTATATTAAGGTGGGAGGGGGGGAAAGCTTACCAGCAAAGGCCATGACGACATGTTCGTCGATGAGGCAGATCTTGCGTACAGTCCGCTCTTCTTGCAACTTAGCGACCGACTTCTTCTCGACAGCTAAAACGACGATCTTGTCTCCACGAACACCAACCTGAAGTCAACAGCAGCCACAAGCAGGGAAACCGATTAGTCAGAGAGCAAAATACAACATGTTCCGATAGATGTTTTTTGAGGAGAAATGGGCAGCGGTCAGTCCCAGGCGGAGCAGCTGGGCGACAACAAAGAGAGTCGACGTCAATCTACGATACAGATACGAACTTCTTCGAGCAGACTCTCAGCCAACATTTTGCTGTCCACGGGTTTGCTTTCGCATTGCTTCGTAAGACCTGACAGCCCAATAGATACAAATGTGCAACGGTGAGGATTGAACCCGTGCTGCACCTATGTGCTTTCTCTGGCCGCGCGGCGCATGCAAATGCACGACGCCTTCACCGGGCTTGACAAAATACAGGTTCATGGTTTGTGATTCCTGTGATAGAGTTTGTTCTCGTAGTTACAAACGTCGAGCATGTATCATATATATATATATATATATATTCAGTTGTTCATTTTAATTGGGGCTAGCTAAGCAGTGACAGTTAAATTAGTAACTTTAATTACACCAATGTGGTTGGCAAAACACTACTTCATAAAATATGTGGTGGTTGTGAGAGAAGGGGTTGCTCAACAAAGACACAGAACATATAGGTGTGTTCGCAAATAATATTACATTGGCTAGCGGAATACGACAAATAGTCGTATTAAAAAGTTAGCAAAATTCGAACTCTTTTATCTAGCTTTTGGGTTAAATGTTTTATACGTTTGCCACTCTGCTAATAAAGCATACATACACACACATTCAGCAAAATGCGATCATTTTAGCACCACATCTATAATGATTCGATTCGTTATATGATTTCGTAAGCTTTCTTCGCCTCCGATGTCTGTAGGATTTCTATAGGAGTCCTGTGTTAACATATAACTAGATTACCGTATGTATGCCATGTATTAAGGGCCACTTTATCGCACCCCGAGCTTAGCCCGAACCGCAGCTTCGATTTGTGCTGACGTTCTAGTTGTTCATCATGCCAGCTCAACAACATTCGTAGAGAAGCTATACTGGCAGGCATGCGGGCGGGTCTTATCCGGGTCTTCGTCAGACCATCAATACGAATTGTGTGCATTAAATATACTTTCTTGTGTAAACGAAGCAGCTTCACTTGTGAAGACCACAGATACCAGGAACTCAACCTGGATGTTTTATCTTCGGCACAGGCATTTATAGTATTCTACACAAGCCTGGTAATCAGTAGACTGTGAAACGTGAACTCGCTGAAACCGGTATTGTTTTTCGTTTTTTTTTCACAAAAAAGCCCAGGCTGAGTATTGGTAGATGTTCCAACTATACCTCAGGTTAAGTTCCAAGTCCGTAGGGGACGGAGAATAGTCTAGAATTAAAAACAACCTTCTTAAAAATGTTTTAAAATTCTAACTGTGTTAACGCGAAAAAAGCACTAATGCACAACGACCCTGCGATACGGGCTCACAAGGCTCTATGGCAATCCGACATATGAGGGCGGCAAAAACGGCTTACGAAAATCATACAACAAATCGGGTCCTCATCAAATGCACAATTTCCGAAATGATGTATTTTATGAGCCTGACGTTAATGCTTTGGCATTTCTTTTTACGAACAAAATTCAGACGACTGCTTGCCTTTAGTAACTAAACGCTGCAAACGTCTTTTAGACGAAGCAGCAGAACACTCAGTTTCTCTACGAACAACCCGTTCGCCCGCAACTACAAATCTTGTGAAGTAATGTTTGGGCAGCCACATCGGCATAGCAAAAATTAGTAATTTCACTGTCGCTACAAAAAAGACATCCCCAATGCATTGAAAAAAATGCTTATTTTAACGAAGACCTCTCACGTCTAGGCACACTGGGCTTAGACACACTGTGTAGATACATATTAAATAAATATATATAATATATTAAATATATATATATATATATATAATGTTCGTCACAAGTCGTCACTTATTATAAATCATTAGATTATAAAAATCGCAAAACCAATTATTTAAAATGCGCAACTTTCCTTGAGATTTCCGACTTCCCTTAAAGCTATGACTCAACAAATATTGTACGCCAGTAAAGGAAGAGAAACTTACCCAATCGGAGTGTTAATCAATCAAATAATATATAAAAAGACCGCAACGCCAAACATTTGATGCAAGACATACACTGGTCCGGAATTCCATCATTCCCAAAAATTTAAAGGAGCTTAACAAAAATATATGTGTGTGTGTGTCTGTTACGCGGATAAAACACGAAATATAAGTTATTAGAACAAAATTACCTCATGTCGCATTTATCCTATTGCATGTAATATGCAGTAGAGAAAAGTAACAAAGATGACTTATCACCAAACACACCAAACAATTGCCTTTTACCACAACTCTCTTAATGCATGTACAAATAATTTCACTGAAAACACGTACAGATGTTTCAAACAAAACGATCTTCCCCCTTTACCCAAGAAATTATGGGAATAATTACAACTTTTCACGGGATCTCCAGAAGCCCGACGGCTGGTGGAAGAGACCCTTCTAAAGGCTCGCGCTGAAACTCGATCGATATGCACTGCAACAGGTATTCGCTTGTGCGGGGCTCCCGAGTTGCAGCAATGACTCTGCGGCCCACTTCTCTAATAGACAGTATCATAGATTTCCCAGTCCTTACTATCGGGCCAAACGTCTCTATGGCGATCGACTAAACTATGAATTGCGACGCTAATTTCTTGCATTTGTTCAATTTTCGGTTCGCCCCCGGCGAGTCGAGAGTTCGCACCCACCTCTCACAACTTCTGTTCTGAACGTAGCCTCTGGCCAGTGTACACGTGACACCGTAACACCCCGACACATACTATATCGGAATCCGAAAGGGGCCATTTAAATTTCAATCGGACCAGAGTTCACCTGGTGGCGCACTCATTTGGCTGTAGAAAAAAAACTACATGTTTCCTACCCGAATATCTATAATCAGTTGCACGCCGATGGATGCATTGTCAGCCAAATTATCGTGTTAAACTTAACGACTATTAGTCGATACATATAAACGGTCTTAGACGAGTTCTTTTGACATAGTGAACCACAAATGATTGCGACCACAAACGATTGGTTGTGTGTATGTATGTATGTATGTATGTATATATAAATAGTATGCGTATATGCATAGATATGCATGCGTACCGCTGTGGCTCCCTTCTTGACGGCTTCCAGAGCGTACTCGACCTGGAACAAATGGCCATCCGGTGAGAACACGGTGATGGCCCGATCGTACTTCACACTTCCCATGGTTTCACCTTAGTTCGGTGCAACAGCCAAACGAGAGAACGACGAAATAAAGCGGCTCCAACTCGCACACACCCGTTGATGCGACCGATCGACTCAATCGCACACGGTGACAATGCAAAAGTTCTATTATGCCGCTCCCAACGGTTCGACTTGCAGAAGATTGACGGATCAACAACAGTACGACCGTTACTATTCGACGGACGGACGGACGTACTACTTCCGTACAACACTGAAAACGGCGCTGCCTGCCGAATTCCCAGCTCTCAACATTGGTTACAGATTACCAGACACTCGGCTCCGAACGGTTCGACTTGTTGAAAAATTGACGGATCAATAGTGCTGCTATTCGACGGAAGTTAACCGCCGCAACCGCAGCCGCCGCCAAATGATCGACACAACAAGTGTTGAGCTCTAAACTTCAGCTGGAGGCAAATGTCCACGAAATATTATCGCACAGCAGTTATTTGCCAGCCTGACAGCATTTTTTTTGGCCAAAGCCAGAAACTAAATTAGCCAATCAATCGACACGTTGTGTCTGACTAACGCCGGTAGGTCAGTTTTGCCGTGTGTAATTGCCGCTGCAGCGATCAAATTGAGACTCGATCATTCATAGACGAACCACTCACTGTCTGATGACGAAAAAAATCGCCCGCAAAAATACCGTCCGAAAACACTCTACTTTCCGGCGGCGGGTGTCTGTTTATCTATCAATCTAACTGTCTGTATTTGTTGTTGTAATTGTGGGTGTGGATGTGAGTGTGTGTGAGATACCATGTAATGCTCCGTTGTCCGACGAGCAGAAAGAACCATCTGTTTAGTGTGACGGCTTGGCTCCCTCCTTGGTTCCGTGGCGCCGCAAAGCGTATTCTGTTGCTTGTTTGATGTTATCATCTCACAAATAAATGATTGCGTTGAACTAGTCCAGCCACTGACATCTACAACAACGAGTCGGATAGCAGCGGCAGCAGCAGCAACAACAACAACAACAACAGCAGCAGATCGAAGCATCACAATGGTTGACGAAGCTACAAAAAAGACGTTGCGTGCCATTCCTCTGATGAAGACAAAAGCGGGGCCCCGGGACAACGAGCTGTGGGTGACGCGATTAAAAGAAGAATACCAAGCGCTCATCCAGTACGTCCAAAACAATAAGGTACCTAGTTAGCGGTCCCCGATTTTCCTTGTTTCGACTGGAGCCTCGATTGTCTCGACGGTCTCGATATCCACACACTGTCGTGGCGAGTGCAACGCGCGCAAACACTGATGAAATATATGAAAGATCTATCTATAAAGATATGAGCAAAATATGTTTTTCTCGCCGCACGTACTATTTGTCTTAAGTCTTAGTGAACAGACCTGAACATCCTACACAAGACGAGACAGGCGACGACCACATGAAACTATATGTGGGCACTGTGCTAATGATGTATGACAGAGATTTGCGGCTGTGTGCAAAATGTGGTATCTAGTGCAATATCTATATCTAACCAAGCCAAGGCCACTTATTATTTCTTCTTCGTTTGCACTACCGCCTATAATTGAGGCTTGTACTTTTTAGTGCTTCACCATAAAACTAAGGACATCGCCTTTTTCCTCCACGACAAAGGCACGTACATCCTCCATGAAATTAGATGTAAATAATCTTCCCGATGTCGACATCATAATTGGTTGCACTGGGATAACACTACTAAAGTCACCTTTATAATATACAGCAGTGTGTAGTACAATGGACAACTCGCACACAGCATCGCGAAAGTCATAAGGGGACATTTGTTGCTTTCAATATAAAATAATTAACGAAAAACAGTCGTTTATGTATCCGCATTATATTTGCCAACTGGGTACCCCGAGGACTTCGTGCATCAAAGGTTTCACACACCACTATGTGCATGCACACGCTGAGACGTACCTCATTACGTATTCTGAGGAGCTCGCCCTCATATATATATATATGTATATATACGTTGGCCTCTCGAAGAAGGACTGTATTAAATTTCGGTTTCCAATGTGCTCCTCAGCCCTGTCAGCGGGCGGTCCACCTTGGGATGTGTTTAAGAGTTTCTAATTAAGTTAAAATTAACTAAATTACCAGATAATTGGGTTGAGTGATGATTGAAGCTTGCTTCTCTGCTTTATCTGACATAATTACTTAGCTCTAGATGTAATGTTAGTGAGGATCCTGATCGCCAGGTCCTCATCCATTGGGTCGTCATCCTTAACTGATTATATTGGGTTGTTTCCTGGTCACCACTGTTACTTTTCCGCAGCATAGTCGGCGTTCTTTGATCTGGTGATTCGCTTGCACGTAGTTTTTTCGGCGTCGGCCTATGAGGTCTTTTGAGACGTGCAGCGTCGAAACCTTTGTTATTAATTTTTTGTTGTATATATAGTCATTAAATTTTAAAGCTCGAAACACCCTCCACACTAAGTGGTGTGGTTATGCAGTCGAGCGTGAACTGAAATTTGATTCACAAGCTAACACACATGTGTCAGACTAATGAGACAGCGTTTTATAGTATTAGCAATAAGATTCACACAACTCTGAATGTTATGGAATGTACGGTGGAACTTAGAAAAGGCAGGTTCTAACTGATCGGTATGCGCCAAGTTTATGTTATCTTTTAACAGCCGTGGCAACGGTACTTGTGTTGACTGTGTGTGAATTTTGTTTCAGCAAAACGACAATGACTGGTTTCGACTGGAATCAAATAAGGACGGAACACGGTGGTTCGGTAAATGCTGGTACGTACACGAGCTGTTGCGCTATGAATTCGACATAGAATTCGACATGCCCGTAACGTATCCGACAACTGCACCGGAGATCGCCATCCCGGAGCTCGACGGCAAGACAGCCAAAATGTACCGAGGTAAGCCCGTCAACCGACTATACAAGTTTCAGAGTGCAGTACAATCACGTTAGTCACAGATGTTAGGTAGGCTGCAGGACCTATATGTGCGTACTAATTAGCTGCTTTAGTCAGTCGCCTACGATTCATGGTTCGCAAACAAACATCTAGGTTTTGCCGAAAATACTTTCAGTTTATCCTGGACTATCCGGGATACGTTGACAGTTTAGTGTGAGTATGTGCCAAAAATAACTAGTACATTTATTAAAAAGTTGTTTTTTTCGAATTTGGCACCTTGCGCTAGACATGGTACATGTTTATTTAGTTCTATCGAAAAAAATAGTATCTGCATGTACTCAACAACGTAGAGTCTCAACATTCCTAACTTTTATGCACGTAAAGCACATGTAAACGTGCACCCGTCGGCTAGAAATGCTCCTGTAGTCTACATAAGTGGTGATTATTCTAATGTTATGGTTTTTAGTATAGGTTTGATTTTGGCAGTTACATAGCAACATTTTTCTATGAGCAGTTTTCTTGAAGATGCCATCATTCTATACACAGCCGAACTCGTTCGCCTGCAAGCTGTTTCTAATATTTGCTTTCCTTATGAGTCTGTTATATTCGAATAATTGATGCAAGGTTGGCCAATGATGTGCTTTTAATAAGTATACGAACAAATTTTACGTGCAAACGCAGACGAAACGGGACGGCTCATTGTAAATGCCTTGCGCATGCAGTTTTTCAAGTTGCATGCTTTGAAAGCCAATTTTCTTCAATTTAGCTTAGTGTGAGTGTTCATCCTTGTAATTAGATTTTGCTCGTTTGCTTAGTTGTATATTTACGTTGTCGATGTTAATGTTTGTTGGCATTGGCTTACAGGTGGAAAGATATGCCTGTCGGACCACTTTAAGCCGCTATGGGCGCGTAATGTGCCAAAGTTTGGCATCGCGCATGCCATGGCATTGGGTCTCGGCCCATGGTTAGCCGTGGAAGTTCCCGACCTTCTAGCAAAGGGCCTGATCAAGCATAGAGACACTGCTCAGGAAGACGGCGATGCTCATAACGCCACCGGACAACAGTAGTCAATACACAAACCTATAAATAAATTACCGTTTTTGTCTGTGTGTTGAGATCCCCAGTTCAGAGGACAACGTACGAACGATCTGTCAGTCAGGGAGAACTAAGACAAACGTCTGCTAGTTGATTGGTCGCGACGCAAGAAACAACAAAATTTATCATTTGATGAATCCCAACAACCAAAAGCACAACTTTCTAGGATCCTAAAGTAATTTTACTAATATTGCTTTGACGGCTTTGCACTCTACTAAACTTTGATAGTTTTGCCCGGTAAGTTTTCTCTCATGACATGATTTCATTGCCCATTGCAGTTTGTAATGGTCACGTATTCTACTCATTGTTTGCCTGAGCTGCGTACCCATTGTATTCGATTTGCAGTCATTAATTTGCACTAAATGCTCGGTAATAGGGCTCTCCGTTAACTGCTCAGTGAGAGGGACGAACAATCAGGTGAAAGACGTTTGACCATATCAAAACCTGAAAAGACGAGATTTTCAAGTCTAAACGGATTCAGGCCGTTACTCTAATTGGTGTGAGTTATGTACAAATCATATGTTTATTATACTACCTTTGTTGCATTGCGATCCCCTGTAGAAATCTTAGAAAGACTGGAAGAAAATAAATCGTGTGATTCACTTTCATCACGACTCAGAGGGAGCGGCCTCCATGAGTGGCCGACGATCATCTCGACATTCCGACAGTGCATTAGACAAGCCTTGGGCGTAAGGTGTGCTCTTCGAATTGATAGAACAGAGATTAGCTCGCCTCGTACTGCTCTGGGCAGTGTCAAAAGCATACTTGTTTGTGTTAACAGACTTCAAATGTAACTTAGGAGCAACCCTGCCAATGCAGTTTTGCTGCGAAAACTGAGTGCAATTTCTTCGCTGTACAATTCAAGCCAACTGTGCAGAGGAAGCCGAATTGCAAGAGCAATTCGTCAGTACATGTGATGAAATTATTTTCTTGCATATATATATATATATATATTATACACATTTACGTCTTTTTAAATAAACTTACATTCAAATGTTTATTATTACAATTGTATTCTTTTATTCACGTTTTTTTATCAAATATACAGAGAAATAACAGTCATTCATACACGTCTATAGCTACGCATTTTGACATATCTTTATATACGCAGTCTAAGAAGTGTCCGTGACACACATATATATATATATATATATATATATATATAATGGTATGCCGGGGGTCTATTTTAATTACTGAGGGATCTTTAACGGGTGCGCTTTTCACGTTTAAGAATCAAATGCATGTCATGTCCAACAATGAATAGTAACAATGTTTACTATATCATCTTTTAACATGATCTTCCGGCTCAACGTAGGTCCCCTCTGCGGCTGTTACGGATAGTTCCGGTGGATCAGCGGCCATCAGTGTCACCAGCTTAATCATTGTCATGATAATAAGGTCTTGGTGCGTTAGGTACATTGCCATGTACTACACCCACATTCAATGACAGTTCACTAGAACGCCCACGTTCAATAACACGCTACTTAACCAACGTAAAATGCGTATTAAAGTACTCAAAACTAAAAACGTTTTAACATTAAGCGCAGTATTTACAGAAGCATTTCTCTAATACCCAAAAAACATCCGTAGACTTGGGAGTAAATCAGTTTTAAGTTGATACAATCCGAAACGAATACGCAGTTTAGTGCATCGACATACTTACATCGACCCGGAGAATCCCCTTAGCAGTATTAAGATAGAGATCTTGCTCCTCGTAGCTTTATGCGGTTTATTAATAAAGTAATGTTACGTGTTAAAACCTGTCCATAGCCACATGCCGATCTGGCTCTGTTGCTCAGCGGATTTGCCAAAACCGAATATTCAGTAACATTCGCTAGTCAGGCCACCAACATCTTACTTCTCACTTCTTTCTTTAGACTCCACGAGGTTATGTACAGTCTACGCTGCGCTGACACCGCAAATCACAAAGGCCTCATAGAAGTTTTCGACATCAAGGCTGTTTCTCTGTTCACAGAGACCTCGTGGATATACTTAGATAGCGCTGCCCCTTGGCCTTGGGGCAATCTATTTCGGCTACATGGCTGGATTTTTAGACTTACTATATCAGCTTTCTTTTCCAATACGCTACCGATCACGATAATTATTTTCGTGACAAAGCTCTAGACAAAATAATAATTCACGTAAACAATAGTCAAGTGCAATCACACCAGACTTGTGCATATGTTTATAAAACCCACCTCAACGCAGTTTTCCTTAATTAAATTGAAATGGCGTCATGTCATTCTCCAGCCACAATTAGGTACAAGCTGTACAATACAATACTCGGCATCGATCTGGATTAGGGCGGCTCTCTGTGCTCCTTACACATGTGTCTGGTATAATCAAAATCTGTGTCTTAAACAGCCGAGCATGGCCTTAGCTGCCGAAATGGTAGAGAAATGCACCCCGGGCACTCAGCACTGAATGGTGTGCTGTTCGGAGCACTTCAGCCAGCAGGGTACCGTACTTGGGTACGCTACCGAGCCATGTGGCCATTTAACCGACTCAGTTTATGCCCGGATGAAATGCCCTTTACATCTTAGCGCGCCGGTCGGCTCACCATGTGGAACATAACAATGTTTATTTTGACTCGGTCTTGCAGGTTTATAGTCGCTAACTTAGCTGACGCAGTGGTGGAGTATGCAGACCACAGATAAAAATGTCCCACCACAAATTGCTAGGAAATGCTTCATAGTTCAACCGGTGGCTTACGAAACGCTGGGATAAATAGAGGCCATATATCCAGACTTTTAGAACACGCTTGAAAGAGGCTAGTAGCCGAGACAAAAGACCGAGGGACGGAAGAGTTCTCCAAATAATACTCATAGAGGTTCAGAGAGTAGGGAAACGGTGCGGTGGTTCTAGGGTATCCGCCCATGAATGGTGGCTTGACAAACGAGCTGTAGACTATCGAGCCCGCACGAAGACCTAACGTGTATGCAAGGACTCGGGAACTGTATACATGTGATGTTATAATATCTCCCCTTAAAAAACAAGAAATGCGTGTTTCCGGGTTATTGAACCTTTATAGGCAGTCTAGTCGAGGCATACCGTTCGGTTTGCGCTGGTATAACCACTAAAATGATTTGGTAGGTAGAGAATCGTAAATCATGTCCGTAATTGCCGAGATAACCTAATTGAGAGAGTTATCAAACTGACTAACTGGAACGGATCAAACGGCTTAGGATGTCCAACGGATTATCAAAGCTCTGCTAGCCAGTGCCTTTGTCCGAACGGCTGCAAGCGCGAAACCATTAAAGTAACTGTTCTATCAAAGTATAGCTATGGGTTATTATTAGCCTTATGCCAGCATGTATGCGTTACGAAAATATATTTCATATGAGACAGAGAATATATTTGCGTTTTCACTTCGCAGTGACTAGAGTTATGCTACTGCCGTTCGGAAGTTGTCTGGTTCATTTTAAGCGTGATGAGCTCAGTAAATCCGCTGATTTATGCGCCGCTGTTGCGTCTGATTTTCGTGGTAATGTGGACAGCACATCATATTGAAGGCCTCGTTAAGACTCGCGCTATTCTGTGGTGCGTATTTCTGCTGACAATTGTAGTAGATACTCTTCTATATAACATCCTATATATGTCTAAGCTGCAAACAAGGTGCAACAAAGTAGATAAGCGGAACATAAACGTCAGGTAAAATCAGCTCGGGGAGAGCCTAAAAAATTATAGTATATACACAATTTAAAAGCAATTACCACAGTTCTAGCAAATTCTGGATTCCACCAGATTATCTACAATATAGCAGGTTCGATCAAACATTTTGATCATCCTTCTGGTCTTGGCACTCGTCAAACTACACACGCTGCGTAAGTAAATAACTGACTGATCACTGGCCCCATATAGCTAAGCCCCTTACGAAGGATGTTACAAACTTGTCCAGAGTCGAAGCATCGTCCTTCGTAAGTATACTGAGAAGAATCCCAGATGTGTGCCGCAATCACTTGCGCGTATAAGCGCTGCCCTAGCATCTGCGCAAAGCACACTGTATTAACGGTGTTTCCATCATAGTTATTACTTTCTTTTAAAGTTCCCTTCCTACATTTCATTATGATCTAATAAAATAATCTTAATTCAATTCATTCACAGACATGTGGTTTCCTTCGTAAGTATAGCCGATCAAGACTCAAGATCAAGTGAGCAAAGTTTGGAATAACTGTTGGTACTAGAACAGTTGGAAGTAGATAACCATAGGGCTACAATCCCCCTCGACTCCGCTTATCAATACAAACCAGCCATTTCAACTAACTCGTTGCACGCGATCAGAGCACGCGAGTAGTAGTGGTTGTCGTAGTAGATAAAAAAACTAGCTTAATAACCATAAAAGCAAATCATCCTACTATTTGAATAGGGTTTATGACTTAGACAGCGCGTTCGAACTCTCTGACTCCGTGAAACGTAGAGTACCGGCGCGCGCTTGACAACAGTAGAATCGCGTGACGCATCAACATTTCGAACAGAGGAAGCTAAAAGAGAGAACGAAATCATTGAGCTGCGCTGAGTTTTGTACAGTGACGCCTGTATACAGGTGTCATAGAATAGACAGATCCTTTTTCCTTTCTCCTGCTGGTAGCATCGGGCCTTCGCTGTGCAACGGCCATCCATCATATGAATCACACAACGAATCCCACAATACTAGTGGTTTCATTATAACTATACTTCTCTAGTATAGTCGGTCCTTTAAAAATCACTGCTGGTCGGGGTTCGGTCGGCGTCGCACTGGCGACCCGTCGAACAGAGGTGCGCTTCTGAACGGAGAAGACCAGTGTAAGTTTGTGAGAGTCTAAGTGAGTGGAAGGCAGAAAGAGAGAAAGGGCAATTCACAGAAACGTATACAACCACATATACAACCGTGTGCCCCTTCAACCATCCTCAACGACACAGCAGTACGACAATGATCCCTCTATGAAATATGCCATTGCCTACCGTAACCGCCGCCGATCTACTACCGCTACTTTATCATATGGCTGTTTGTCTTCTTCTTGCTCTTGCCTTCTTCCCCTGCCTTGTCTTCATTCTTGTGTGTCTTCGGTCTTGTGACGGAACGTCAATGCAACCACTGACGTTCCGTCCCTGCGGTTCAAGACTGCTCATCGCCGGTGCACAACGACGATATCGATGAAGACGCGAGCAGACACTGTCGCTCTTCGTCGCCGGCGCCACCGGCGGCGCCGCCGCCGCCGATGCCTCGGGCTGCGTCGCGGAGTGCGGTCTGGTCGGCAGCTCTGCTGTGCGTGCCGACAACCTTCACCGATTCTCCCGCGCCGCTTTCGGCAACTCCGCCACTGCCGCCGCCGCCGATCTCGTTGCCAGTCACAACACTCGTGTCTACAACAATAGAAAACAGTGGTCACACAGAAGCAACAACCCATCCATGAGAATGACCATGTTAGAAACGTCATCATTACCACCATCACCAACCAGCATGATTACCATCGTTGCTCATTAATTGATGATTCGCATTACACATAACTTAAGCACAGTGGAACATCATATGGCTCCTCTTTTTTACATTACTATATATATATATATATATATATACACGCTCTCTGGGCAGTAACGCAGCCAGCCCGCTCAAGCCCGTTGCATCATAGTCGCCACGTACTTAATATGCGCGAGAACTCCGGTAGGCCACTCTGAAGTATTTCGCTTCCCGATGTATGGGGATTTAGTGGCATATATATATATATATATATATATATATATGTCAAGTACGAGAATGTGTCAAGGCGTCGATAGTGCGCAACCGACACGCTCCCTTATTAATAAAAGCTCCTTTCACAAGGTTGTATCAGATCATGGTAACAAGCACAATAAGTAGCTAAGTAGTATTTACAGTACAAAGTTTCTAGCTGTCGCAGTTCATACACAGGTCATTTAACGATAAGTATATAATGTAGCGATGGCTTTGCCTTCGTGCGATATATGTGCGATGTGAGACGCGTCAGATTTACAATTCAGTTTTTCAAGAAAAATAAATCCTTATTGCTCTGAGAACACAATCATATGGAGGGCTGAAACGGATGTAGAAGAACGTAATAGAACAGTAGATTAATTAATTGCCTTGCGAAAAAAGTGGATCACTCAACTTATTGGCCATGAACAAGCATAAGAGGATACCCTGAAATTGCTTTCAAAGAATGACAGTTTACGGCCATTCCTTTACAAGGACTAAAGGTGAAAAATTGATAAAAAATTTGATAATTGATAGACCATGCCATACATTTTTAATGCCGGCTCAACACGCGGAAACTTGGAGATCACAAGGCAATCAGAAAACTCACAATTAGAAAACGCGGGAAAAGATAACGCATTGTAGCCAGCAGTCATTACGACTATTGTTATGGGATAAAATAAAACGCATTGCCATTGATACATCATAAACTACTCAATTTCATCACATCCAAGTGATGCAAGTAAAGTAAAGTTTTCGGGCTGACCCTCAGCCAAGATTTAACGTCCACGGAACTGTTTTTCACATTGCTTCATAGACGGACCCCCATAAATACAAATGTGCAACGGTGGGGCTCGAACCCACGCACCTATGTGTCTCCTCCGGTTGCGAGGCGGAGACTTAATCCACCACGCCACCGGGCTCGACATCCAAGTGATGCAGGGCAAGACATAGCAACCTCCCAGATCCAAAAAAGAATATATAAACGTATTGAAACTGTCCTGGTCACGAAGAGCATGTTCCTAGCATATACCCAATACGTGGCATGTTGGGATAACCAAGTTGCACGCTATTTTGCGTGTTATATACAACACACCTTGCCATCGACATATATATATATATATATATATATATATATATATATATATATTAGTTCAATGGAGGCGACTGCTGCAAAAAAGAGAAAAAATAACAACACGTGCATCTAGCTAGCAATTAGAAGCAGCAACACGCATAGTCTGGAATCAGTCTCTCCGAAGGACGCATGGTGACTATGTAGAAGAGCATTTCCCTACCTCATAAAAGCTTATCTGTGTTATTGCAATCAGGCAGTAGAGTGATCCGCATCTCTGTAGAGAAGAAACCGTTGCGGAGTAGTAAATGTAGTACCATCCCGTTCGTACATTAACGAGGATCGCAATTCATTGACCCGAACCGGCGTCCAATGCAGCATGATAGATTGGAACGCAAAATGGCTTCATAAAGTTACAAGTAGTTGATCTTTTGACTATTACCTAAGCGAATTAGATCCAATCGTTTGATTGACCGAAGTAACCAAAGCGTCGGTGGCCGGATCGGCAACTCACAGCACACGCAGCTAAGATTGAGAGCATTTGAACTCAGTTTTCGCCTTGTAAGAAAAACACGCAAGCTTGTATGTGCCAATGGTTACCTGGCCACAAAATAAATTTCGCATATTTGTAGCATAGCTAGCTATATGTTCGACTTAAACCTGCGGCAGAAATTCAGTTTGCGAGCAAGAGAGTAGGTAAATTAATTATATTCTTATAGTTATAATTATTAATAGTTATCATTTTAATGTTTGTAGTTACTCTAATAGTTTGTTAACAACAAAACCACATGGCACATGTGTTCTTGTACAGATTTGGGTGGGTATTCTAACTCCATTCGCCACGTTAGGCCGGGTCATGTTGTGTCGGTGGGCTGAAACAACTCGCTGCTACTAACCGGCGAAATGCATCTACACCATATCCAGGATACCAAGCAGCTTCTAAAGTGTTCGAGGGGGCCACGTTCAGAACAATAAATACTTGGCATTTAACTGTTCTCCTTGCTTTTCTCGAGTTTCTTAGGTTTTTCTCATTGATCAAAAGTGTTTCGACGCTATATCCTCATGCACAACTTCCCACTTAGAAGTGCGCTTTAGTAACTGCACTCCAATCACACAAGCTAAATATTTCAAGCTGCGTCGGCCTTTATGCCGAAGCGGCGACAGGTCGGCCTTTATGCCGAAGCGGCGACAGGTCGGCCCAACACTACGGAAGCGTCTGTGGTCTGCAAGGTAACCCTTTAGTGTTTTGTATTTTAAACTCCGATCCAGTTTCAATTTTCACAAAGGCGTTGTTTTGTCAAGCTGAATGCGTTACGCCGAAACTGACTATTTCATAATACGCGCAAAACTAATCCACATCTTACAAATAATTTGTTGAGTTGCTCTTATCGCGGTAGCGTTACATGAGCAGTAGCGAAACAGGCGCCTTCTTTTATCGTCAATTCAAGTGAAACGCTTAAAGAAAATGGTCGTATTGAAATGCGGCCTAATTCAATTGCATGCCATTGCGGCAGCCTTACTAAGTCGATTCAGGTGGACGCCCAATTAACCGACATGTTCGCCGCAACATCCTATGCTAAACAAACCATTTAATAAAAAAACATTGATTGCCAACAGCGATCTAACTGTTATACGGGCTTTTGGCAAATGATTACACTTTTGATGAGACGCTTATTTCGTCACTCTACTTATTTGACCTCTACGGCGGTGTTTGACACCTTGTACATAAACTGCATAGCGGACCAACGGTAGAATATTTTAATATTAAATATGTTTTGGATGTGAATGAATATTTTATAGTAGTAAAGCTACACGCAACTGCTCGTCTCTCCACTCGAAAGGCTCTGATCGTAGCCGATAAGAGTACATTATATACTATACATAAAATAATTAAATTCTTATTATTTGCATCCAATTCAAGCTCAAGCTCGGACATGGTCTACGCAACTATATGCTACAGCTGTGCCGTGTAGGCTGTGAGAGCGACGGACACTCGTGTGCAAATGTTGATCGCTCTGTAACTCCACATATTGCTCTATAACTCACCCTAATGCACACCGTGTTCTTTCATACACATTCCGAACAGACACATAAAAATAGAGTAAGCATGACTGTCAGCGATGCAATCGCTTGCAGACAGCTTCGACGCACCCGCTATATACGAACACGGTTGGTTATCGGCCAACAACCTACCACTTCTAGCTTGATGAAGACTTTTGTAGATGATGTGAAGGGATATGCCAATGAGGCAGATGATAAGTCCAACAATGTTCAAGGGACTCAAGAGATCTCCGCTGTAGACGACGGCCAAATAGAGTGTGAAGATTTCCTGCAAGCCGAAGAAAAAGTAGGTATCCTTAGCACGTCATTCGTATCGAAATAAACGCCACGAAGACAATGGCTGTGAAATTCATACGACGGGGGGGGGGGGTCGACGATGGGCTGTGAAAGACGTAATAATGACGTTGCGGCAGCTAACCCCTGGAGTTTGTCAACTCTTTCCGGTATCTGGGGCTTCGGCTTTATTACATTAAAACCACTTCCTGCGGACATTGTCAAGACAGTGCTAGACACAGTTCTAGTCTCTCTTTATGAAGAGGGAGGCGACGCCCGACAACCTCAAGATTGCTCCAAGGCTGGTGTATAGAATTGACACAGCATGGGGGCACCTCACTCGGGCAACTCTGGTTTGCTTGAAAGGTGGTGTTTCGCAACGTATATATGAAACAAGTACTTTGTCAATGCGTGTAAAAAACTTTTGTGCACCTTATGTCAAGCTGTCGTTCATCAGTTGTTGAGATACTTCGAGGAAGGTTGAAGACCCCGGTAGTGACGACTTACAGTATTAGGACGAATAAAGCTTTATCTCAAAATGCGAAAATGAGGTTGAACACATCCGACGGGAGGTTGAAGGTCTGACTGTTTTAATGCATCTGACCTCTGGTCTGATCTTGCATGTGACAATCGCCACGCCTATACCAGATACATAGTTCATGAATATCAAACCCTGATCAACACGGGGAGTACACAAAGGGCAACTGTCGACTTCAAGATCTCATTAAGCGTGTACGAGGTATCGTGTCTCTGCCCGTCTGGCCGCTGCACACTGCCCCCTCTTGATTGACACACCCAGAGTTGCTGACTACTAAATAGCGGTGCTATATGCGGGCTTAATATAGGCAAACTATGATATATATATATATATATATATATATATATAATCATACTATACTTCCAACATAAATACACGTCGAAATATCGTCTCACTGCTCGATGTGTTTTTAAAAGTGCAAAGTATGAATTATACGTTTCTTACCATAAAGTTTGGCTATAATAATAATAAACATCGGATGGTTATATATTTGAATTAAGTGTTTGTGTTGCCACGAGCTGTGGGTGTAAGTTCTGCTCGACTTGCCTTAAGTATTCCGGCGATTGAAAGTGTGAGTGACGAGGTGTAGCTGAGAAGCAAGTATTCCGACACTTCCATAAAGAAAGCAATCACAGATCCATCGATGATGTGAAGCACGTTTGTAAGAAGTACACCTTCCTGTTCCGGATCAAAGCGGAATATCTTCTCTGAGGTAGCTAGCCGAGATCCTGTCAAGAAAAAAAATGTTGTCATCCGCAGAAAAAGGGACATTCGCCTTCGTTCTTCTAGAAACGCTTTTACAAGGTGTGGTCAAGCTACGACTGTGCCTGGTTCATTCAACACATACAGCCAAACACGCATAAATATATATATATATATATATATATATATATATATATGCCGAGAGAGAGAGAGAGATATGAACTTCGACAGGCGGTGCTCACCCTCAAACGCTATTGCAAGTGGCAGTAGTCCGAGAATCATCCACGGCTGGATATGGTACATCATGTCCACAGGATTACCCAAACCTATGGGCAAAATAATGCAACAGAATGCAAAACGTACATAATTAACTCATTATTCTTAATGGTGATAGTAGCATTTTTATTGAGAAGATAATTATTACCAACAACGATTAATTCAGGTACAACTAAAGGCGGATTATAGCGGTCCTAAGATTCCTGCTTAGGTCCACATCATCCCGCAACGGCTCTAGAATAGATATGGTGGGCACTCCAAGTTGGGAATTATTAATGCTTTAACCTAGTGAGTCGCTGTCAGAACAAACATCTTCAGACTTCATACGACGTTTGGGTGTATCAGAAGCAGCACTACGCTGTAGAAACGAACGCCCTCGAAAAATGTCCACAACGTTTCTAAATCATATAGACACGTAAGTCCACGTGTATTGTCCGTAGTGGGCACTGAGATCAGCGTTTTGATCAACTGATCCAAATATTTATTTTACTGACGCAAAACCTATGCGCAACAATATTCACATCGTGCCGATTTGGTTACCTTCTATGTGACTAGAGTATGCCAAGTATGCGCTGGCACTATACTGAAGGACAGAGCGAGCCCGTTTGACTTATACTCTCAACCGTTAAGATAGTGCTATATATATATATATATATATAGAAGGCGAGCACTGCCGAGTGTGCAAACGTATTGTAAATTATTAATAAATCATCACAATATTTTCTATATATATATATATCTGTACCGAGCTCTTTTCGTTGCATGACGAGCTGGGCAAGCGTCCACCTGAGGCCACCAAGAGCACTGGCGCTTAGCACAAGAAGAAATCCCTCGAGGTTGAACTGCGTCGACTGGTAGGTGAACAGGAACAGACCCACTCCAATGAGGGACACGACCACGATCAGAGACGATCGTCGCTGCTCGAGGCCGAACGACAGCGAAAAGGCCAGAATGAAGACGATGCATGTCGACTTCGTCATCGTATACCTTCAGTTGGGATTCGCGACGAACACGAGAAACACAGCAGTACAAAATCGTACAGTACCGCATGAATAGAGCAACAGCATATTTCATATGTTCACGAATTAGGCACTGTACCACAGCTCTTTCGGAACGGCAATTACATGTTCCACTGTATATATATATATATATATATATATATATATATATATATTTATATATATGAAGCACTAAACATGCTTACAATGTGAGTGGTGCAATGACCATATGTACATACACACAGATGTTTAATATATATATATATATATACAACGTATAAAATTCAAACACAGTAATGTAAATTCAATGCATTCTACTACTGCCACTTTCAATAGCGTCTGAGGGTGAGTAACGCCTGTCGAAGCTAATGTTTCTTGCAAGGTATATATATATATATATACCATTATCTGTGCGGAGCCACCTGTATGACCAATAAGTTAGATGAATAAACTAAGCAACTGGCTTTAATTTGGATGTGCCTGAACTCAAAGTACGATTAACAGAAGGATGACTCGTCGATACCAATTCATTACTGCTCAGCTCATGTCTCGCAGTTCGTCTCTGTTAGTCCGTCGTCATTATACGCACAGCGATATGGTGATGAACTCGAAGCTCCAGTTGCTGAAGCCGATGTCGAGAGCTGACGCGACTCCCGTCACCGCGAGATGTTTCACGTAGACGTCCCATGGCAGAAGCACTCGCTGTCGCCGTGTGAACAGCGTATAGACCTGCCGCCACACACACACAACCAGTCGAACTCACGTAAATACAATTTGACAAGCTACAACGACATGGAAATACAACTTTTGAGCTGACGACGACGACGGCGTCGACAACAACAACAACAATAACAGCGACGACGACGACAACAATAACAATAACAACAACAACAGCGGCGACGACAACAATAACAATAACAACAACAACAACAGCGGCGACGACAACGACAGCAACAACCGTTATGCAACCACCTGCTCGTTAAGCGTTAGTACTCTATGCGGCTACTCAGTGAGTGAATCAGTAGCAGCAGTGCCGCATGGAGCGGTTACATCATGCCGAATATGCCTGCGTTTTGTTGTTGTTGTTGTTGTTGATGTTGTCGTCGTTATTCATACTGCTCGTCTCTATCTAGATTGTTCCATTGAACTATTGTCAATATCTCACAATAAAACAACCTTCTCAATTTACTTGTGCAATATATATATATATATATATATATATATATATATATATATAATGCGCATAGTTTGGTTCGTCAGAAATACTTTTTGCCAACGGTTCAAATTCGACTTTTGCCAGGGAGTAGTACTTACAACTCTGCAGAGCCATGACAGGATAAACTTAATCACTAGATGACAGGTGACGACAATCAGGGGAAAATGGAACTCCTGAAAGTGAGACAGCCAATATTCGTTAGCGAACAACAGAACACTAAACGGAATTGAACTGATCGGAAATCATTGCATGCTAGACAACGTGAAAAGTTCTCGAAGTATTATTGGCTAGAAGTGCTTGGCGCTATCAGATATCTTATGCACGCACGGCGGGTTCTCGCTGCCCGGCGCACAACGTGGTAAGCTCAGCGAGAATCCAGTCCCAGTGTCATACAGACGATATAGGCCTAGTGTTATGTATTGCCACGTGTGTCAATTTGAAACGTGTTCATTACGAAAAAAGCTTGTCATCTCATAAAAGCACCGCCTTGATTGTTGTCCCTAATAGCCAATCATTGAAAAGAGTGCGGTAACAGAGGCACCTGCAGTCGGGTGAGAATTTAAGATTCGCTGTCAAGTGCTGGACGCATCGAATGACCTCCAAGCGCAGACTTTCTTGTGTGCACTCATGCATAACCAAAGACATTTAGGTACGAAGACCCGAAATGACAGCATGGTGACACAACCAACAACGTAGCGTCTGTGCTTCAAATCGCTTATACACTGGCTCAATCGGTAGCTAAGTGAACATGCGTACTCTCGCTCACTACGCCGCATATTGCGGGCGTTCTTGATCGGTCGAGTGACGTCACCGTACCAGCTAAGTCCGACAAGGTTCTTACGATATTTGTAGAAATCGTCGGGAAAAAAACCTGTCAAAAAAACGATACCATCCCGAACAAAGGGGGTGTGCTTACGAGACTATATGCTCTTCTGATTCTACGTACGAAACAACGGCCGACTCCAGTCTACAGGGTACTAAGGCCTAAAAGTTCCGCATGCGACGAATTAGCCGAGGCCAAGGTCAACTGCGTTAAGGTCTAGACCGTAATCGCCTGCTGTAGCAGCTAACAGCTTTTAAAAATCTAGTTTTTTGTATATAATGAACAAACTTGTAATTATGTACCATCTTGAAACACAATGCTATTGCGAAATAAACAATAAGTGAAACACCAGTCTTTCTGCATATAATGAACTGTACTGTGATTATGTACCATCTTAAAATGCAATGTTATTGCAAAATAAACAATATGTGAAAAGGCTAGTCTTTTCGTGAAAAATCTTGCACATACATACGTGTACAAGGGATGCGCCCGCCATTCACAAACCTTCTACTACTACCACTTGCGGCATCTCGTACGCTTCAACCGCGCGTAAAGCTACAGACGCTACCGAGGTACTCATGTATACGTCCCGCCACACAGAAACGGGCACATGTAAATTCAAAACTCTGTAGACAGCAGGATAAGGTGTGCTTATCCTGCCTGCTCTACCTTAGTATTAGCACACCTTATCCCATGTGCATATCCTGCATACCTTAGGATAAGCACACCTTATCCCATAGATAAGGCCGTCCTTGCTCCTCCTCCTCCTCCTCGAGAGGAGAACGGAGAGAACGAGGTCTACGTTCTACCCTACCGACCAGTCTAAACTCGCGTAGCGTACTTCTCGCTACCTTCCGAACTTGCTTCGTCTCGTTGGTCAGCTCTTGTTAGCCACTTAACTACTGTGTAAAGAGTAAAGCACCGCATGATTTACAGCCGACTTCGACCATATGTTGTGACAGATCGACCGGCCTGCCGGCTTCTCGATGACCACGAATAGCAGTTACTACTGACGAAGCAGGTAACGTCCAGAAACTACCTACCTATATGGCAGTTAGTTAGTTGGTTGGATTGTTGGGCCAGCCAATTCGAAGCCGATACATCGAGCCAAAGGCGATGCGATCGGCATGCTCGGCAGGCAACGAACTGCAGGCCAGCTGCTCTGTCTGTCTCTCTGGCTGGCTGGCTGCTAGCACCACCACTGCTGGCAAACAGACTGCTTGACTTGTGATTTTAAACAACTGGATCGTTTGCGGTTCGTTCCGTTCATGTAACCTCGTCGCCATCGGGAACCCCATGTAACCTGCCTTCCTTCCTTCCCTACTTACTTCCTTCCCGAATATGTAATGACGTTCAGCCTCCCAAACGCAGTCAATCGCGAGATCGTAAACGCTGGCTAGGTAGGCTTCTCTCTGTCGCGCTAGTTCATGTTTACGACTTAGCCTAATGTCGTCGGCGTCGCTATGCCACGCACGAAAGCATACGTGCTTCGAATTTACGTTACAGCAGCTTTGACTATCCGGCCTCCTCTGTTAGAGCTATCATCTCTACCTGCTGTAATTGAGAGCATCTATCGAGCAAGTCGTTTTCCATCCATTTTACCACGGTGGAAGAGCAGCGGCCAATCAATGTTAGATGGATGATGATCGAATGATTATTCTGCAGTTAGCATTGTATTGTCGTGTTATTGTTGTTGTTGTTGCTGTTGTTCCTGTTACTATTGTTCTTGCTGTTGCTGTTGTTGTTGTTGCGGTTGTTGTTGTCGCTGCTGCTGCTCTGCTGTTTTTGTTGTTGTTGTTGATGCTGCTGGTGCTGCTGCTTTTGTTGTTGTCGCTGTTGTTGTCAGTGTTGCTGTAGGTGCTACTAGTGTTCTCTTGTTGCACACCGGCCTATGAGAGTCTAGGAGACGCCGATCCGAGCAGAAAACGCGCGTTCGTTCGCTTGTTTGATGGTTCACAATTGATCTAGCTACTTCGCCAATACTCTACCTACACAAGTCGCTTACTGATCGTCCGACAGAAGGCGGCGCGCGGCAGCTTATGTCGACCAACAACGACGGCGACGACGACGACGACAAAAACAGCAACAACAAAAACAGCTGCAAAAATAACAACAATACCAGTAACAGCGACAACAGCAACAACAGCAACAACAACAATACCAATGAAAGTGATAACAACAACACAGTGAAAGCGACGGCAACAACAAAAACAGCTGCAAAAACAACAGCAGCAGCAACAACAACAACAACAACAACAATATCAGTAACAGCAACAACAACAAAAGCAGCTGCGAAAACAATAACAACAACAACAACAACAACAACAACAGCAGCAATAGCAGTAACCGCGACATCGACGGCATCTGTGAGGGCTGTAGACGCGGCGCAGAAAAGAGGAGCAAACAAGATACAAGGCCAACCATCCAATCATTGCCAGTCTGAAGCAGTAGCAGCAGCAGCAACAGTTGTAACTACAGTGCCACAACATGGTGGTACAGCAGCTCTTATGGCTGCTGTACCACCACTGCCACGCTAGCCAGCAAAACAGAGAAGCAGCATAAATTGCACCACCACCACCACCACCACCACCACCATCATCGTCACCATCGCCACCCCCAAACCCCAGTCCCATCCATTACACGGCGTCTGTGGCAGCAGAACGTAATACCGCTTTTCCGGCAGTACCCCATGGAAGTACCATACGCTTGCTCGCTCGCTCGCTCCCTCGCACATATCCGCACGCACCCTACTAAGTGCAGCCAAGTACACAAGCCAAACACCCACGTATACGCACGTAACACCTATCTTCTCGTTTTTTCTTCTTTTCTTTTTCCTATTCTCTTATATATATATATAGGTGACGTTTCGGGAATGCCTTGGTATGGTGATGACGCACACTGCACAGTCATCATTTGTTAGCCAATCGCAAGCCAATCGCAAGCCAATCGATCTGCCGACGTCGACTTTAATCATCGCCGTCGTTGTCGTCGTCGCCGCCATCGTCTTCAGCGTCGCCATGTGACCCCACAAAAATACTTCCCCCCATTACTCCACACCACCCGACGACCCTGTTTTCCGCATAGCATCAGCAACAGCTTAGTAGCAGTATAGCAAAAGCCGCAGCAGAAGCCGCAGCAGCAAAAGTCGTTTCCCTGTTGTCTGTCTGGTCAACAAAAATGGAAGAGGCCCCTCCAAATGTTAGCACTTATGGCAGCAACAGCAGCAGCAGCAGCACATTCAAACGAAACACTTGCGTCGGTTTTGGATATTTGTTTTAAAACTAGACGCCTATCTCAAGTGGAAAATAGGTGCGTCGACAAGCGACGACCTCAAATGAAATACAAGTGTTTCAGTTAAATATAAAAAAGTTTATCAATAGGATGGTAAAATAATAATAATAATAATAATAATAATAATAATAATAATAATAATAATAATAATAATAATAATAATAATAATAATAATATAAATAATAATAATAATAATAATAAAAAATAGTAAGCAGCTCTCGGTCCACGCGGAGTCTGACGATCTAAAGACTAAGACCGTCCGGCGAGTGTCCCCTTGTGCACAGTGAAGCAAGAATACGCGCAGCCGCGACTCTAAAGAGCACATCGTGGTTTCAGCTAGCGACTCCGGATTCGAACTATGACCTTATCGATGGCACAGCGATTGCTACCAAATGCGAGTCGGGCTCACACATGATAACTATTAAAACAATAACAACAACAGCAATAATATAACTCAAGCTAGTTACCCAATATATATGACTAGTTCAAGCAGACAGACACCCGGTACGAACGTATCCAGGTGAAAGTCGCAGGGAGACGCAACGATTCACCACCATCGAGACGAAGGAAGAAAAGTGTATTCCAAATAAAAAGTAAAGACAAACGAATCCAGGCAGGCGTCTTAAATGAAGTCCTAATCTCTTCACGAGAATGCCAGACACAGCAAGCTATCTACGATACAACGTTGAAATCGCCAATAACAGAAGAAACCCAAAATACAGCAACAACAACAAGAACAACATGCTGAAATGATAGCACAACGAGTGTAGATTTTTAACCGGGTAAATGACACAGCATTCATGTATATGTATATATATATATATATATATATAAAATCGTTTTCCACGGAGAATCGCCTACCTTAATGAACCACTTCTGGTAGAAGGTGATGCCAATGGAGAAGCTGTAGTAGAGCAGCACGAGAAGCACCGTTCTGACCGAGACCCACAGGTACTTTAGTCGCAGCAGAGCTGTCAGCGAAAATGAGGACGTAGCAACATGGCGCGCACGCAATGTCATCGTGACGAGCGGCCGAATTAATGTCACGAGCTGGTGAGGTGGGGTAAGCGGAGCTTCCGGTACGTCTCGGACGCCTTTTCCCGCCAACAAGCCATTCACACCACCACCACCGTGCACCACTCAACAGCAGCTCGGCTCCGCAACGTTTTTTCGCCCTCGTTCGCTCTCCCCGCTCGCGCCGCTTTGTTTATGGGGTCTTCGGTTTCCGTACTGCCTGATGTCGTCACTCAATCACGTCACGGACGAGGTGAGGCGCCGAGTCACTGTGACGAGGTGTCTTGAAGTGTCCCCTGTCGATGATCGCCTTCGCGAAGGCGGACGGCATATCGGGGGCTGGCACTCAGCGGCAGCACTATCAGCATCAGCATCACCACCGCCAAACCGAACCACCGGACCGATCGACCCAGAGTCACTCAGTCACTAGTGGAACTTCTAGAGGTTACGCGACACCAGTGGCAGCAGAAACGACCGGCGCCGCTGTTCATGTTGTCCAGCGACTAGTTCATACCTGAAGGCAATTACACAAACGGTCTGGGTTAGCCTTACTCACCAAATTTCTCACATATAAATTTATATATATATATATTTTTTTGCTATTTTTTATGGGACCGTCTTCTCCGGACGGCAAATTTATGTAAGTTCAATAATTCTTCATTAAACTTGAACTTTCCATAATTACACAAATACAAACAATTGTAACTATTAAGGGCATTTTGCAGGAAAGGCTATCGCCCGTGTCTGCCGGTATATATATATATATTTTTTTTTTTATCAAGGTTCGCACTCAGGACGAGAGTTTATCCAGTTATTATCTAATAATGCATGCGCTAGTGGTCAAATATGAACTATTACTGCGACGGCATTTCTTGCAGCCCTTCCTCCGGCGATTGAAGCGACCCCACTACCGCCACTGCATTGCTACCACGTCGAACTTTTATCGAGATACGCTGCATCAGCTACTCCCCGGCTCGGGCGCATCTTTCGTCACACCAGTTACTCCAGCAGTTGCGAGCTCGTTGAGCTCGAGTTGTGAACTTGACGATCGCCTCACCCATTGGCCCTAACGTTTGAATAGTGATCGGCTGAAGTATGTACTGCGACAACAACTTCGAGTGCTTCGACAATTTACCAACTTTCAGCAAGACGTGCGCTCGCTCCAACTTCCCGACCTGTGCGCGCAATGTAACCGTTGCAGCAAGTGTACACGAAACGGTCGCGTCCCCTACTAGCAGACGGCCCCGTTCCCATGGTGTCAGGGTTTTCCCATCTGACCGCAAGAGGCTGACTGGACGCACATGCCGAGGGAGGCTCTTTCACTGAAGGAATCTGGGCGCTCTCCAGAACACAGTGTACAGCGCCGTTGATGGCGAAATGTCTTGCTTGTGTGCCGACTGGCACTGAACCGACAGACCAGCTCGTGTTCCGCTGTATCGGTAACTTTGGTCCGGCATAGACCGCAGATGTGGTCTGCGCAAACAACCTCCCTAAGCCGCAGACCCGGAGATGATGCTGAGTAAGTATGTTGATTTCATATTTTTCATTTTTTCAGAACAGAAGTTTCAGGAAGACTTACGTATAATAACTAGATCTGCTTCAGGCGGCTGAGTAGAGGTCATGAGGTTGACTAGTTTATTTTTTGCGTTCCGTGGTAACCCTAACGCGGACTTCACCTGATCTAGGCTCTCTAGGTGTGATGTGCTGAGATGCTCCCATATGACCTAGATGCCCGAGGCCACCACCGAAGCCAAAAAAAAGTGCTTAAGCACACTCCAAGAGTATTGTTGTGGCATTTCAATTATCGACGATTGAAACTAAACTAAGCTTATTTTTGCTGTTTCGGCAACATGCTGTTCAAGGTTGTGCCCTTCAGCGAATAGACAATTCTATGGTAGCAAAAGTTAACAAACTCGACTGCACCAGTACCAAGTTCAAAGCGAACAGAACACGAGCAAGCAAAGCTACTGGTCCATATTTGATGGCTTTGGTTTTCTCGGCGTTAATCTAAAGGCCGTTGCTTTCGCAATACCCCTCCGAGGTGCGTATGCTTCGCTGCAACTCCAACAAACACAGTACGACTGAACATGACGATATCGTCGGCATGCAGTATGATGGTCAATCACCAAACAGCATAAACACGTTTGACATTATGCCATCAGAGCTTATAGGTTTGTTACATCCAACGACGGCATGCAAATAGTAACGACCTAAGCGTTTTCATACTGTTCATACGGTAGGTCCGTTTCATCTGACAACAAACTATTCGAACTCTAGTAAATCTTGACAACTTAATTTATACTTTATGTTGTGTTTACGCTCGGATACTAGTCTGACGCAGCAGCTTATATATATATATATATATATATTTACCACATAAAGGATGAGAAAGAAGGCTGGGGAAGCCTGCAGAGCCGCCTCTTTGATTGCGACTCTCTGGCAGCACGCTAGGCAAAGACGTCATTGATTTGATTTGAAGTCGTGCAATAAACGTTGCTAAAAACGTAAGTTGACCGCTACGATTATTCATTCGCGTATCAGAGAAACGGTCAATAATATTTAAGGTTACTAGCTATAGTAACACCCGTGCGTCGTTGTTGTGATAAGGTTGACAGAAGCGACAGAAAGTTGAAAGCATTTATATACAAATATATATATATATATATATATATATATATATATATATATATATATATAAATATATATATATATATATATATATAATAAGCTTATAATAAAGCTTGATGCCATTTATATACAAATGTATAAAATATATATATATATATATATATATATATATATATATATATATATAATATATATATAATATATAATGGTCGCTGATGTTCAAATTGTATATAATGACGACTGTATTGTATTGATGTACCATCTTGAAACGCAAAGTTATTGCGAAATATATATTATGTGTATATATATATATATATACATATGCCATCGCTGAACGTTATATCTAGGCACAATTGTGCACTCTTAGCCTTGCGACGAAGCGACGGCTGCGCTGGACACAATGGTCTAGGCCGGCACGCAAGGGCAGTGGTAGTGGTAGCAGCAGCAACAGTAGCTTTGACCAGAGAGCACGACAGAGACAGAGAGAGGGTACGAGATCGATCTCAATCATAGCGCGTGTTTTGACATCTAGATATGAGAATGAAACCGAAGCAACTTAGGCCGCCACCCTAACGAGCACGACGAAAAAGTCCAACCACGACTCGACGACGAAAACCACATATTATGACGATTTGTATTGGCGCATCACTTTCGTCTGTCGAGTCGAGTCGCGGTGTGTGTAGTCAGTCAGCCTCGTATCTGGAAATCGACCACTAACGAAGTAAGTCGTAATATTCTGCCGCCCACACCACAGCCGGTCGTGGTCGAGGTCGTGTCGGATTCTTCTGCGCGTTACGTGTCTGAGCGTCCGCCTATTTTGTGGTATGTCATTGCCACACGATTGACTGACAGACAGTCAGCGATGATGAACGGAATTGCCAGCATAGGCGGCTCTCAACTTTATAGTGAACACTGATTGCTGTGCCTACAACAGGCAATCCCTTCGAATTCAAATCGTTCCATTTTTCCACGTTCACAATGTGTGATAATAAATTGATGTTGCGCTCGGTTTATATATTCATGTATATTTATTTATATATATTTATATATACATACATAAATATATTTATGTATATACATAGTGTGTTCAATCGTTATCGCGACTTTTGTGTTTTTTCAAAAATTATTCATTTATTCATGAATATCTATTTTGTCCCCTTCAAAGTAATCCCCATGAGATATTATACACTTGTGCCAACGGTTTTTCCAATCTTCGAAGCACTTCAAAAAACCATTTTTTTTAACCTTGTTCAGCTCCTCCTTCGATGCCGTCTTTATCTCGTCAAGCGTAGCGTAACGTCGTCCTTTCATGGGCCTCTTCAGTTTAGGGAACAAGAAAAAGTCACAGGGGGCCAGATCTGGGGAATACGGTGGCTGCGGCATCATTAGTGTGTTGTTTTTGGCCAAAAACTCGCGCACAAGCAACGATGTGTGAGCAGGGGCGTTATCGTGGTGCAAAAGCCAATTTTTGTTCTTCCACAAATCCGGGCGTTTCTGGCGGATTGCTTCGCGCAAATTGCGCATAACTTGCAGGTAATATTCCTTATTGACCGTTCTACCCTGTGGCAAGAACTCATGGTGCACCACGCCCCTGCAATCTTTAATCATTAATTTTTTCGTCTGTTGTTGAAGTGCTCGGGCGTCCGGCACGCTCTTCGTCGTTCACATCTTCTCGGCCTTCTGAGAACATTTTGTACCACCGATAAACGTTGCTTCGGTCCAAGGTAGCTTCTCCGTATGCCACAGTCAACATTCGGAATGCATCCGCGCACTTAATTTCGTTTTTCACACAAAATTTGATACAGGTTCTTTGATCCATTTTTTTGAATAGGTAAAAATCGAAGACGATCCAAAACACGTGCAAGCAAAGCAGCTGTCAACAATTAAGTGAACATTCAAAATGGCCGAGCTTGTCGGCATAAGTGAGAGACATGAGTACCAACATAACGCCACAAAAAATCGAAATTTGAATATACGTAACCCCATGAAAATTCAAAAGTCGCGATAGGTTTTGAACACACCTCGTATACAGGGTGTTCCTATTTGTGTGTCCAAAACGCTAGGGTATGGTCAAACTCGGTGAGAAAATCATTTTTGCCAATGGATGGAAGCCGGGAAAACGTTTTGTTTAGGAGTGAGAATGAAATTTATAAAAGCAGTTATTCTGTCTTTTCTCCTACATAGTTGTGCAAAATCTACGTTTGCGGGAGAACCAGTCAGCGCACAAAGGAACCGATCATACCGGTGTGTTTGGCGGAAAATTCTGCACAACAAAGTATACATTACTAGCTTGCGTAGCAAAAAGCGAATAGCCAGATTAAGGGAAGTCATAAAAAGTCAAAATTTTACGTTAACGCTTTTTTGTGCAACATCGTAATTTTTTCCATTACGACCAAAAATGCACGTCCAGAAGACTACTCTCAGGCAATAGCAGATTTAATGCCCACTACATTCGTACCAAAGTGATGGTGCTGCGTTACGTAGTTGCCAAGTAACTAAGCTTTTTCGACAGTCATATCGAAAGCGAAGGCATGCATACTTGCATAGGGTGTATGAGAAAGTTAGGTACATATTTTGAGGTTTGGTAGAACTCAGCAAGAGAATAATTTTTTCTAATGGAAAGAGGGGGCGGAAACGTCTTGGCAAAATGCTACGGCTCTGGACGTGAAAACTTCAACGTGAAACATAACAACTATGACTGTCGAAAAAGCTTAGTCACTTGGCAACTACGTAACGCAGCACCATCACTTTGGTACGAATGTAGTGGGCATTAAATCTGCTATTGCCTGAGAGTAGTCTTTTGGACGTGCATTTTTGGTCGTAATGGAAAAAAATTACGATGTTGCACAAAAAAGCGTTAACGTAACATTTTGACTTTTTATGACTTTCCTTAATCTGGCTATTCGCTTTTTGCTACGCAAGCTAGTAATGTATACTTTATTGTGCAGAATTTTCCGCCAAACACGCCGGTATGATCGGTTTCTTTGTGCGCTGACTGGTTCTCCCGCAAACGTAGATTTTGCACAACTATGTAGGAGAAAAAAGACAGAAGAACTGCTTTTATAAATTTCATCCTCACTCCTAAACAAAACGTTTTCCCGGCTTCCACCCATTGGCAAAAATTATTTTCTCACCGAGTTTGACCATACCCTAGCGTTTTGGACACACAAATAGGAACACCCTGTATATATATATATATATATGTATATATATATTTATATGTATATATATATATATATATATATATACATATATATATATATATATATATATATACATATAGCAATGTCTACGTCTTCAATATAATTCTATATGTCTATGATATATACATACATGCGAAATAAATGCTAAGGCCAACCATTGTCAGACCCTTAGAGTCCGCGCTCATAAATCGGGGAAACGTCAACTGCGTTCGGACAAAATTTCAGCAAACAAAGAAAAACGCCAGCTTGCACTCGTTGTGTGTAATCCAGTGAAAAAAGGGTTTTCTGTACTCCCCTAGCTACCACGACAAGCATGCATTTGAAGTCCAGAAGAACAATAAAGGCGACAAGCGTGTAATCAAATGTAGCCTTCACATTAGGCAAGGACGTCAACAAACCCGTCAAACGGGCAAAACAATCTGACGTCATCTTCCTTAGTTACCCGCTACGTTAGGGGACAATTCGAAAATAGCTTGGATGTTTTAGTCACATCGTGATCCGTTCCATGATCGCACCCGTATATCATGATCGCATGATATCCTGCTGTTCCGCGCTGTGGAGCCAGGGGCACCAACTAGCATGAGAGTATAGGATCATGTCAGCCAGTAAAGTCAGCATGACATACATGGCCGCAGTGAGCTCCAATGGATGAATAGCTGTTTCTCAGTAATGACGCAGCAGATAAAACCACTTGTTTAGATAAAAGTGAAATGTTCGTTCAGTAGTATCTAGCATCGTTTTAGTAGTTTGTAGAATGCGCATGAGATACAAATGCGGCGCCCCTCCCTGGCACAACAGCTCTCTGTTCGACGAGAGAGAAGAAATAGAAAATGTTATCCGGCTATCAGACTTCCACAGTGCTTCACAGGTTTCCTCAACTTATACTCACTTTCTTATCATATTGCGAGTAACGGATAGGGATCACCGGAACTCACAACAACATCGACGACGACGACGACGGCGGCGGACAAAGACGAAGAAATAGACGGAAAACGATTGTTCGTGGTTCTCGGACGTGGCTTGCCGACCAGAACAATCTATCAGGTTTCTCCAGGTAACGGACCGCAGTGTGAGAGAATCTGCCTCTGTGCGCGGAGGCATGATATGGCGCTAACTGATCGCGTTTATATACCGCTGGCTTATCGCGGATAGCGTTTGTATACCGCTGACTGATGACGGATCGCGATTGTATACCTCTGACTGGTGACGTTTAGTTGTTCCCCCTTATGACCGCAGAGCCCTTCGGCAATCTCCGCACGGCGGCACGTTGTCGTCCAGTGTAGTCTATGGCCGCCGGAAAAAAGTCAACAGCCACAGCCTGGGCTGACCGTCGATGCTTGAGCGCGATGTTTGCGCGACCTTTGGCGTGGTCAGCCGTCGAGCCCGGTGATGTGGTGGCATGCGTCTGCGCCTCGCGACCGCAGGAAACACATAGGTGCGCGGGTTTGAGCCCCACCGTTGCCCCACATTTGTATTTATGGGGGTCCCTCTATGAAGCAATGTGAAAAGCAGTCTCATGGACGTTAAATCTTGGCTGAGAGTCAGCCCCAAAAGGACTTTTTTTTGTTGTGGTGGTCAGCCAGAGCCACCGCCAGAGCGAACGGTGGTGTCTGTCCTTGCCCGCATGTGGTGGCAAAAACGCAAGCCGACTTGTTGACTACTGCTGCTGCTGCTGCTGGTACACCGCGTGTGGCGTGCGTCGTCCCCGCAAACTGAACGGACGGACGGATGAATGGCTGGCTGGCCGAACGGAAGGACTTTGGCGGCTTCTGCAAACCAGCTAACTAGACGGCAACAGCAACGAAACTGTGGCGACGTGGTCTAGGGGTGGGTGGGTGGGCTAGTGGGGCGCTAGTCATGGCTGTCATGACTACCGGGGGGTGTCGCCGGTTGTTCAATCCCTGGCGTTCCCTGATCTCAATCTTGATTTCGAGCGATGCTGCTCATTGAGAATAGACGATAAACCAAAACGCGACGTAAGAGTTAGGCGGCCATGCTGCTGCCACAACGACTGTTGAGGAAACCCTAGATAGCTTAACATGTCTGGCCCCTGGGTGCATTGAAGGGCATATAATACCTCAGAGGTTAAGTTCCAAGCCCGTTGGGCGACGGATGATGTCTAGAATGTAAAAAACAACCTCCTAAAAGGGGAAATTTCCCTTCTAAAATTGGCCTCCTAAAATAGAATTAAAACTGTTTTTAGTTCTAATTCGAACAGCAACAATTCAGCTGAAGCAGCAGCACAGCATCAGTAGCAGCAGCAGCAGGAAAAGTTGTAGCAGTTTCAATGTGTCGCCTCCTGCCGCAGCCACCGCGGCCATATGATACTTATAATAACAATTCGTGATTATGCCAGGCTAGCTATGTGGACACGTCACGTCGACTCACCCGTCAGCAATCCGACCAGACCAGTGGTGGTTGCACAGAAGCACAAACGTTTGCTGTGTTGTCAACGGCTGTTTTGGCCGCAACGGCCGCCCAACCCCCCCCCCCCCCCTGCCCGCTCGTCCGGCCGATCGGCGTCAACTTTGTCGAGCAGCAGTGTGCGTCGCGTCAAAAAGCACCCTCTCTGTCTCTCTCTCTCTCTCGCGCGCTCTCTGGACGAGGTGCATGCGTCATTGGTCCGGCGAGGATAAGGGGAACACAATAGCCAGGCCGCCTCTCAGTGCGCGAGACTAACAAACTAAAACGGACCAACCGAACGAAAGTGCCCGTTCGTTCGATAAGTTCGCGCAGGCCACTCGTCAAGTGATTCCTAACCTAAGCGTCCAACGTCAACCAAACCTGCGAATGCGAAATAGGCAGCCGCCTCTTACCGGCTACCAAAGAGCACCGACTAGTGGCGAATAGGTCCAGGAGCCCTACCGCTAGCAAACATAATAATAATAATAATAAAATACCAAAAGAGAGAAATACTTACACTCCCGCCCTTTAACCGCGATTTAATACGCGCGGACCCGAACGGGAGTGCCTACCAGCCCGAATTGACAGGCCAGCAGATCCCCCACCCTCCCCCCTATCGAGGTTTGGAATGGGGGTACCACACTACTCCACCGTACCGATTAGACTCGTTCACCTCGCGATTCCGCGTTACACCCCGGAATATACCTTCTCCCCGAAGGGCATTGGACCACTCCAGAGCAGGGGTTACCCCGTAAAATACGGGGCCAGAAGGTCCTCTCGACCGGTGGTCTGCGTTCGTGTGGCCACTTCTCGCTCATTTTGCCTATTAAGCCAAGGCAGCAGGCGTCCCGGAACGGTACCACCGAGTGTCTCTCGGGGCATTAACCGTCCGGCCCGGGGGACTTCTATGCAGCACGAGTCCCCCGTATTGGCAGTAGCCTTAACAGCCCTCGAATGGGCCACGACAGGATGACAATATAAATTCGTTGACACCCAAATCTATCGTATGCCTTGCCCCCCGGTTAGTTGTTAAAACACGGGAGTGTCAGTTTTGGGAGTTTGTACCGTCTGACTAGCTTACATGGTGGCTCGTGAAGGTCCCCGCAGCGCGCGGAAGTCGCGCACCAGCAGACCAGGCCGGTAAGAGAGTCATAGATACTCCCGTCCAGGAGCCCTACCGCTAGCAAACATAATAATAATAATAATAATAATAATAATAAAAATACCAAAAGTTTCTCATTATTTTAGTCCCTTTACCTTGACTAGAGTGTGTATGTGTGTGTGCGTGGGTGCAGGTGTTAGTTAATGCAACAAATACGCTTCACCTCTAATGTTAATTACGATATATTAGAACCTTTTTCGTTCTCGTCTGACATGCCAACTTATTCGATATTGAGCAACTTGCAACAATAGTCAAATAACTACTGCGCATAGTTAGTCGCCTAGCTTCTAGTGTAGTGTTCACGCCCTGCAATCAACTTCCCAGACACAAGCGGACCCGACAAAATCGCAGAAATTGCAGTCGCGTCGTAATGAAAGCGCCCAAATCCAACAAATCACCTCCATGCACCGTATGATAATAAGATGCATCTCGGTTGAACTACACATTTCTTCTTACGAGGTGTACGTGGGTGTGTTTCTTGTTCTTCTGCCTTCGACTGCAATAGACAGCTAACGTGTGGTCAAATAACTACTTTCTGCTTCATTCATATGGTGGTGCGTTTTCGCGTATTCTCAAGGTCGCATCGGCAGTACTCCATCCAGCCTAGTTCGAGTTTTAACAAAGGTCACATTTGGCAGCTTATTCATTATTCAGCCTCCTGCTCGAGCGAGCGATATATACAGGTAGTTCAATAAGTTCTTAGAATGAGCTTTTTAGAATTCGAATTTTGGCACGCTTTCACCGCTAATAGGAACTGCAACTTTTCGACTGCTAGCACTCAATATATTATGGTGATTAGCCGTTGCGATTTCGTTTGATAGCTTTTCCCGTGCAACGTATCGGCGTGATTTTTAAAAATGGAGAAAAAAAGAGTTTCGAGTGGTTATCAAGCATTTTTATTTCAAAGGTTGGAATGCGACCCAAGTAAAAATTGAGTTAGACGAGACGTACAGTGACTCTGCGCCATGTTTTGCCACTGTTTCCAACTGGATTAATGTGTTAAAAAGAGGTCGCAGGAGCACCGAGGATGAACTACGTCCAGGAGGCCAAAAAACGGCAACTGATGAGGAAAATGTAGAGAAAGTGCGAAAAATTCTTGGCACAGATAAGCGAATGAACATTAAGGAAATAGCGGAGGCATTAGGGATTAGTTTAGGCAGTTTGCATTTTATCCTACACGAAAACTTGAAGATGGAAGAGCTTAGAGCAAATGGCTGCCGCATTTGCTCAACCAAGGCCAAAAAGACGTGCCTGTTTTGGCTTTACAGCGAAATTTGGCCAAGATGTCGAACAATCGGATTTTTGGTGCAGATTCATGACCGTCGATGAAAGCCGGGTTCATCACTACACTCTCGAGACCCAAGAAGCATCTTGCCAATGGTGTGCACCTGATGAAGGACCTCCGAAGAGGGTGCGGACAACGGCATTGACCGGAAAGGTGATGGCTACATTTTTTTAAGACCAATGAAGAATAATGCTGGGACTACCTTGAGAGCTGTATAAACGATCACACGAGAATATTATGCAATACTGTTGGACTGCCGTGAGCAAGAACTCATCGTGAAAACGGCCCGCTTTGCAGAAGAAGGTTTTCCCGTGTTCACCAGGGGCAATGCTCCTGCACACAAGTCCCCGGCAAGCATCGGCCAAACACTGGCCCAACTGAGGTTCGAACTTATTGAACAACCCTGCCTATTCTCCAGGACCTGGCCCCCTCTGATTATTTCCTCTTCGGACATTTGAAGAATAGTCTCGGTGGAAAGCGTTTTCCAGCAATGAAGAGGTTAAGGCTGCTCTGTCAATGCCTATGTTCAGTCTAAACGACGCGGAATTCTACTCACGAGGTAAGAAAGCTCTGAACTCTGGGGGAAAGTGTATTGAGCTTCTCGGGGAGGTATATCGAATAAGAAAAATTTAAACTGTATATCCAGGCCCCTACGCTATTCCATCTTTTCATTTAATAAATGGTGTTTTTTTATTTAATTCCATATAAAATCATATATATATATATATATATATATATATATATATATATATATATATGCACATCTCCCTGTAACCCTTAAATTGAATAATACTAAAATAGACACGGCCGTAATTTCGCGATGGCGTCGCAGTGGCTTATGGCCGTCAAGACGTCAGTCATCTTGTAACCCGACAAAAAGGCAATGCCAGCTACTGCGCATAAAGCGGAAAGGTCGAGATGTGAAAACGAGACGCATGATAATAATATCTGGTCCTCTATGTGATGTTTCACTCTGTCCCCCTTTTGACGCTTTCTGTTCAGTAAACAAAAAAAAGCAGGGATAAATCAGGAAGGATTTTTTTCATTGATTGCCCTACAGCCGAGTAGTATCATCTACGTACCGAATTCTACAAACATTACGCTTAAAAATGACTGAAGCGATTCCATATATGACATTTATGCGCAAATATGTATATGAAGCAAAACGAGGTTATATCTAGAATACAACTAGAGCTGTTAACGAATACATGGAGAAATTAAAAATTCAGACAAGCTACCTGTAACTTTTCACCTCACTCGAGGGCACTGACAGCAACATTGGACATCTAGTAGTTTCTGCTCTCCACTTTGGTAGCGCTCGCAAGAAAAAAAATAATCGATTTTAGATTTTATTTTAATTAAAATTATTGTTTCGCTGGTTGAAAGACAGTCTTTCCTCCGGCCTGTGGGTGTCCTCTTTTCTTCATAATATTCGCTCAACTCACATATATATATATAGTAACAAGTTCCTGTACGTAACCTTCTGATCGTTCAGCCTCTACTTCTTCCTTGCACTCTAAGTACTCTTCCATTGCAACTATAAGTACTCTTTCCTTGCATAAGGGGCCATGCAGAAGGCGTTTGAAAGGCAGACGACAGTGGCATTGTTCTTCATCGAATGTTCTCAACTCTGTCGTTTGCGACCGCAATTCGCCTTTTCGATCTGAAACTAGCCCCGTTGCCGCCTACGGAAACATTTATATATGAAACAACCTCACAGCGGATAAGCTTGAGCTGCAGCAGCAGAACAGAGAGGGCACACGTCGGACCAAACGCCATCGTCGGACCATACTCCGTATCACCCTTCATCAGTATATGGAATTCTACTTTCGCGTATAACATCTACATATTATGCGTCTCATTTACACCGCAGCACGTCTGTTCGTCGAAACATCTGAGACGCCGCGTTGATCTGCCCCTCACGAGGCGTCTGCCTTCCAGGAAGGAACGTGTGTCTCGGAGCGAAAGCTCGCTTACACTGAGAGACAAACTTTCTCGGAACACAGTTGCAATGATTGATCCGCACTTCGAACGGGTCTGAATCGGTACTAAACTACTACGCGATGTAATCTACCTCGGTTCCATGGCCCGATTCATCGGTGTGCGGGTGATACGGGGAAACACTGCGCCTCACACGGCCGCTAAGGAGGCAGTCTGAGGCGTTCCAAGCCAGATGAGCCAGACATACACCTGTTCATTTTTAACATCTGTCACTCTTAAAGGGTGGCTGCTCACTCATCATTAAAAAAAATAACAGTGATAAAACATAATCGAGCTAACTGCGTAAGAAATATAGCTCTTCGACTGTTATGAAATGTACTGATCATGTGCATATTTTTCAGCAGAAATTTCTGATATCCACTAAGAAAAAACTAGAATAAATATAATTGAGATATAAAATTACTATAGGGACATATTTAAACAGAAAGAGTATTATTGAAATGCGCCTGAGGCAAATGAAGTGACTAATGCCTGAACCTGGCAGTAAAATGGTGTACTAGATATATATATATATATATATATATATTTATATATATATAGTTGATACCTATATGACCATTTATATATATATATATATATAGTTGGACCTAGATGACCATTATATATATATATATATATATATATATATATATATATATAGTTGGACCTAGATGACCATTATATATATATATGCGCCAATTAGCTGTGCTAATTACTCATATTTAGCGCTAGATAGTGTGTCGTGTCATTGGTGCTGGTACCATTATCACACAGCCACACCCTGACGTCTACACAACAGGCAGATAGCTGTTGTGTACAAACACAAACTGATCGTAATAGCTCCATCGACCACGCGGTTGTAATAAACAAAAAAACGTATGTTGTTAATGCCTTAAATGTTATTCGTGTTTTTTTTCCTGTTTTGCACAGTCAATTGATTATGATGACAATAATAAGTATTATTATTATTATTTGAGAGGAAACGCCAAGACGATATTGAGCGGTCATCACCGCTCATGCAATAATGATAAAAACAATAGTTGTTAATATTATATATTTAATATACTAGTAATTGTAATAGCTGTACATATTAATAATCGACGAAGCAATGCGAAGCAGTCCCATGGACGTTAAATCTTGGCCCAATAATAATAATAATAAAAACGAATATATATATATATATATATATATATATATATATGGGAGAAGAATTATTAAAAAAACAAATATACGATTATTATTCTTATTCTCATCGTCATCATCGACACTATGATTACTACTTAACAAGCTATACGCACACAGCAAGAGCATGTAGCGCTCGTGAATTTCCGACATGCACACTTTTTACAGTCGGACAGGACAGTTCGTGTTATGGTGGACGAGCTTCGATTTCGGCCTGCATAAACAATCACGGGCGCGCGCAGCATAAGAATAATAACTAAGGTTGCTCAGTTGAGCTGGTGCTAAGCATGCATGCTGGCCGGTCGGCTGGCATGTACGAATGTATGTATGCTTTTTCATTGGCTGATGCTGTTGACCAACCAGTAAGTAGGCTGTGAGTGAGTGGTCGGGCGGGCCTACGTATATGATGAGACCACGACGTTTTGATAGGCCTTTTTGATTCTAGTTGTTGCTGTTGTTGCTGGTGCAGCTATAGGTTTTGTTGTTATTGCTATTGTTGTTGTAAGTGCTGCTGCCGCTATTGTTGTTATTGCTATTGTTGCTGCTGCTGCTGCTGCAGTCGAGTCCGGTGGCGTGGTGCATTCGCCTGGTGCGCCTCGTAACCGAAGGAGACACATAGGTGCGCGGGTTCGAGCTCTACCGTTGCACATTTGTATTTATGGAGGTTCATCTATGAAGCAATGCGAAAACTGCTGTCCTGTGGGCGTTAAATCTTGGCTGGCCGTTAGCCCGAAAAGTCTTTTTTTGCTGCTGCTGCTGCCGCAGCCGTCGCTGTGTTTCCACCAGCTCCCTTTCATAGAGTATGGAGAGTGGCGGGAACTTTGTTGTAGCTTACTGTACTTTGGCCAAGTACCCAAACGGACCCGTTGGACAGAAATTTTCAGCGAGAAGCAGAATACAACAGCTGCCGCCGCAGCAGCAGCAGCAACAGCAACAATAACAGAAATAGTATATGTGCGCTGCTATCAGATTTAATAGATTTACCTACCTACAACGAACAAACAACGAATTGTGTGTAATAGGCACAACAGCATGAGGATACCATGAAGTCATCATCACTTACACACGTTATACTAAACAAGCTTGAACGCTGATAATCACTTCAATGCCTGCCGGCTGATTGGCTGGCTGGCAAGTCATTCACCTTCACTTCAATGAAGTCTGTCATCTTCTTACCTGAGTTCGCCCCTGTGTGTGCGTAACGGAGCTGCTGTGCGTTGGGTGCTGGTTGAACTCGAAGGTCGTTGTCGTCGTCGTCGGGTCGAGCGCTAACCGTCAAAGGCACAGTGATTCGTCGTCATCATCCTCATCGTCATCACGCAATCTAACGCCTGCACGTAGACATACGTCTGTATATAAATGTGCATAGGTAGATTCGACTATCCAGATATCCCGATACATCACCCACATAGACACTCGACACTAAAACACTCTCGGCTGCTTGAATTGCGAGTTGCCGCTGTGTCCGTCACTGCAAAAGACAAAGAACGCGCGCGAGCCAGAGACACACAGAGAGAGAGAACCAGATATCAATCGTTGAGAACAAACGGAGGATCAAATCGTGCGGATAGATAGATAGATATCCAAGCGAAAGTATCAGCTCTCTCCTAGCACCAATAGAAACAACCACAACAACAGCAGCAGTTAGTTCTAGGGACTAAACTCGCAACAGTTGCAGTTAGTTTTAGGGAGCACTTCAACACAATGACGAGATGAGGGCTGAATACCGAGGAGGGACGGGCAGGGAGAGAGAGAGAGAAAAAAAGACAGTTATAAAAGGGGTGAGGAGACGATGAGGGACGGGGAGGGTTGATAAAGGGGGTGGGTGGGAGGAGGGGGGGGGGGGGAGAGAGAGAGAGGGAGAAGTCGGGGGGTGGCAAAGATGAGATCAGATAAACGTAAAGGGCGTTTGCTCGGTCGTTGCCACAGAAGCACTGGGAATCAGTTGGTCGCGGTATTGTCGCATCGCAAATGGCCCGGCGCGACGTAACAACGTTGTAGGGATCGACTTTGACGACGACGACGACAACAGCAGCAGCAGCAACAGCAGCAGAAGCAACAACAACAGCAGAAGCAACAACAACAGTAGAAGCAACAACAACAGCAGAAGCAACAACAACAGTAGAAGCAACAACCGCAACAACAACAGCAGGCTTTCTTCGGCCTTCGGTCATCCGCGGCACACACATGTACATACACACGCACGCACGCACACTGGGAGAATCAGAATAAATGAAGAAGAACAACAACAAAATTGGTGTGCTTGTTTCTACACAACAAACCACTATCATCGCGCGCACCGCTCATCGATTATCGGGGGTCGACTGAAAGAAAGAAAGAGAGAGGGAGAGAGAGAGAGAGGGGGAATGGGGCGAGAAAGACAAAACGAGGAGTAGCGAGAAATCTCCTTGTACATCATTCATCGTCCTCATCGCGATTTGTGATTAAAGCACGCCGCTGATGCACTGATGCACACGGCGGCACACTGTGATCACAGAAAACAGATCTGCGGATGATCACGCGACCGACCCTACATGCCTATGAGACCGCCTACAACATCAGCAACAACAATAACAATAATACATTTTACTCATAGTCGTCCTATTTCTGCTCTTGCCAAAACGATCATAACCGAATTTCGGTTAGCTGTTAACGTCCCTCGGCACAGTGAATGCTCGCGCCATCATCGTGGAGCCTCCCCATCGCATCGATGAGGCGGGTCGTTGGTGGCGGATGTGGACTTTCACCGGTTGTTGTTGTTGCTGTAGCTATGGTTGCTGTTGCTGCTGTCGTTGTTGTTGTTGCTGCTGTCGTTGTTGTTGTTGCTGCTGTCGTTGTTGTTGTTGCTGCTGCTGCTGTTGTTGTTGTTGTTGTTGCTGTAGCTATGGTTGCTGTTGCTGCTGTCGTTGTTGTTGTTGCTGCTGTCGTTGTTGTTGTTGCTGCTGCTGCTGTTGTTGTTGCTGCTGTTTTTTGTTGTTGCTGTTGTTCTTATTGCTGCTGCTGCTGTTGTTGCTGTTTCTACTGCGGTGGCTCACTGCGCCTATCCGCTGTGTGTCCGCCGTTCGGTTGTTGTTGTTGCTGCTCACGCTTGATTGTCTGCCTGTTCGTGCCTACAACTATGGCACTGTTGGAGAGCTAGTACTGCTAATGGCTGTGGTGGTTGGTCGTACTGTTGGCAATCGTCGTCGTCGTCATCGTCGTCGTCGTAATCATAATGCTAGCGGGACCAACCAAAGAAGTCGAAGTTGCGTACCGACATTTCTTGCTTTCTAGCTGCTGCTACTGCTGCTGCTGCTCACCAGAGAAACGCCGCTCGCTACTATTATTCACGTCACGTCACGCCACGGACAGCCTCCACTGCCTCTTGGCCACAAGCGTCACCGCTGGCGTCTTTGCCGTTGCCATTGCCGTTGTTGTCGTCGCCGTCGTCGTCGTCGTCACAGTCACAATCGTCGTATCCTGTCCCTGGCGAAGGAAACCTTTCTCTTTCACATGTCAGTTACATGCTTTTACATGCATCGATTGCATTGCGGGCTTAACAAGTTATTACTGCGCGCGCCCTGCACAACAGGCAGGCCGAACCAACCGCCTATGAAGGGTAAAGGGCGGTAATCAGCGGCGGCGACAGCAGCAGCAGCAGCAATATCGTCATCAGCCAGAGCACCACCATCATCGTCGTTATCATCACCACCACACCACAGCAGCTTTTCGATGTACGCTTTTCGAAGAGCTGCTGCTGTTGCTGCAGCTGGTGGTGTTCAACTGTCAACTAACTGCCAATGCCCGATTGTATCTCTTTACCGTATCGTATCGTAGCAAATGTGATGCTGGTCGCAGCTGTTACAGCTGACAGTACAGCTCTCTGTTCTAATGGCTCTGTTAGGTTGACTCTGTTGTTGTTGCTGCTGCTGCTGTTCTTGTTGTCGTTGTTGTTGTTGTTGTTGTTATTGCTGCTGTTGTTGTTGTTGTTGTTGTTGTTGCTGTTGTTGTCGTCCACAGCACGCTCACAGTGTAAACTCTCTCGCCGGCTAACGCCTCCGCCACTCACGCTTGTGCTTCTTTCTGCCCCTGCTGGGGCGGTCACTGCGACCCCTCGTCTCCCTTCGCCTCGGTACAACCACTGGCACTGTCGCCTTTCGGTGCGCGCAGGACCTATGACAGGAATGCCCCGTTTGTTGTTGTTGTTGTTGTAGTTTTGCCCGAACTCCTTCTTCTGTTTATGTTGCTCCCGGCGGTCGTAGGGGCGACACCACAGTAGCAATCGCGGCGGCAGCAGCAGCCGCAGAAGCATGGAGGAGTGCAGAGAGGAATAGACGCCCGCTTCCCTTCCCTTGGCTCTCTTGCCCTCGCCGGCGCACTTTTCGCCGTGCTGTCGCTTTCAACCGACAGACACACACTGGAGTTTCTGGGGTGGTGGAGTGGAGTGGTGGGGTGGCGTGGCGTGGGGTGGTGCGGGGACGACGGGTCGAATCAAGTACTACGAGCTGCCCCACACTAATCATCACCAACACCACCACTACAACAACTGTTCACCACTCCCCCATCAATACACAGTCGCCCACTCACTGGCTGTATTCGATCGACGCCTGCTGTTTTTGTTGAGAGGCTGCGCTAACTAAGCTAGCTGGGGGGCACCAGTATGGGGATCATGCACAGCGGCTGTTGCTGCTGCAGGCGAAACAACAACAACAACACTAACACTAACAAGAAAAACAGGAATAACGACGACAACAGCAAGAATAACCACAACAACAACAACAACACTACTAACAAGAAAAGCAGGAACAACAACGACAAGAAGAACAACAATAACAACAACATTCGAAATGGAGCTCGCGGAGTCTAGGTAGAGAGCTAGCTGCACCCTGTACTGCCGCAGCTGGCGCCTTGCTGTCGAGAGTCGCTCGTGTCTTGTTGGAGAGTAGCAATGGTGGACGGAGGTGGTGGTTGTCGTGCCAAGCAGGTGGTTCGGAATAGCGTACGTAGTTACCGACTGATTTTCTGGCACGACGGTCGAGCACTAGAAAACAACTTTCAAGCAAACAGAACCAGAAGCAGCAGCAGCAACAGCTGTTGCTGCAACAGCTTGCCGACTGGCTGTTACCGGACGTAGGTCGCCGGAACTTCTGGCGGAACTTGACGAAACGATCCACGCCACCGGAGAAATAAATAGTAGAGTCAAACGGAGAAATAAATAGTAGAGACACACTATCGAGACGGGGGGTCCCTACCCCACCGTCCCTACATTGGATCGTCCGTCCACTGTCAGTGAACGCAGTGCGAAGACCTACCATGAACAGGCAATCAATCGAGGCAGCGAACTCCAGCACCAACGGCAGCAGCGACACTGAGGAAAGATTTAGAGACGCTGGACTTTAGCGGCACCGCCTGCAGAAGCTTAATTCGCAACCGCAGACGCAGCGGCAGAAGAAGAAACAACAACATCAACAGCATCTCCAGCAGTAGTCTGAGTTCAACAACACGACACACTTCAATTGTATCGCTGTTCTGCGGTCTCTCCGTGTCGTGTGTGTTCGATTAAGTTCAAAGCAGCTGCGGCAACGAGGTTGGTGCGTCGAGGGCTGCACCAACAGCAGCAGTATTAGTAGTAGACGCAACCAACCGACGAACCAGATTTTCTCTGGCAACAGACGAAGCTACGAACAATGAAGTGATCCAACAATTTGACTTACGTAGTGTTTGTTTGGTCGAGTCCGGTGGTGGTGGTTGTGGTGGTGGTGGCGTGATGGGTGCATTCGTCTGCACCTGTCGAAACCGGAGAAGAAGACACATGCGCGGTGGGTTCGAGCCCCACCGTTCGACTTCTCTACTGCCACATTTGTATTTATAGGGGTCGTCCGGCTGGCTATGAACGAGCAATGCGAAAAGCAGTCCCGTTACGGACGTTAACGTCTTGGCTTGGAGGGACAACAGTCCGAAAAACGTGACTTACTGTTTGACAGCGCACAGCTGTACTGTGAATGACACACAACTCTGCGAGAGAGACGAACGCAGCGAAAAAGAACACAGCTGGCCGGGCTTGTGTGATATATCGATCGATGGATCGATCGGTTGATCTGTGGTCATTCGACTGGCGCGACTCCTGCAGTTGCTACCGGAGACGCTGCCCGCCAAAAGGAATTCATTCTTCCCTTTTTGTCGCCACTTCTGTGCGCTCTTTCAGCCTTGGTTTAGCAGCGCGTCGTAGTTAACGCGGGGAGAGAGGGAGGGAGGGAGGGACGGAGAGAGGCTGGCTAACTAACTAATTGATTAACTATCTGGCTGAGTAACTGCCTGCTTGACTTACTGACTGGCATTGGTTAACTGGCATTGGCTGGTTGACTCGCTGGCACGAGGCTAGTTTTTACAACGCACTGCGCGCTTACTTCCGCCATGCCTACTGCTGCTATCGGCAATTGTGCGGCGAATAAAAATGCTCCCACCAATCGTGGCAGCTGCGTCGATGGCGGGTGCTCTCCCACACCAACAGTGGACCCTCTCCCCTCTGCCGGGGAGAGGCAGCGGCGCTGCTTAGAATCCCCACGCTCGCCCGGCAGCTCGGCAGCTCTGCAGCTCCGCGGTTGGACGGTGTATCTGTCTGTCTAAATGTATGTCTGTCTGTAGGTCTATATGTCGATCTGTCTGTATGTCCGCCCTTCTGTCCATGCATGCATCGACCCGGCGATATCTGTCGCTTGCTTTCAAACGCTTGGCGCAAGCTAATGGTGGTTGGTGGTGATGGTATAGGGAACAACTAGCAATATACAACGCCGTGGCTATATATATATATATATATATATATATATATATATATATATTCATATAACTTCACTATGTTAGCACTTTGGAGTGGACAATTGTCTCCGCGCGAACGTGTGATCACGGGTTCTCTGACCCAGGGACGCCATAGCTTGAATAGCAGCCAGCAGCCAATTCGGCTATCCATAGGTACCCACCCGCTCGAGTCGAGTCCGGTGGCGCGGTGGGTGCATTCGTCTGCGCCTCGCGACCGGACGAGGAGACACCAGATAGGTGCGGGGGTTCGAGCAGCCCCACCGCTGTTGCACCGATTTGTATTTATGGGGGTCATCCGTCTATGAATAATGAGCAATGCGAAAAGCAGTCCCGTGGACAACGTTAAATCTTGGCTGAGGGACAACAGGCCGAAAGCTTTACTTTTTGCTTGAACAGCCAACCGCCAAGTAGGCTATCGATAGGTCTATCCACCCGCTCGAGCTCTTAGCAGCTGTGGCGGCATTGACAACAGCAGCAGCGGCAGCAGCAGCAACAGCAGTTGAGCTCGGTGATGGCGTGGAGGTGGGGTGCATTCGTCTGCGCCTCTGCGCGACCCAAGGAGACACTAGATAGGTGCGCGGGGGGTCGTCCGTCTATGAATGAGCAATGCGCAAGGTAGTCCCATGGACAACGTTAAATCTTGGTTGAAAGTCAGACCAGAAAGTATTTTTTTTTAGATTCCCGCTTGCTCACGCGCTGACTCTACGAGGCGAGATTGACACCTATGTTCAATCGATCGCTCGGCTTGCTCAATCGGGTATGTTTCCTCTAGAAATGATCGAGAATTGCATTGCCACTGGCCATCGGCCGAAGCATATTGAACAGGGTCGAAAGTTTGGCTACGTGTTGATTTGTTACATTTGGTGGAATGTGCTTGGGTGGTGGCGTAGGGTTGGGATGGGTGGAGACCAAATCGGCGTTTTCTAGTCAGGTTGCAACATTACGGCGGCGCGGGTCACATACGTTGACAAATGTGAACCATTCTTGTACCGTTCGCGCTTGCATGTGAATTTTGGATAGTGTCATTTAGGCAGTGTATCTCTCTCTCTCTCTCTCTTGGTAGTATAGCCGGGAATAGATGATGATTCATTGACCACTTGCGTGTCATCGTTTCACCTATTCAAAACAGCTTGTTGTCAACGGGTTGTGACATGTAGCGGAGCACGGCCCTTGAATACCATCATAACGAATTAAACTTTAAGTGCTTTCCGTGGCGGGATTACCGGATCGGCAAACAATGCTTTTAGTCGGAAAGGGTTGCAAGCTAAACAGCTTACGTAATCTTGACGCAGCCAAATCGCAGTACATTTGTTCACTACAGGATGGATAGCGACCATCCGCAGGATGCCCTGCGGTGCAAGATCACCTGAAACTACCCGATAGCCGATAACTAACTAGAACCAAATTCGATTTTCTTCTACGGACGTGCAGAAAGGAAACTTTCTGTTCAGTAGCAAGCAGTGTGGAACTCGACTCCGAAGATTGATCTTCGTTCTGCCGTGAGCTTTAGTAACTAACACAAACCCTCTAAGATCCCCTGTAAAGTCCGAGGTTCAATTTTAGCCATATCATCTATATCTCCGCTATCTCTATCTCTTGCAATCGGCTGCGGTGACGGGCTAAAGTTCGCAAGCGTGCCTCACCAGGTGGATTTTACCCCACGTGGATGTTTGCGCCGTTTGCGCAACCTATGAACTCCCGCCTAAAGTTCCATTAGACTTAGCCAGCTTGTTCATTTCTTTGGTTGAAGGCCCAGAACCCAGGACTTTATTTACGCAGGTTGTGGATCATCTTATGACTAGAATAAAAAGCGCCTTTATTTAGCGAATAAAGGTTGGAGAAGGAGACTCGGGTGGGTAGATCAAACGAATCGTCACACAAACCCTGCAGGGCTCATCTACTTTGCAAGGATAAGGATTTCTATTCTAACAAGGTAACGCCTTGTTCCCGACACCTCTCTACTGAATGGTTGAAGATGCGGCTTACAAGCTTGCACATCCTTCTAATGCTGCTCGAACTCACCGCTCCACTGGCTTCCACGCGAGGCTATGCATCAAAAAGCATTGGCGATCCTTCGTCTGCCGCACCGCCTTCGCGCTAATATCGAGACAGTGTCATGCCAATCTGGTAAGCAAGGTTATTATTATAGCCCGTTGAGCTTGTCACATAACATTTCTCTATTTAGCTCATCAAGCCAGTTCCTGTTTTCGGTTCGCTCGCATGTTACCTTATATCTGGCGTGTCTCCCGCCTGCTAGGATAGCCTCCACTTCCGTCTGCCATTTTGCCATTGGCATTTTGCTGCTCTACTCGAAGGAACAGAGTCCTCACTATGCCTACTAACCCAAGGCAGCAGGGTAACGATATTTTGTTTTGTCAGAACTGCCCACACCAAATAGTAAAAATAATACAATTGCGTCGAATTAGGTTAATTTGCGCAAAAGAATTGAAAAATGTGAAGGGTCTCAAAATAAAAATAATAATAATAATAATAATAAACGCCGGCTGTATTGAAACTTATTGTTGTTCGATTGTATAATAATAATAATAAAAATAATAATAATAATAGAAGCAGACATTACGGCCGTCAATATTTGATGTTCTGTCTAATGCACATTTTTCTATCTAAACCACGGCTTTTAACTTGGTAGACGTCTACGTGAAACCAGACCAAATTATCTTCTCGCTATTGACATCAGGAATCTACTAACGACAGCTAGCGATTTGGGACCATCATCCAAACTTACCGAAACCCACGAGGGTATAGAGTTTAAGTGCGGCAGGAGAACTCTAACCTATTTCTAATCAGGAGCCTAACGACTCAGGGATTGTTGTTATCAAAGCATTGTCGAATTTTTTTTAGGCTCTTGGCGTGCATCTGCCATCCGCACAATCAGAGCCCAGGGCAAACGGAGTAAACGAGCAAACTGATACTAACTTATGTAACAAACGAACAGTTACAAATTAACAGCTAAACGTGTAAAGAGCACGCCCACGAACTCTAGGATGTTCGAAATGGATCGTACTCTTTGTGGGCAACCACCGTTACGACGGCCTCGCTGCATCGCACCAGCTCATTTGAATAGATTGACCCGATTTTCTGCTACAGCTGTTTCATAAGCGGCGTTGCTCTGCTACTTTGTGCATGGGGATTTTTCATGAGGTTATCATATTTATGTATTTAATTACTGTTACGCGATATGCGCACTTTTAACAGACAACAAACTTTAGGCGGAGCCAATCTAGATTACATATAAGTCTGGTTGTTATTTGATCTGATTTGTGCAGGCCGATTTGATTAATAGTACGCTTTTAAGAAACACTTTGATTTCTGAATTGCAGCACTTAACTTTAACTTTTAAATATAAGTTAAATTTTTTAAATCAATATGTTGTAAATCACTATATCATAACTACTATTTAGCGTGGACATATAAATCGTGGATGTATAAGCGTGGACAGTAAAATCTGCTTTAAAAGGTATCGTCTCAAAGATTAAAATCGAGGTAACGCGTTTATCTGGCCAATAGTAAAAATGTACCTAGGCAGCTAAATGTTTATGTAACGTATGATATTGAGTCATATGATTATATGCCGAGTGCAAATACAGTGTATATGGGGAGCCATATACACTTAGTTTGCACCCGAATACTGCAATTTCCCCTTTATATATCCAGTAAACACTTCTCCTCCATTATTCTATTGTACTTACGCAGAGCTTACTTCTACCTAATCGGCGCTGCTTTACTGATGGTTTTGTCGTTTAAGCTTTTGCAAGAATGATATTTGATTAAGGTTAGGGCAACGCTACGCAAAGCCCAAAGAGTGGCTGCTCTGCGTATCACGATGGCCTATAGAACAGTCAGCACAGCGGCCGTTCTTGTTCTGGCTAGCACAGTCCCCTGGGACCTGAAAGCAAATGAACGACGCCGCTTATGGGAAGACCCGAAAAAGGAAAAGGCAGAGGAAAGGAATATCACACTTGACATTTGGCAGGTCGAATGGGATTCCATTCAGGACGGAGCGCCCGGGTACCGGGTAAGGACACTGATCCCGGATATCAGGGCCTGGATGTACCGGCCAGGTGGCGAGTTGACGTTCTACATCACTCAGGTCGTTACAGGACACGGTGATTTCCAGTCATACTTGTTCAGAATTGGGAAAACCACATCTCCTTTCTGCAAGTACTGCCAAAGCGAATCAGAGGATACGCCTGAACATACAATTCTGTGGTGCCCGGAATGGGCCGTTCAGCGTGCGGGTCTACCTAGGGCTGAAGACGGCACCCTTAGAACGATCATACAGCTTATGATTAAGTCACGCGACGACTGGACTAGCATTGCAAGCATTATGGAAAACATCATGCGCGCCAAGGAGAAGAAAAACCGTAACTGCACGACATCATCCCGCGGGGCATCCCGGGATAGCTAAATGCTTAAACTACTCTCCCCCTTCGATCGTTTGAAGTTATGCTCATGCAGTTCCCGATCAGTTGGGGGATTAGGACATGACTGGTTTTTAGTGGGTTGGAGCCCCACACTACCGGCCCACACTTGCAGACGAGTTTCCTGCGGTGGTGTCCGTGTGTGCGTACCGCATTTCCCAGTTAGTCCTATTAAAAAAAAAAAATCCTCTAATAGAACGGGCTAGCTCAGCGATAAGTAGGACGATAAGTGCTTCCCTGCGCGGTTCCCACGTTTTGCCTCAGCAGACTTTTGCCGGCGAGACTATGCAGAGACACCGCCTCACATGTCTACGTCAAGGTAGGCATCAGCGAAGAGGCTGGAGAACACTACCACAAGAGGAGAACCATCCACTTTATTTTAGCAAAACGGGTAGGTTCCCTTTTATATATCAGGGAGGTATATTAAAGGCCTCTACGCAATCAGAGGCTGTGTAGAGGCCTTCAAACGCACACATGTGATGTTCGGGTTGTACGAACACATACTAACCTCAGGCTGGAGTACATAGATCGCGTCCTGTATATCTCAACCCTTTCCGAATCCGAATGGCTTCGGTGGAAGGATCTTCTCCACAGTTGGAGACGCTCTCTGCGACCATCTTGGAGAATGGTTTTTGAATCGATCGTCAAACGAATCGTTGAGAGTGCGCCCCGGCGTACAATGCCCCTCATGTATGCGGATAGTGTTGCGGCTAACAGCTTGTAGTTTTTAAACTCATTTTCATTTTGGGCCTCTGGGTCCATTAATAGGAACGACCTTACAAACTAGATCATATCATGCATCCATTTAGACGGAAGTGAGAAATGTTTCAAGGCTCTCTCTTTCTTTCTCTGGGTGTTGCAGTGCGGCTCTTTGAGCTTAAAATTGTACCAAGGTTGACATGTGGCCTTAGTAGGGTCTAGGGATGAGTGTGATGAAGTGGCACAGTTTGCACAACTCAAAAAATTATAGATAGATATATATATATATATATATATATGTGGAGCCAGTAGTGGAAACAGTTAGAACCAGGCTGTCACTAGCCACAGAGCTTTCCACCCATTTTTTTGGGAATGGGTGGAAGTGGGTAAGGTGGCGGAAGCCATAACAGTAGCTGCCCCGCTCCCTCATGCGAAACTGCACCTCATCAGGCGCCTATGAGACGGAATGACATGGATTAACTGTCATGTGTACACAACGTACTTTGGCTGCCACCACATGGTATGTTCCACTTGAAGGCTTCATCAGTTGGGGGACAATTGCCGCTTTCAGTTCCGATCGCACGAGTGCACTGAGTATCACGAGAGGAACTGCCAGACGCATTAGCGGACGAGCCTCTAGAAAAGTGGTCGTTGCATTGAATATATACTATATGCACGAGCGTAAGTCGAAACGTTCTGATACGTATTTCTTTTGAGTTTTTAAACGCGTCTTTAGGTGTCGAGGTGAATTGCTCCTGCGAATTTTGTCTTATCTCCTCTATAGTATCGAAACGTTGGTTCTTCAATTTTCACTTTTCTTAAAAATCAAATTATCCAAAATTAGTAATGATGTGTGAGGCGGTCCGTTATCGTGATGGATGCTCCAGGAGTTGTTTGCTCAGAGTTCAGGCCTCTTGCGTCGGACATGGTCGTGCAATCTTTCAAAAAAAAATCGTAGCCGTAGTATTCCCTTTTGACCGTTGAACCAGGTGGCAAAAATGCATAAAAGGTTATTCACTTATAATCGAAAAAGCAGTCAAAAAACCTTAGTGTTGAACCTGCTCTGTCTGGATTTCTTCGATCATTGCTTGGAAGCACCACTGAGTGGATTGTCTCCTGTAATCACGTCTTGAAACATCTTTGGAACAAACCTCGCTGTCATTCTTCTGACGCATAAAATATTGGTCAAGGCTGTATAGAACTGATATAAACTATAGAGACTCATAACTCTAATTCCTCAGAATATTGGGCGATTGTTTAGTACTATATCACGAACTTTTTCAACGTTTTCTTCTCTTATTGGCGTCGAAGGCCTTTCCGAACGGGAGTCATCTGCAATCTCTTCTCTCTTCCCAGTTCGTCGCAAAATCGACGTAAATGCTAATCCATTTTCTCACCAAAAATCACTGAACATCGTTCTATCAATTTCTTTGAACTAAACCAAAAAAAATAAACACTGCTACCAATTGGCGCAAAATTTGCGTTATGCGTAGTAAGCAAAACAGACCGAAAGACCTTGGTGGTTTCGGTTTCATTTCTAAAATTCAGAGTACTAGAACTTGCCCGTCAGCCTTCGAATATGTCCTAACCACCTTGTAAATGCAAACCACTTGCAAAATCCATAAAAAATATATTAATGGACAGTAAAATTCTGCTTTTACGTTTACGTGCTCTCTATATACTTTTAGGTTCGTTCGGAGTAAAGATAATCCATTGGTCTATTTGCCGTCGTTGGTGGCCTGAATTCTGGATATCTTAAATATGTCCACAATCGACATGTAGGTAAGTCGGCTTCCAGGTGAAGCTCCAATGCACTTTTTGATTACTCGCTATCCAGCTCAGCGCTCTGCAGCTTAATTGAGACTTGAGCTTCGCCTTGCGCGTCGCCAATGCCGTCTGCTCGGTTAACCTATTTGTACATAATACAAATTCGTAAAACGGTTAGCCTGTTTGTAAAAACAAACACGGGAGCGCGACGTTCAGGCATTCTGTGAGCGGACGCCAGAAGGTCTCGAAACTGCACACTGAAAGCGGCACACTCTGACACTCAGCCAGCATCAGCCAGGTCAAGCTTGAGTCCCTCCCAGCCGGCGTCGCCGAAGGTCGCGAACCTTGACGTTCTCGGCCGCTCGAAACACGAGAACATCAATCACACTGTCTGTCAGGCCTAGGTGTCGTAATACGTGCGCCATCGTCAAGCCAAGCTCACCGAATCATGTGACGATGGTGATGCCAAGCAGAACTGACCTCTTAAACACTTGAGCGACACTTCAGCTCAATTCAAGTCCGAGAGAGCTTGAGAGCATTTCGTTGCACATTTATCTTTAGTCACTGGTTTAACCGACGGTTAGGCACGTTAAGGAACTATAGGGTCCTCCGCCACTGTGAAGTTGATTCACATTTTCAGCATTGCTTCTTCTCATCTTACCGATCCGTCGGTGTGCTACGACCACCCGTTCAGTATTTGCATTCACACTGACGTATATTGACGCGGCATAGGGAAATCATCATTTAGAAGAACTGAAGTTCTGCAAGTGTGGCCCCGGGGGCAAAGGAGCTTAATAAACAATTATTTCCATCGATTCAGAAGCTAAAAAATCGTATTGAAATGACAGTTGAATACGTGGCATATAAAAAGTGATCGTCTCTCGTTTATACGATATTCTCTACTCTTGGGTCGGTGATTTGATCTCGCTTACCATTTCACGCTGATCCTGCAGTGGTTTGTTTTTTCAGCCTGCGTCGTTCTTCCTGCGTGATCTGTCTGATTTTAGTGGCTCCTTTTTGAGTGGTAAGATCTGTCCTGCTTTTACAGTGTCTCTCCTTCACTCTGACCGTGCCGTATGATAGAAACGATGCCACTATCTGATTCATGTTTGCGTAGCAGCTTAATGGATTGATTAGATTATTTCGCTCTATTCTTAAAATCGTAGCGCGTTCGCATACAGTACGAAGAAAAATGGGCCCTATCGAGTGAAAGTGGTTTTTCCATAGAACATTTCGTTGTTGCAGCAGATAGAACAGCCACGAAAGCGGTTAGCAACAAGCCATACAACACAACGATAATCGCCTCCAGAATACCCAAAGTTACTTACGACTTTTACCATTCACATAGATATGTGAAGCCACTCAACTCTGCAAAAACGTTGGCCGTTGCTTGCGAGTGGATCACAAAATCAGTAGCTGTCCTCTCCATTTTCCAGGTACAGCCACTTGGCGAATTATAAGTGTTCATAATAATCTATAAATGATGCTTGATCTTAACGCTCTTTTGAGTGATTGTGTGAGCTCTGCGGGCAACAATGTGATTTATTGTTATTATATATTACCTTTAACTGCGAGGGAGAAGTTCACAGAAATGCATGCGTCCCTTTACTACCAATTGGTGCTGGACGTTTGTGCAAAACATATACATTGTAACTAAAACGTAATTACGTTATCTGCGTGTTGAGCTGCGTCAAGAGAAAATGCCGGCGTGCCTGATAGATAAAAGCCCCTCGATTGATAGTTGTTCTGTTGTTGTTGTTGTTGTTGTCGCTGTTGTTGTTGCTGTTGTTTGACCCTACTGCGAGCCATAACAAATTGTAGCACTTTATTAAGTATTCTAGTGTAATGTATTTTACTTTTAGACGGTATGGTAGCTTTCTAAATTCTGAACCAATCAAAATAGTTTCGTTCGACGACGAAATATCTCGTTTTGGACAGCAACTAGTGAATAACTTATCCTATATGTTTTCCTCCCCATACGTAGTCTATTACAACTACTTTCACTTACCAGATTCGTGCTTTTGCTCAATTATAATACGAAGCAAACACAATGCGCATTACTACTCTATGTAATAACTTTATTGCAGGAATTTAGATCGATAAGATTAATGCGTTAGCTAAATATGGTCCAGTAGGACTTTCAAGGCAAAACATAAAACCAGCCAAGGTTTGACTCGGAACGCGTCCCATGTTGCAGGTTATAGTAAAGCTGATCCTGTCTTGGGTGTTTTAGGAAGTATTTTTGATGAGAGATATAATTTTCGCTTCGGCCTGGTAGTAAATGATGGTTTGGCGTCCACGGTCTGTCCAATGGTCAAAGAAAGTCCGAACTTCGTCGTCATGGCGTGTCCTGGATTCCGCAAGCCATATTCAACGGCAGCTGCAATGTCAATTTGCTTTGGATGAGGAAGCTTCAGATTCTTCATAATCTCCACGAATTCTTCAGGCGTCTTCGAGAGCCGCGGGTTCAAGCGCTTCTCTTCATACACCGATGAACACGTCATACCTGGCGAGATCACATTTTTACATTTATATGTACATGCTTCTGTAAATACTCCTGTACATCTATCTTGTCAAAGTGATATGAGTGCTTTGTAACTCTGCAGTGAACTTAACTTACCCTTATAGTCATGTGCAGGGTAAATAAGGTAGTGTTCAGGAAGAGTGAAAATCTGTGAGTGGACACTTTGGTAGAGTCGTTCAGCTGATCCTTGCTGGAAATCGGTGCGACCGCACCCTCGGATAAGCACCGCGTCACCTGTAAATACACAACTTCACCGCCGACAGAAGCACCGTTTATATATATATATATATATATTGTGTTGCTCTTTCTTGTTTTTGCTCTGAAAAGCGGCTTTTAATGAATGAAGCGCTGATGTACCAATAATTACCTCTTTATATTGAGCAAACTTCTCAAATAAGCCTGGATTTTAAACTGTGCTAGCGTCAATTCTAGTTCGAGTTATTCGGTGGACCAACTATGGTAATTGAAGGTAAATTGTGGAAAATCATAGGAAGAAGTAGATGAGAGAGGTCATCAAACATATATAAAACTATATATATGTTTCTACGAAAAGTGAGAATGTAAAAAGGTCACCGGTTCATATCGGCAAAAGGCCTACACTCAGAATGCTCATGTTCCGCGTAGCTATTCTCAGTTTACATAAGCATGCTAATAATGCGGAATGTGCTTTAAAATAGGGCACCGGAGATAGAACTACAGACATTCCAAACATCTGGAACTGAAGATACACGTCGTTCACGAATAAAATGTGCATAATACAAGAATTGTAAGACATGCTGAATATTTATGATAAGTCAAGGCGGAATTGCAGCAGGAGTTCAAGGCAAAGTGAAGTTTCACGTTAGCCTCAGTCGTAGGTGTCGACAAACTTAGGCAAATTAAACTACAGCAAGCAATTGTACCGTATTTCGGCGTAGAGTTGATAAAGACAAATTGTATCTACTTAAAGAGGCACTGAGAAAAAAATACAACAAATCACTGAAAATAGATGATAAACTATTGATCCATTGAACATATGCCCCACGGCGATTCCAAGCCCGTAGGGGGCGGATGATAGTCCAGGAATTAAAAAAACAATCTCCTTATATAATGTCTTTAAGTGTAAACACGCAGGGAACGGTAGAAGGCCTGTTTGCATGTGGCTACGTGGTCTAGGAAGTTAGTGCCCTGGTCCCGGTTGTCATCCACTGAGTGTCGCAAGTTCGGTCCCGTTGTTGATCAAATTTTCCTTGAGCAATGCTCACTGAGATGATAAACCATACCGACCGCTGACAATCAGCGGCCACAGGGACTGTTGGGGAAACACTAGATTTCTCGACATGTCTGGCCCTCGGTGCATCGAAGGTATGACGAACGGAGGATGGTCGTGATTTATAACAAGCTCCTTAAAAAAGTAACTCTGGAAGGCCTCTTTGCACCATGTGTGATGCTTGTAAATGCTGTTTTTACGATAAATGCTAATTGCGTATATAACTACATACGATACAACGAGTAATAGGTAAACTGAGATGCAGGATAAATACGACTGTCTAGCCTAATTTGTGGAGAGTTTAGAGTCTTTGGATTCTGGGCTTGCGGGATCAAGCAAAGGCATCGTTTGCTCTGTTCCTAGATATTATACGTTCTCAGAACAACAACAATAATAATAATAATAATAATAATAATAATAATAATATACGTTCAGACCTCACACCTGTAACATTGTTTAACATGCAATGATGCTATTAATACTAATCGAAGTGAACAGTACAGAAAGGTCGATTTTTTTGCGTAGAGATTTCCAGTGCAACCTTGGCCTGGAAGAAAGTTCGAGAAATCTAGGTGCGAGAAGCTAGGTAATATTCTGCGCCGTAAATTTAGTCTAGAAAAAAACAATGGATATATTGAGTCAAACTATGCAAGACTAAGGGCTTGTAATATAAGTCTCACTGCAGCGCTAGATTTTAGTAAGCGCATAATATGGAGCGAGCTCATCAAGGCAAAAGTTCGCTAAAGAATGTGCATGTGAAGGACACGAGTGAAGACTAAGCACCTACTGCGAAGAACCTTAGAATAAATGGAAGCCTGTTTTTAGGCTCTGCAAATAGTATATAACAAACTAAACGACGTCGAGATGTTGACCCTCTTCTGTTTACTCAGCCCGTTTTGCTGCCCCGCTGCCCAACAACGCGAAACATGTCTCAGAAATTCAATCTTAAGAAACATTTAGTTAAAGACGATTCTGCATTGTCGCTGAGCTAAAGCTAGGCACGCTCGCGCCTAACGGTAACCGATTGTTCAAAGCAGACCAGTAAGACTGGACATGCTTTAAAGAACTGCCACCCTGTGCAACACCGGTCGTGTTGCACATATCTAATAGGTCATGCTCACTATTTTGAATGTGACTCGCATACTATGTCACCCCAACAGCACTAGTCGATCCAAACAAGAATCCCTATAAAATGGATTTATTTTTACACGCCATAACATATAGCGTAAATATGCGTCTGGAGCCTATTGTTGTTTGTATCAAAATTATATTGTCCATCCCGTTCAACTGGACTGCTTGTGTCTCCGGAGACGGTAAGGGAGTCGCCATGGCGGGCTCCTCGTCCTTACAGTGCGCACACGACCACGGCGTTGCGCGGGACGTGGCCAAGCCAGCTACCCTTCAAACGTACGATAGAAGAGGCAGCACGCACTTTACCTTTGCACATCACCTTCGTACGAGGCTGACGGCGGTACGCGTCCTCGATGGGACGTATCAAAATGATATAGATTCAGCTAAAGATGTGTGCTCATCGCTGATGGGAACATTTCAACTCAATTTGGAAGTAATTTGCCCTAACGGTTACGTTTGAGTGTGGGAGGTAAGGGATATTGCCTTTGCAGCCTTGACTGAAAGCTATCACCGAGGCTAAAGTGCAACAGAAGAAAGCGATGGCCGCACTTCGGGATCGTCAGCTTATGACATGAGTGCATTTCTCCCAAAAAAATGCACAAGCAAGAATTCGATAGTATTTTTAAATTCGATAGTATAATTAAACCCTAGCAAAGATACTTTTAAAACACAGTTTTACTCGGCGGAAATCGGATAAGTTCTTACCTACTACAGTACAACAAAAGTGTGTGTCACATTGCAACAGTTAAATATACTTAGTCAAGAAACGGCCTAATTAAGACATCAGTTATTAGAACAGGCACTGAGAACGAAAGAACAGCAAACAAGTCATCGAATGTAGTGCGAATATAAGAGCACTATGGTCGAGTAACCGCTTTCTACTTGCAAAAATAGGCATCAAAGGGCCTTTCTGCTCCATTCGTTAATTCTGCAGGTGATGCCATCAACAACGAATGCCAATGGCGCAAATCATGCCCCTTTTTTGTAAAGAAAATTATTTTTAAGTCAAGACTCTTTAAGTCAAGACATAACAATAATACAGTGCTTCACTCTGCACTCAACGAATAGCATTCATGCTAATGGCAAATTGTGAAAACGTGTTTTTGACATTACTTAATTACAACAATTATGTTCATTTCACTCAAATTGAGTATAATATACATTTCAAACAAAACATTTCAATTGACATTACTTAAGCAAGTAAGTAAACGTTGAAGAAATGCTTGCAGAGAGTACTTACGCAAGGTAATCTTGCACGTAGGACACACAACCATTTGTATGCCCAGGTGTGGCCAGGACACGCAGCTTTAACCTATCGCTCACTGCAACCTAAAAAGTAGCAACACAATTGCATTAACACAAATGTTTAGGTTACTACTAGCCGTTTAGATGAGTAGTATCCCGTAGCCGCCTAATAGCTTCTCCGTACATTTTCTTGTCACCCTTATAGGTGGTAATTAGAGTGGCAACAACCATTCTTCTCTAAATGAAAACCTGTACCCTTGGCAAGGAGTAGATCGGTCGTTACATGGAGTCCTTAGTGCAAATCGCTGAAAAGAGAGTGGTACATAGAGTATGGACTCATAAGCCGATAGGTACCTCGTCACCGTGCTTAATGTGAACATCCGCCTGAGCTTCAGACGCCGCAGAAATGACGCTCTGCGCTCCAGGTAGGAGCTTTTTGAGCAGTCCACTGCCGGTCACGTGATCGGCGTGAAGGTGCGTGTTTAGCGCATAGCGCAGCTTCAGCCCCAGTTCCTCGATGAGACCCGCATCTCGCTTCACCTGTCGAATGAACCCAACAACGCAATACGAATGAGCCCTATTATTATTATTATTATTATTATTATTATTATTATAAGGTTCATCAACGAAAAGCCCCCCCCCCCCTAACTAAACCTACTAGACGCTCTTTAAGACGTCATACAGAGACACGTACCACACGTTTCTCGACTGCTAAGAGTTTCTCTTCGGCCGCAAAACAACACAGCCACGTTAGCAATTTCACCCCACCACCCGTCCATAGGCGGGACGTTCGTTATCATCGTTCGACAATTTACGACATGAACCATTACACCATTCGTTGGGTGGCGATGGCAGAGCACTTGTGTTTAGCAGCAGCAGAACAAGAAGAACAGCAACCAACGGCACCAGCACGTTGTTGGTTGGTTACCTTTTCAAGGACGGGGGTCGATTATCATAGCCTCCTTGGTGATGTTGTCTGCGAGCAGATAGGTGTACGTACAGCTGGTCTCGTCGAACAGTTGCCTGTGCTCAGTGCAATAATGCCAGACGACGAACGGAAAAATCATCAGTGAGTCTATACGTATTAGACCGATTACTTAAGTGCCCGCCTCCTAATGTATGTAATAGCCGACTCAGTCGACGACAGCGGTCTATATGTATTATGGAAATTATATATATATATATATATATATATATTTATATATATATATATTATATATATATAATATATATATATATATATATATATATATATATATATATATATATATATAATTGTCTTAATGGAAGGCTAACACTGGTTAGGTATTGGAGAATACATTGATGATATAGCTGAGTTAGTAGTATAAAGTGTGCTGCCGCTCTAGGCGCCCTAGGTAAAAAGGGTGGCATGTGTATTTAGATATATGTGCATGTCAGGTGAATGCTAAATCAATCAATCGCGTTATAATAACGTTATTATCAACGTTATAACGTAATAAGTTAAGTGATGACACATTATAGCCGCCTCAAGGAGAGAGGCTAAAAAATTAATTAGTTGAAGGTGACCCACCACAGTATTACGAGCCCAATTACAGCGCAATAGTAGTCTCTAGAACGGCAGGCAATTTTTATTAGGCCATTCAGACTGTTTCACTTACGAGCAGTTCTTAAAATATCAGAGTATATGTATATCTTAGTTTACGCAATAAATTAGCCAAGAAAAAATAAGTTGAGTGAAACATCTTGACTGCAAAAAAGGGTGTAACGAGGCTGACGTCGAGCAACCAAAAAATAGCAGACAAAACCTTCCCCCAACAAAGAAGAGCTTTAAGCAAATTGGACCGTGAGTAGTCGAGGGCCGCACCCCTAAACAGCCACAATCTTCCTTCCATGAATTCCTTCACTTTGCCCCCCCCCCCCAAAAAACAGCAAGCCTCATCTTTTTGTCTCATTACAGTTGAATGAGTACAAAAAACTGAACACGTGTTTGTAAAGAACTGTAAAAATGGTCAGCAAAAATCCGGAAATGTGTCAGAATGACGAAACATATGACATTTAAAGAAATCTGGGTTAGGGTCGACCGCGTAACTTCAATATTAGTCAGGTAGTTGGACTTATTGGTGTTCCAGCGTCGGTCGATAGAAATCCTCGAGAGTCGAGGATCAAAATCTCACAGATGCTAGCTCATAACACCGAAACCTACCCTCGAGTCCTGTGCAAGAAATGCAAACACGGCTCCCGAATTATGAATTCTCTCAAAACCTAAAATCCACACAAATATACTCTAAAGCAGGTTAAAACCGCTGTCAGGCAATTTGCTCGACACCTGTGATGGTAGCAAACTAGATCGGGCAACTTACGACGAAGATAGGGCACAGGGCATTAAAAGAATGCAAGACCATCTATTTAAGCGGGCGTGTTGGTGGGGAGGGCTGCCACTATGGCTGTCTAGAATACAAAAAAAGCACGAGCCGATTCTTTCGTTGTTTCGGAGCCCAAACCTGGCTGTTGTTTCGACATTCTGGGGCCATTAATGAAGGTCCGCCTTGCAGGACCCTCTACTTCCTAGACCACCTATTTCCCATGCTTGACTCGGTGCGTTAAACAAGAGCTCATTGAGGCAGCGCCGCCGTACCCCTGCACAAGGATTGCGCGAGGATTTTAGGACCGGATTAAAATTATATCTGAGGCACGATAGACCGCCCAACCTTGAAGCATTTTTTTGCCGGCAGTTTCGACAATGTGCGTTTGGTTATGAGACTCAAAGTTTACGTGTTTGTATTGCCACAACAAAGGAAAGCACTTGATCGACCCATCGTCGACGAAGCCAATGCCATCGGAACGTGCGTGAGCGCTGATGAGAAATAAGTCTACTTCGGCATTCGAAGAACGCGCATTAGCATTCCTGTTGTTCGCCAAACTATGCAAATACAAATCCAAATCTTTCGTGGTACAGTTCTTGTCGCTGTTGTTGAACGCCGCCATCTAGGTAATCGATGGCTGAACACTTATTTCATCCAACGTCGCCTCGGGTGTTCTCTAGTGTACGATCAGCACTTGCGTCATACAGTACAGTAGTTCGCCATTTTGGCAGCCGTACCACACTAGATGGTCTGATATCAGACTTTGGTCCAGCTTACCTTGGTCTTACCTCTGCCCATTCCTTCGATTGCCAGCTCGCACTCCTGGATTGGCACTCCTGGTCATGGTCTGGTACAACTCTCCGTCTAGAAAGCGCTTGCTTCTCTCTCTTCCGCTAGCAGGTCCCATGGAGGCATCTTGGCAGGAGGGCTTGGGTTAAAACCGTCCGGTATGCGCGGTTTAGTCTGATGGCTAGCGTCCGCTGGGCTGACCTTAGCGCTCCCGTATTTTTGCCATCCGCATCGCCATGTCCGCCCAGACCGCTAATGGGGGGGGGACCAGGAACAGCGTACAGCGCCGTTGATTTGGCCACTCTTGCTAATGAGCTCCTTAATTTTGGCCTTTGACACTCCGACGACCCTCGGCAGAATACGCGCTCAGTTCAGGAAGACCCCTTCTAACTTAATCAGTCATATACTTCACATGCGCCGATCCCGTAAGTCTTGTATCGAGAATAACTCCGAAATACTTCGCCTCGTTCCTGATTTCTACCGGGTGGCTCGCCATCACGATTCCTACTTCTCTAATACGCGCTAACCAGTTCCAGTTGCCCCCCTGTCGAGGCCTTCTCTAACCGGCAACTGTTGACAGAGATGAAACCTCAAACTCGGAACGCCCCGCCGCTGGGGAGCAGAGACACATAAACATCGAACAGTACCTGGAAAGTTGCCATCTGTACTTGTGTGGACCCGAACACCCTGCGTCAAGAACTTACAACCCGAACACTTAGCGGCTGCCAGATTACTTTGCGAACGCAGCACCGAAAACAATCGCGGTCGACGAGCATAGATTGATTCTCGGTACACGCTCTGCAGCTGTTTGCGCTTGCACGTTTGTTACCTATTAGTTGCCGGTTTAGTTCCAGACAGATCCTCATATGATGACATGTTACACGCACTTATCCGTGGAGTTTGCTTTTGGTATTGCTTCAAATGCTCATCTTTGTTAGGCCAGTCAATTACACATGGCACTGTGAGAGTGATTAACTTCGAAAGCTCGAAGGTGTATTCACCCTTCATGCTTTTTGCCCCGGTGCATTTGTATCGGAGTACCGGGCTCGACTTGCTTCTAGACAGGCAAGCGGCATGATTTTATGTTGACTAGCCTATCTGGCTGGTCGACCCTTTTATCGGGCGTTCAGCCGGATTCTCGAAATCAATTTTAATTCATAAATATCTTGGACAGTGTGTTGTCTGTGGTTGTGTGTGTGTGTTGGTAATCTCTCCACGTAATGGTCGTGAAACGGGAGAGGTCTCGCCAGAGTCGTTCGACGAGCAATCCAAGACGGCAGCTGTGCGGGTGCCTGCTTGACGGAATAGGGCTGGTCTATTTTGACGGCCGGTCACGATAGACCCGCTCTATTTCGTGAGTCTTTGGCCAGTTTAGACCTCTAAAAAACGGACACACGCCGTTATGGCAGGATATCGCTTAAAGATGTCAGTAAGCGAGAGCTAGGACTCGACACAGCCGACCTTGACGGGCAAAGGGTTCGACGTAAGACCTCAGACTCCTTGCGCAAGTCTACCTAACGCTGGGCCCGCGCAAGTTCCTTTTGCATAAGTTCTTCTTGTACATGTGCTCCTTCGAGCAGAATCGGTTCGGAGTGGATTACCGGATGTCTGTGTATGAGTTTGTCGGCAAAAATCTGTAACATTGTCTTGTAGAGAGAAGTAGAACGTGAACTGCGCGAGGCAACACGTTCATGCTTATAGGAATAGCACTTAATTTGAATGCAAACAAACCGATATGTATATATATATATATATATATATATATATATATAAACATTGTTCAATCCTTTATCGTAAAAACTAACTCTAGAATCCTTTTCTCAAGCAAGCAGCTTGCCAGCGCCGACATTCAGCACAAGTGTATGTAGGGCAAAAGAACGAAACCCGAGGAAGGTGCCTCTAAAGGTTTCATTTCCTAAGCCGCGTCTTGCAGGGCTGGGTGGGGATTTGGAATGAATGTATTTGCGCTTACCGTCTTGTTCTGGACACGAATATATATATATATATATATATATATATATATATAGAGAGAGAGAGAGAGAAGAGAGATAGATACCGCAAGTATTGCTGCTTCTACAAGTGCGCGCGATTTCTAGTTTTCTAGTGACGACTGACGATGACACAACAATGATATGGCAATTGAGCCGTGAGACAACAACAACGACAACAACAGCCACTCACCTAAAGAATATTGGTGTTCCAGGCGCGCCGGTGGACGGCAACGTTGAAGTCGACGCCATCGTCGTCGAAGATGTCGATGCGGCCCGAGCAGGAACAGCTGTAGAGACAAAGCGTCGTCGGCCGGTGACGGTGGTGGTTGTGGTAATGGCGTTGTCGCCGGACAAACAACTGTTGTGGCTATAGTTGGCTACGATGTTCAGCGCGTTAGCGAGGCTTCCATGCGCGACCTGTGAAGGGAGCACGGAGGCGCTGTCGGTGCTGCTGCTGCTGCGCCAGAAGAATAAGTTGTTGTTGTTGCTGTTTTTGTTGTTGTTGCTGTTGTTGCGTGACGCCAAAGCCCCGCCGCCCCCGCTTCCGTTGTCGCCGTTGTCGCCCTTGTCGCTCGTGCAGTTGCTGCTGTGGTCGCCGGCACAATAGCGTCCGAGTGTTGCTGTCCGGTGAAAGGGGCCTCCTATTCGTGTTGTTGTTGCTGCTGCTGCTGCTGTTGTTGCTGCTGCTGCTGCTGCTGTTGTTGCTGCTGTTGTTGCTGCTGTTGTTGCTGCTGCTGCTGCTGCTGCTGCTGTTCTTATTGTTGCTGTTTTTGCTGCTGCGGCTGCTGCTGTTGTTGTTGCTGCTGTTCTTATTGTTGCTGTTTTTGCTGCTGCTGTGGCTGCTGCTGCTGTTATTGTGGTTGTTGTGGCCATCGTTTTGATTATCCTTGCCCTCGCCACCGTTACAGCCGCCATCCTGCCGGCGGCGGCGGCAGTGCCGCCTATGATGAGCATGATGTGTGCGCGCGCGCGGAAGGTAAAGCGGACACGAAACACTGGAACACTGCCTGGCAGGCAGGCTGGCTGGCTGGACGATCGATCGATCTTGATGGCAGCTGGCTACTGCGTCCCTTTCTCCGTTGGCCTTCGCCTCGCACCTGCGTCGATGTCAAGAACGTCTTTGTGTGACTGAGATGAGTCGCGCTGTTGCTGCTGATGCTGGTGGATGCCGCTGCAACCGATGGCCGATGTCGCCGCAATGGTCGCAACACAAACTGCAATGGTTCGTGTGCAGGATTGCTGGCTGTCGTGTGACGGCCTGCGACTGCGTGACTACGGTAGACTAGACGGTACTTCTAGACGCTACCAGACTGTACTTGCAGGACACTACTAGACGGTACTTCCAAGACACTACCAGACGGTACTTCCAAGACACTACCAGACGGTACTTCCAACACGCTCCCAGACGGTACTTCTAGAAGGTTACTAAACAGTAGACAACGCACGCCTAGATAGACTGCAGACTCCTCACCGCCGTCAAACGCCGTCCTCCATCTCGATGCCAGCCTTTGCCGTCACTACCACCATCTCCATCACCACCACCATCACAACCATCACAACCATCACCCCCACTAGCAGAACAAACAATCGGTGTCGATAACAGTTCGGCGAAGATCGTGTAGAAAATCGTGCTGGCATTTGAGACAGAAAAGAGACGAAAATCGCGTGCGTACTCCTTAACTACTGTCATGGGGCCAACTCGACGGCGTTGTAAGAAGACCTCGTCGCTCTCGCAGCGCCTGGTGGACGGCGTATCCACCACGCTGTGCCACGCTCGCTCCAGCTACCAGCCTGTTTGGTTGGACAACAAATAGAAAAACGCACATGCAGACGAAAGAGAGCAAGGATGACATGAATGTCAAGCAAGCGCCTTCAAAAATGTAATCTGGAGTTTTTGCGTACAGTTATTATTTGTGTGTCCAGTTCGTCCTACTTGGTCCGAGTCTGTGAGTGCGCAAACGAAGCAAGCGACACCAAAGTCCACTCTTTCCAACACACTCCGAACACTTCGGCCGAGAAACGACTCTTCTCAACAAGAAAAAAAAAACACTTTACTACGATATAAAATAGTCATTTTCCAAGTAGAATTGTACTACTACCACTGCTATCGCTACAACTATTGCAACGACTACGCCGATTATTATCCAATACGCTGCAGCTTATGTAGCTCTCATAACACGTTCGTTTTAGTCGCAGAGTTACCGTTTGCTGTTCGCCAACTGTCAACTGTCTTGAACGCGAAGATGGCATGCAGCTCTTGTGTATTCAGTCACAGTGTGCGTTACTTCTACTGCCAGCCTACCTAAGTACACAACTGAATGGTAGCACACTAGAATGGCAAGCGCATAGAAGCCCAGCGATCGCTTGTAACATTCGGGCGTATCAAATCACCGTCGTCATCCATCCTCGAACGGTGTAGGGTAGGGAAAGCCAATTTTGGCCAAAAAAAACTGCGGCTGGTTGCTATTGATCAACTTCTACAGCACTAGAGTATAGGCGGAGTGGTAATCATACCGATAACACGTAACGAGCAGTCGCCTGCTTGGAAATAGCCAACTCAATGCATGACAGCCATGAAGGAGCCACACTCGAGAGTGTGAGTCACAGTTGTACGAAAAGCGCTTATCTGTGTTGGTCATTCGACTATGTAGATTATTTTTTCTCATATATATATATATATATATATATATCTGTGCGCATGATAGGTTATTATTTTTGTCCAGTATTTACAATACAGTGCATTCATGATTTGTGATAGCTAGGCCTAAAAATATGTAAAAGCGAATTCAGTACATGATATAAAGTAGTATCGACTTATCTGCGCCTGTCCACAAGGTTTGTAAACACAGTCTTGTTTGCTAAAGTAGTTCTCGACCATGCACAACTTTTGATGAATACCGTGACCTGGAACCCTTATTATAAGCGAGCAGTTTGTTTGGTTACTGTCCGTCCGCTCTCGGCGATGGGCATCGGGCCGTCGGTACACTTCTTCGTGAAGCTGATATTGCGTTTCTCCATTACATTTCAGAAGCTACGTCATTAAGCATTTACCGAGCAAGATGGCTTAGTGGCAAACGCCTTTGATTGAAACGCTCTTTTATTTATCATAAAAGGGGATATAATACCAATCACAACATGTACACAAATTATTTCACTTATACACATTTGATTCGCACCATGTACACAAAATTTTTTTTTTCTCGATTGCACAAATTTGTTTCACAATAATATTTGTTCTTATTTGTTCAATTGCTTCACAAGTCTCCATGGGTACAGGTGCAATACCTTAGCATTTGTAGTCTGGGTTGGAGGCCTAATGACAAACCCAGCCCGACTCGACGTAGCTTGTACCTCAAACATTACGTCGAACAGGTCCTCGTTTTTAATCAGACGGCGCAATTGTCTTATGTCAGCTTCTTTAAACAGCTCGGTCACTGATTTAACCTCGAGGGCGTGCCTTTCCATCCGACACCGCCTTTCAACCCTCCTTAAAAAGCGACGCTGCATTCTTTCTAGTAATGCAAGGTCACCAAGCCTTGGTGGGTTCCACACCTGGCATCCATATATCAATAGTGGCACAACATGTGATTTGTATAGTTTTAAATATACAGAGGCACTTCTTACAACAAACGCCCGAATTATCCAGTTGCACAAAAGTGAGCATTTTGAGGCAACATGTGTAACCTGTTCAGTGAATGTTAAGGACGTCGAGAACCGCACACCAAAGTCTCTTGCATACTCCCTTTTTGTCAGAACTATGCCGTCTAACATGTAGTTATGCTTGGTATTTCTACTACCGAGATGCAGGACTCCACACTTGTGGGCGGATAATTTTAGACCCATCTTTGACGACCACACAATAAAGTCGTTTAGTATACATTCAAGCACGTTCGCATCATTATCATCTCGAACAGGCATGTAAAGCTTGATATCATCAGCGTATATTACATATTTAACCGATTTGGGTAGAATGTGTTTGACCTGATCGATACAAAACATAAACAAGAGGCTTCCTAGTACAGTACCCTGCGGACAACCAGTAAGTACACTACCCTCTCTTGATAATGTCATTCTGACTTTTACTCTGAAAGTCCGATCCCTCAAAAAATCAGAAATCCACTGGGAGATTTTAGGGCCAACTCCTTTAGATGGCAGTACGGAGATGAGTAGATCGTGGGGCATAGTTTCGAAGGCACTCTTGAAGTCACAGTAGATGACGTCTACGGGAAGTCCCTCGCTGATCCATCGGCCTACGTCGCTGAAGAACATAAGCAGACAATCGGTGGTCGACCGACCTTTGCGGTAGGCAAACTGCGTGCTGCTCAGCAGATTCTGTTGCTCAGCGCTGCTCAGGATTGCAGAGCATACTATTCTTTCCAGAACCTTGCATGTCACCGCTGTGAGGAAGACAGGGCGCTTGTTGGCCGGGTCGGTCTTGGACCCACTTTTGTGGACAGGAGCAACCCAAGCCTTGCAATAGAGCGATGGTACACGTCCTTCCTCTAGTGATCTTCGAAAGATCTTGCTTAGCGGATATGCCACGCCTATTGCTGCCCTCTTGAAGAATACCGCGGGGAGTAATTCCGGGCAGAGACTGACCTTCGGTTCAAGGCTTTGGAGCTCCTCAAAGACCCTTTCCTCTGATACATCCACATCGGTGACCTGTTGGATGTTAGCCGAGCATAGAACAAAAGAGAGCGAAGTGATGGGAGTAGAGTTCAGATATGTTCTTTCGAACTGGTCACACAGCAGGTCAGCTTTCCGCCGGTCATCAGTGATCCGTTGACCTGAATCAATGAGGACAGACAGATCGTCCTTTAGCTTAAGACGAGTTGAAGCGTATCCGAAGAAACGAGCAGCATGTCCAGATTCTGCTATGGCCTGCTCAGCCTGACATCGCTGTCGTATCAAGGCGGTCTCTAACTTTTCCCTCAGTCGATGTTGGGTGGCGTCATCCGTTGTGTGATCCAGACACTTGTGCAGACGCTTGATGTAGCTTGGAAGGTTAGCGTCCTGTTTGCGAGTACGCGGGCCTACATTGGCCTCGACGACAACGTAGAGGTATTCAATGAAACCGTTGTACATCGCATCCAGGGATACCGCTCCAGTAAACATTCGGTCCCAATCCATGCTATTTAGCTTTCATAACACGTTCGTTTTAGTCGCAGAGTTACCGTTTGCTGTTCGCCAACTGTCAACTGTCTTGAACGCAAGATGGCATGCAGCTCTTGTGTATTCAGTCACGTGTGCGTTACTTCTACTGCCAGCCTACCTAAGTACACAATGAATTGTAGCACACTAGAATGGCAAGCGCATAGAAGCCCAGCGATCGCTTGTAACATTCGGGCGTATCAAATCACCGTCGTCATCCATCCTCGAACGGTGTAGGGTAGGGAAAGCCAATTTTGGCCAAAAAAACTGGCTGGTTGCTATTGATCAACTTCTACAGCACTAGAGCATAGGTGGAGTGGTAATCATTCCGATAACACGTAACGAGCAGTCGCCTGCTTGGAAATAGCCAACTCAATGTATGACAGCCATGAAGGAGCCACAGTCGAGAGTCGCAGTCACAGTTGTACGAAGAGCGCTTATCTGTGTTGGTCATTCGACTATGTAGATTATTTTTTCTCATATATATATATATATATATATATATATATATATATATATATCTGTGCGCATAATAGGTATTGTCCAGTATTTACAATACAGTGCATTCATGATTTGTGATAGCTAGGCCTAAAAGTATGTAAAAGCGAATTCAGTACATGATATAAAGTAGTATCGACTTATCTGCGCCTGTCCACAAGGTTTGTAAACACAGTCTTGTTTGCTAAAGTAGTTCTCGGCCATGCACAACTTTTGATGAATACCGTGACCTGGAACCCTTATTATAAGCGAGCAGTTTGTTTGGTTACTGTCCGTCCGCTCTCGGCGATGGGCATCGGGCCGTCGGTACACTTCTTCGTGAAGCTGATATTGCGTTTCTCCATTACAATTCAGAAGCTACGTCATTAAGCATTTACCGAGCAAGATGGCTTAGTGGCAAACGCCTTTGCCTTGCATTCGGAGGTCTGCGTTCGAGACACAGACCGGCCACTCTTAAATTGGTTTTCATGGTTCCCAATTTAGACAAGGTAAATGCCGGCGTGGATTAAAAACCGACCATCATCGGAAAAAAACGAGGAGCATAGATGTCTCGCAAAAAATATAGTGCATTACCATCCAACACCTATTAAAAAACAGAGACCGTTTGCAATCAAACTACGATCCAATTTAACACTCGATTACACGAAAACATTATCGAACCTTTCAAGACATCTTAAAGCGATCATATTCTGATCAACAGGAGCGCCTCCTTGTACAGTAAGCACAACGAGAGCCCTACCTCATCACAGGACAGCCTTACAACTTGACAAGTGTAGACGCAACTTCGTCAATACAGCCCTCGTTTGTCTACGAGACAACAGGGCAATCGGGCAGGGAGATCTCTTCATGCCCTTACTCTCAGGCAGCTTTTTTTCAACAGATGCCTCTCTGAGGGCACTCTGCCAGACAAGTGGTAAGAATGCCTCATCAAGGAAATCCCTAAGCAAAAAGGAGACTTATTGGACCAACTACTCTAAGTGCACTACTAAGTGCACTCACGAAGCGCCTCACGGATTTCCTGACAGCACAAATTGTCCTTTAGCGGCATGGATTCAGGACTAGACGCTCCACTATTTCAGCCTGTGAAGTACACCTTGAGCAGTTTCACTATCTCATTAGACCGGAAAAAAACTTCGTATGCTCGCGGTCTTCATTGGTTTAGACTCTGCTTGCGACATCGAGCCCCGTGATATTGTCTTGAAGAAACTATGGCAAGCTGGTCCACAAATGCTCACTCTAACCAGCGCACCTCTGAGGGATTATTATCGATGATCGCGTATGTGAGCATGACGCATCAGCTCGATCAGAAGACTGAATATTAGCAAGAAGACACTATCAGTCTATTGTCACTTATAACATTGCTCAGCGACTTGGCACCTGTCGTGAAGGAGCGGCGGGATTCATTTACGCAGACCACCCGGTATTCAAGTAGAATTTGTTACTAACTGCAGGCTGCCCGCGCAAATAAACTACGATTCCGTAAGTCCGTGCAGTGTTCGTATAAAGCGGTTGCTATCTTGGAGTAGTTAATTTTTGTAGACATTCACTTATCGCGGCAGCCAGAAACTCGTCTGTTCAAACCGCCATGCTATTATTCAAACTCAAAGTGCTAGGTCGGTTGGGCATTTTCCGCGGTTAGGAAGCTGATCACGTCTTACCGCTGATTAATCGTCGAATTCTGCGATTGGAACGCCATGATGTCCTCACATGCACTGCCGTTTCAATTGGACAAAAACACAGCTGGCTGTCTTTCTCCTCCGCCATGCGCCCGCGTATGCGCTCAACCACACACCAATTGCCGGAGACGCAATTCGGGTCCCTAGATGACTCTAGATGTTTGTCGATAGATGTCTGTTCCTAGATTTCTGCTGGTGTCTCTAGACTTCGTCCATAGATGTCTGTCGAGCCACGAATCGGCGTGGTGGGCGCATTCGCCTGCGCCTCGCGACCGGAGGAGACACATAGGTGCGCGGGTTCGAGCTCCACAGTTGCACATTTGTATCTATTCGGGGTCCGTCTATGAAGCAATGCGATATGTTAAATCTTGGCTGAGAATCAGCCCGAAAAGTTAGAGGTCTCCCGCAAGTAGATAACCGCGAATTCTCGCCGTCCGAGGAAGGCAGAGAACTAGCTTCATATATGTGGCAAAACATCTCTCAATTTGAGTAAAATTTGCCGCTGGCAGACTGACAGACGTGTGTCTACACTCTACTGAGGCTGAAACTCAGCATTGGCATCATTTCTCAACTCAAATACTATGACAGTCCCCGGACGTCTCTCACCTCCAAATAGCCGAGGAAATTGCCGCTTGGCACCTGTTACCGACATGTTGAGTGAAAGTCTTACCCATATAATGGGAAGCAGTTTACGGGCTCCAACTTTTGACCTCCGTAGACAACTTTGTCTCTGGTTGCCAGTCGACGCCCATGGTCAAAACTGTATTTTTTCTGTTCTTCGTAAATGTATTTGAAGGCGCAATGTGTAAAGATAGTTCGACACTAGTTCAGTGATCCGACGGATAGTTTCGATGTCGCGATGGGCGACCTCTACGTCGTCGTTGTTCAATACGACAACAGCATTTCTAAATTCGGCCCGCACCTAGCGAGTTAGGTCAGCAGTTAGAAGCGCGAAGAACAGACAGCTAAGTTGGTTTCCTTGCGGAGTCTCCACATTTTGTCCACATTTGTAATTTTATGTCCACTTCCAGGCAGTCCTCAGTAACAAAAAAAAAGCACCCGCAGAAAAGGAGCACCAAATCCACCGTGCCGAAAAGGTCCACTATTAGGTAGCGAGGAGCTACTTTGTTGAACTTGAATGAAATTATAACACCTTCCAAAAGCTGCCTCCATCTACGTGTTAAATAGAATAGATACGTTTGAAACACATGCATGCCATGGATATGTTCCATGCCGCAGAATACCTTGCGGTTCGCTCAATAGCGGAGTTAGTAAGACAAACGTGTAATTCGTGATTGTGAATATCCTATTACCCAACTAAGGTGTTAATAAATAATTAATAAAAATAAACTGCGCATGGTAGGGCTGAAGCAGCGTTCTGCTAAATAAGGTAGACAGAGTGTTTTGAAGTTCTATCCGATGCTGCATCAATCCTATTTAAGACCCACGCGATTTTTGTAGGGCAACCTGGAAGACTCTCTCCAGTGCAGGGGGTGCCAACAGGGCAATATGGCAGCTCCTCTGGCCTTTAGTGCCCGTCGCCATCAATACTTTAAACAAGTGCGGTCAGCTAAACCAAAATTAAACCTTTGGAGTGTAGAATGGAGTCAGTGGTATCGGTATGCGGCTCTCTACACAGCAATCTAATCCCATCTTCGGTGATGTATAAAGCCTGACGAAGTTCAACCTGTCCGGCCATAGATCCGAAGTTAAAAAAAATGCTTTCTGGGCTGACTCTCGGCCATGGCACTGCTATCCGCATGGCTTCACAGACGTACCCCCATAAATATAACTGTTTAACGGTGGGGCTCGAATTTGCGCACCTATGTGTTCTCCTCCGGTCGCGAGGCGCAGACAAATGTACCACGCCACCAAGCTCGACAGATCCGAAGTTAAGAAAAGAGCGAAGCTCACCCGACACTGCATCAAATAATTCCCCAAAAAATATGTACCAAAGAAAGATGGATGTGAGCTAAAAGTTCTAGAAACCAATGTGTTCCCGGAGGCGATTAGCTCACTGTTGGGGGAAATAAACTAACCGTCCCAAATTCTACCAACCGTCTGAGCCAACTAGCAAACACAAAGCCTACATTTTCCTTCGGCACTCCTCGGGAACAGAGCAAGTAACTCGTCGGGAGTAAGTTATTGATCGACTATTTTTGCATAACTAACGTAATGAGGCTAGGCCTTGTGCCGTGTCGAAGATGAAGCGTGCTCAAGTACTGAGGATTTTTTTTAACGCTCTGACAACCACATTTTAGACGCTCGTAAATAAGCTAAGTTGCTTGTGGCACGATATCGTCTAAATGCATCTAGGATGTGAATGAGCACTAGAAAGGAAAAGAAATCTAGCAAAAGGACTATATGATAGAACAAATCTACAACAAGCCACACGGCCAATATCTTACGTGCGTCACCGGATGGTACTTAAGCTATAACGAGGAAAGCGAGAAGGATGCCCGCCGAACGACCCGCTGATGTACTGGACACGAGCACGTTATTTTAACATTGTGGTTTCTATAGCTAAACTAATAGTAAAACTTTTTTGTGGAGGAGGGTTAGATGCAGTTACGCACTACCGCTACGAGTTGAAAATATTGTTTTCCATCTCGAGCTGTGTGGGGCTCAACCCCAGCGGGTGGATGCTACGCCGCTGAAACCCATACTCACGAAATGCACCTCCCCCCTTAACCCCCCCCTTGCACCTCGCCCTTTAAACCCCCCTAAAAAAACCATAGAACAGTGCTATGGGCCATCAGGAGAAGTGGCGAGTGCCCTATGGGATCAATTGGCCGAGGTCACTCACGGATTCCCCCACCTGTCAAGCGCACTTTGTCCCAGCCCTTACGAACACAATGGTCTCGACGCACCCTCACAGGACGGATTACAAAATGGCATACCCCTATCCAACCGCAGGTAGACATGCGGGATGATAGTCAGGGACAGAGCTGAATGAAGGAGAACGGCAGAGACGCCTCTCCCACGGCTTCGAAGTAATGCCAAAGTAATACCGAGCCTGGGGGGTGGGGTCCTCCCGGGTTTAGTGGGTTTGCGAGTGTCACACTAGGACACGCAGGCTGCTAGTGGCGCATGTGCATCATGCATTCCCGAAACCTCCCAGAACAAAAAAAGCCTTCGAACACGTTTGATTTAAAGTTGCACTTTCTTAAGCCGTGCCGGTCTCAAAAAGATTCTGTCTCTCCTTGCATCTTCTGTGTTGTCTCTTTAGCACCTCATGTGCTACATCCGCTCCTTAGTGGCGTTTCTTTTTCTTTCTTTGTCGCTCCCTGTGGGTGTGCCAATATCCCACAGGCGCTGCCTTTCGGACGCTATAAGATCCCCGAGAATTTCTCCGGCAAGCAGCAGAGCTACGTTTGTGCTGATTGTTCTGTAGCCTTGTTTTACCCTAAAGGCTCCGATCCGCTGCGTTTTGCGCAGGATTAACTTTGCTTTTTCTTACTTAAGGGTGGCTCTGGTCCAAACGGCAGCCCCGAAGAGCGCGATTGACTCCGCTACCGCTATCAGTAGTCTCCTCGTGCGAGCCCGCGGTCCATGTATATTCGTAAGTATCCTGGCGATAGCGTTTGCCTTGGATGCTTTTCCCGCAGCCTTCTTTATCCGACATAAGCCGGTCATGGACGCGTCCAGCGTGATCCCAAGGTAGCTGGCTTCATTCACGAACCTGATTATTTATCCTGCGACCTGTATGTGTAACGATCAAACTCTCTTTTTGCCAGTTAGGAAATGATTTCATTTTTTTTGGCTTCCCCCGCGGCCTTCCTCCATTCCGCTGTCGAGTGCAAAGCTTTGTTTGTGTTTAGCTCAAGCTCATCCTTCGTTTTGCTACGACCGCTAAGTCGTCAGCGTAAGCTATCATTTCTATTCCCGGAGGTAGGCCAGGTTTGCCGTAGAACGTCGTCATATGCTAAGTTCCACAACAGTGGGCCCATAATTGAGCCCTGTGGTACCCCGGCTCTCATCGGAAGACTACGTTGCCGTTTAAACAAACCTCTCCTTGAGGTATCCAGAAATTACCTTAACTAGTTTTTGCAAACAAGCGTGTCCAATATGGTCTTCCATGGTAGGCTGTTGAAGGCGTTCCTCGCATTCAGAAGGGTGACCATGATTAGCTGTCTTGTATAGATGATGGACTCACGCACCTGTTCAGCTCTACTGGAGACCCTGTGGATTGCTGTTAGGGCCGATCTGTGTTTCCGGAAGCCAAGTTGTGCCGGTGACAAATTTCCGCACTCCTCCGCAAACTGCCTGAGTTTTCTTCAATGATGGCTTCATATCCCTTGGCTAGGGCGTTTAGTAAACAGATTGGCCGGTATCCTCCATTCGCTTTGGGGATAAGGACTTTCCTGCTTGTTTCCATGCTGGTGGGAACTCTCCAGTTCTCATCGCGGAGGTTAGAGATTCCGCGACTACGGCTGAGTGACATGGACGTATATATATATATATATATATGGCTGTCTCGACCTGATAGCCAATCCATATAATCAATTAGCTTCTCCAATCTCCCTGTGTTCACCCTAAACACGCTCCTGCTGTAAATCGCAATGTCATCTGCGTTCATTTAATTACTTGCTCACTCTCGGATCCACCCCTGCCTCACCCGATCAAGTAGCGCTTCCAATAGTACTATATGCATGGGTGTAAGCATGAACAAGTGGGCCCGTAGTTAATTGTCGATGATTAAAGTTGCCTGGACACGTATAAACTCGTGCTCGCCGTGATTTGACGTTTGATGTCTAGATGATTGAATGTGGCGTATCCCCAAAACCGCCTATAACCCCTCTATAAGTTTAGTGGTATCAGGGTTTTGCTACATCAGATTTCGCTGCTTGAACCTTGAGCATCAACTCTAGCACTCGACACGATAAGAAAACTAAACTGTTTGCCATCCAACACTTATATCAATGGTTTTCCGTTTATATATTAAAAAATATTTTAATTTTAAACATTGAATATGTACAAACAACGACTTAAAGCCCAAAAAAGTGCAAAATCGTAACATTAAATTTAGAAAAAACATTGTCAACATGCACTTCTTACTTTGCCAGAGTAGAAATATTTTGACTTGACCCAACTAGTCATATAAAAATATGCTTTGCATGTTCTACACATTAAAATGTCATGAGATGCATTCACTGACCTATCTAATTCGATAGCCTAACGCGTCTGTGCAAATACGGCAAAACAGTTAGCAAAAAAAGTCGCCACTCTACTACGTGATATAATGTAGAAATAACAATTGTTTTTTTTTTGTTTAATATAAATTAGCTACAGCAGTCTTACTTAGAACTTTCTGTGTGCTTTCATAATTGCAATGCAGAATGTTGGTATAATAAAATAAAACACGCAAAGCAATTCGAATATCCCAGTTTCATATTCCTTCCCTTTACGAGAACTCACTGGTACCCGAATGTTTCAGTATTTTGAGGCGGCTGATTTTGACGATAACGGCACCTTCGGTCGGTCCGTAGATTTAACCTGGTATGGTAATCACCTTGACATTGAGTGGCCGTGCTGTAGTAGCTAGGAGCGCCTGGTTAAGATCCGCAATGAGGTCCTCGGGATCTTCTAGTCCAATCGACAGTCGCACAAGGTTATCAGTGATGCCCAGCTCCGCTTTCTTCTCTGGCTTTAGCGAGGCGTGCGTCATCAGCGAAGGCACCTCAGCGAGTGACTCAACGGAGCCCAGACTGAGGGCAAGCACAAATATCTTCAGTGATGACAGGAAAACGCGCGCAGCGTGACCGTCTCCGGCAATATAGAACGAGAGCATTCCGCTAAAGCCTCTACACTGTGTTTTGGCTAGTTCGTACTGAGGATGCGACGGCAGACCGGGGTGGAGCACTTTCAGAACCAAGGGATGCCGTTCTAGGTAATCCGCGATACGCAGCCCGTTCTCCTGGTGCTTGCGCATGCGCACGGCAAGCGTCTTAATGCCGCGGTTAATTAGGTAGCAATCAAACGGTGAAGGCACCGCACCGAGAGCGTTCTGCAGAAAGCGCAGCCGCTTGTAGATATCCTCGCGCGACACCATAATACAGCCCATCAACGCATCCGAGTGACCGTTGATGTACTTCGAGGCCGAATGCATCACCACATCCGCTCCAAGCGACAGCGGGTTCTGAAAGTAGGGGCTCATAAACGTATTGTCCACAGCGAGTATTGCCTCCGGTGCGAGCTCCTTGATAAGGTTGGCCACACCCGTAATGTCCACGATCCTCATCGTGGGGTTCGAGGGTGTCTCGATCCACACGAGTTTCGTGTTAGGCTTGAACGATTCGGCCAGCTTCTCGAGGTCGGTGGCATCAACAAAGTCCACCTCAATACCGTGCGGGATGGCACACTCGCGGAACTGATCGAGTACCCCGCCGAAGATATCGTCGAACACAATGGCGTGGTCGCCGGCCTTGAGAAGGTGCGTCACGTTCTCGGTGGCAGCCAGGCCGGACGAGTAGCACAGCGCGTAGCGAGCGTTCTCTAACGACGCTAGACACGTCTCGAGAACATTGCGCGTCGGATTGTTGATGCGCGCATAGCTGAAGCCGGCGTGCTGATTTGGGGCCGTTTGCTGGAACGTCACCGACAGTGCGATCGGCGGAACAACCGACCGGCAACTCCACTGCCTTGGGTTCTGCCCGAAATGGATTGCGTTCGTTTCAAACCTGTACGTCGGCTCGTCACGAGGCTGCATGGCACGAAACCCTAAGTAGGACTGTATGTAGCTGCTACACTACCGAGGACCTGCTTCCTCCAGCCAAACGGCTCAAACTTGATCACTTTGGTGTTTTCGTTTTTGTCATTGAATCGTGATAGTTAGATCTATGGTTGAAGGGAACTGACGAAAATGCACGATGAGAATTTAATGTGATGTGCATCATGAATCCGTTAAGCTAACAACTTCCAGCAGCAAAAATCCACCAACACACCCGAGACAGCACAGCGTCGTCAACGCCAAATTGTCTGACAAATTGCCTTTATATATATATATATATATATATATATATATATATATATACATATATATATACATATATATATATATATATATATATATATATATAATTTTTTTTCTATATGGCTCTCTCAAATGAATGCTGTTGATTGCCCGGCTAGAACTGTTTGTTCTTCTTCCTTATTTGGTTGTAATAAAAATAATCGTGGTTTGTTATCAGATTGTCAAACATATCGTTATCGCGGAAGGTGGCACACAAGAGTGGCATACATCGTGACATTATTGTTTACTTCATGTTGCCATTACCACGTATCAGTGGTTGTCGTATCAGTAACATTATCATGCGCCGAGCAAGCGTGTAATATATGGAAAAGAAAATTCAATAATTTGTGTAACCAGCAAAATAGCAATGCCAATGATTTACAAAACAAAATTTAGTTATTCATTCAAAGAGTCTCATTTTCCTTCTAACGAAACCTTGCAGACAATAAACCTGCTACGTTTTGTTAGTAAACATTGCTCGGCCTGTTAAAGAACAATAGGACTTGGGATACCAGAACAGAATTTAGCGGCGTTTACGGTATTACTTGCATTTAGCGGCAGTTACGGTATTGGCAACCCCTGCGGGATAAGCCATACTTACTATTCATACTTAATTGGCAACCCCATGTGGGATAAGGCAGATGGAAGTACAAACAAATGTTGCACTAACCCAATGATGCGCCAGTGCTTCCGTATATACTATGCAATTATGCCGAGCGTGTGTCAAAGTGACACGATTAGCGACATGATATTGCAACTATATATATATATATATATATATATATATATATATATATATATTTATTTATATATATGCTGTATCAACAGAGCTGCAAAAAATCCTTCCGTGGACCAGAGGAGCAACTGATTCCGGCGCCGTCTCTTAGCATCAGTGATATATGGCATCATGGTATATGCCGCACCCTTATGGGAGCGCACCACTACCAGGGTTACAACGTGCCGCCTCCTCAACAAAACCCGAAAGACCTATGGCTCTCAACATCGCAGGAGTTAAAGAGCTGGCATCAAGGATCACCCCTCAATCAACGTCCACACGGGGACACTAATCAGAAAAACAGACTCCTAAGCAAATCGTGCCAGCAATAAGAAGTAATCGGCAGCCGGGCCACCGGCTCTGGTCAAACTCAATAATACTCCCCGATCTCAAAAAGTGATACAGCCTTGAACACGGCTCGGTTACCTACCCGCTTGCGCCACTGCTAATGGACCGCGGTGGCTGCTTTCAGCAACACTGCAATACGCCACACTAGTAAAACCTACTCCCTCTTACGCCCTATGTGCAGCAGGAGAAGCTGACGAAGCCGAGGCACTGTTACGAATGCAGCGTGCTTTTTTCAATACTGAACGAGAGTTACTGTCTCGGAACCTAAAGCTGGGAAAAGACGGGCAACCCCCGACAAGGGGCAAAAAGGACTACGGGATTTTAGTAGTTTTGTGAGCCCCACACTATCGTAGCTCTGACAATGACGCCCGGTGTGCAACATGCATTGTACCAGTTAATATCTATTAAAAAAAAAATATATATATATATATATATATATATATTTGTGTGTATTTCCTTTTTTTCATCTTTAAGGGACGAGCGAGTATTTTCTGCAACGTCTGTCATTAGATGTTCAAAGGGGGAATTCCACCTCGGTACCCATAATATGTAACATGATAATATAACAGAGTCAAACGATATTGTTGAAAATTAACGCTAGAATGTTTGCGAAGCAATTCGATGATAGGGCGTAAAACCTCTTCTTTTTAGTTTGATAAGTTGAGAATCATAATTCATCGCTAAATGTAGATCTTGCGGAAGAAATAATATGGACTGACATAATTATTAGATGTTTTTTTCTACTCATCCTCGTGGCATGAAACTCACATCAAAACTGACATGTGAACTTCAACTATTTGTATAAAGATATATTTATAACCAACATGGAAAAATATGCCTTTAGTTGAGTGCCACGAGGGACAGGGATTTCAACAGGGAAAATCATACGCTGTTTTTGGATTGTTAGGTAGTTGCACAGTTCAGCAGTGCGTAACACATCATCAACATAATGTTGCATTAAAGGCTTTATGGATGAATCGATCGAACATAGCTCATAAGGTGCCAAGCATTATGAATTATGTTAGACCTTTAATTTTATGAAACGAAACTCGCAATTAACTTTACGCTATATCCAGTATGTTTTCGTTCCTCTCACTGCTAACTACTCAGTGCTAAAAAAATGATGTCTGTCCATGTATATGTATAAACGTGTGCCGGAACGAAAATACAATATATACGAACAAATGTGTGTATATACATAAAAAAAAAAATATATATATATATATATATATATACCCAAGCCTGACATTATGCACAACAAGAAACTATGTCGAGGAGGATCGACAGTTACGTTTATACCCAAAAACGTTTCCACATATAACTACAAGCAACAATAGTTGATCTAATCTTAGATGTAGATCACGTAAGAACCTCCTGGTAAATGTTCTACTTACAATACATTTCCATTGATCGGCTGGTGGCCCGGCGCATAGGTTGTTCCGTGTGTTTTGGCACTGGAGCGTCCCGAGTGTTTGGTTGCGTTGCGCGCCGTATTGACTCGTAGAGGCTGTTCGAAGCAACAGGTTCCGAGCGTTAGAGAAAACACACAGGGAAACAACCAGCGGCCAGTCGTCACAGTAGAATGACCAAGTAGTAGTTAGTGCTGGTGGTCAGCGTTGTTAGGCTATTGATTGATCGAGCTGGTTGGCCGGCCGGCCGAGAGCGAGTGGAACACCGACAGCTGATAATAAGTAAGCCTGGCCAAGATAGCTTTGCCTAAACGTGGAATGTAAATCAATTAATCTGTCCTTGTGCTTGACAGTTGGCGTGGGAGGCGTATTTTATGTGTAACTGGTCGTTAAGTCCGTGTATGATTTGCGTAGAGAATTAATATATAAATTTATGTATGTGCATATATATATATATATATATATATATATATAGCCGCCAGGTAGCCTTATTTGGGTAAAACATTGTTCTCGCCTTTGTTTATGGTTTGCTGTTTGGGTGGTAGCGTCTGTTTTTTGTTTTTGTTTTGGTCAAGCGTACTCATCAATAACTGGTTTACAAAGAAAGTGTAAACTATTTCTTTCGGTATCGACTCGAGTATTTTGATGGTTGTCAATCCTACGAGTGATAATTGCCGGAGTCGCTGTTTATTAATTAAAGCCACCCTCTCTCCGATATTGTACTATATATATATATATATATATATATATATATAATTTGTTTTTTTTGTGGGGGAGGAGTTAAATGTTTTAGGCACTAACGCAGTATGGTGAATGGGACACTCATCTCTATGCAGTGTTAAGCTTTACTCTCTGTCAGCCCGGCTCTCTCTCCTTTTAATAGTACTACAAGTCTATAGGAGGAGTGATGAGTGTCCTTCGCATCAGCTGGCTCAAGGCATCTCAGGGTTTGTCCCTATAGCCACCATACTGCGTCCCTCTACCTGCGAAAAGGTTCTTCTAAAGGCGCCGTCTTATTATGCGCTCTCTGTCTCAAATATGTTTTTCCTGAGTAGCCCCGGATACCCCTTTCTAATCAGTACCTCTCGTGTCACTGCAGCCCCTAAAATTCAGTTAGATGTGTCTTCAGAGATGAATTGCACGAGTTGTGAAAAAAAGACCTGAGTAGGCAGGTCCGGAAGGTTTGTAGGGCTTAGCTCTCCGTCCAGCTTCAATCGGTCCAGCACTTTTTGTCTAGCCTCTATCCTGAGCTGTGCAGAAGACTGGGTAGGCCAACAGCGTATGGACTGCGTCGTCTTTGACGGTGAGGTTCACAGTGTGCGCATGCGTCGGTGGAGGCTTTTCCTATTCTTAATATATATGCTTGTAAGTTGCCAGAACCGGAACTATGGTCTGCGTTAGAAAGTAATCAACTCTATCTCCGGCGGCGGGCCGATTGAACCACTTCCTTATGTCAGGAATAAGGTCGCGTACGCGTGTCTTTTGTCCTGTTTTTCCTCTGCTTCTTCCAGGGCCAGGGGGGACTGCCAGCAAGGACAAGTGCAGCTAAAGTTCCGACGTCAAGTCCTATAGGCCTGAGTAATTAGTAAGGTCGCGTTTAAAAAAAAAAAAATTCGCAGCATATTCTTTAGCCCTTGCAACCCTTTAGTCGCTTGAACCTCACCGAAGCTTCAACGAACGCTATAGATTCAACGGCCGACATGATGAGCCGCCTTCGTCCTGCTCAACTTGGTACTCCGTGAACGTTAGGGAGGATCTTGGCTATTGCGCTTGTCACTTTCTCCGATTTCCTCAAAGCGTTTCTAGCATGGTGCACACCCCTTATTCCTCTGTTTAGATGTATGCCCAAATATCCTATCTGTGCCTCGTTCGGGACAAGGTTGATGGGTCGCACCTGTTTATTTCCTACCAGCAAGATACCCTTATTCTGATAAGGGCCAACTCAACCTGCTGCTTCAATTTCCTTCTTACAACTTTCAGGACTTTATTAGCGTATAATTTGATCTCCGTAGTCGTTTTCGCCGTCACAGCCAAGTCGTATGCGTTTGCGAGAAGTTCGGGGAGAATATGTAGTCAAAGCACATCGTCGTACGTAATGTTCCACAGTAGTGGCCCTAGGGTGGAACCCTGTGGCACACCCGCCGTCATAGGCATCACCTTGCCCTGACATGTGATGACACGACCTTTTAAGTAGTCCGAGGTTAGCCTTACGAGGTATTGTGGGACCTTCCTCTTAGCTAGTGTATGCAGGATAACCTTTCACAGTAGGCTGTTAAAAGCGTGTTCGACGTTTATTAACAACCTCATCAGTAGACTCATCCTCTCTGGATCTTTCAGAATGGTTACTCCGGCAATTCCTTGTGCGGTCGACAATTTTACTTTTAAGTAGGACTCTGATTATAAGATGATCTTATGACATTGTTATAGAATGTAAATCGACATATTAAATCCTAAGTTCAGTATTTTTATAGTTATGATAAGATTGGAATTATGATGTATTTATTTAATTATATCTAATCTGATACATTTAATCTTTTTGCACCCGTATAAATCTAGGGGAGTTTTATGGAAAAAAGAATGGAATGATTTATTTCTATTTTTTTTATAAATAATAATATTTTACAAGTATTTGATATTTTATTTGTAAAATATATTATGTATGTGTAGTATATTTTTTAAAACTAAATTAGTATATATATATATACAGGGTCATTCATATTGTTGTGCACGCATTTCGAGGTTTGATAGAACTCGGTAAGAAAATAAGTTTTCCCTATGGAGGGAAGACGTGGAAACGTCTTGTTTAGGAGAGAGAGTGAAGTTTATAAAAGTAGTTTTTTTGCTTTTTTTTCCTACATAGTTGTGCGAAATCTCTCTTTGCGGGAGAACCAGTCAACGCATGAAGGAACCGATTACATTGGCGTGTTCGGAAAATTCTGCACAACGGAAGACACTTCACTAGCTTGCGTAGCAAAAAGCTAATACCCAGATTAGGGAAAGTCATGAAAAGTCGATATTTTACGTTAACGCCTTTTCATGAAAAATCGTAAAATTTTTCCATTGCGACAAAAAATGTACGTCCGAAAGACCACTCTCACGCAATAGCAAATTTAATGCCCATCATTTTCGTATCAAGGTGATGGTGCTGCGCTACGTAGTTGTCAAGTCACTAAGCTTTTTCGACAGTCATAGTTGTTATGTTTTACGTGCAAGTTTTCACGTTCAGAACCGTACAAAATTGCCAAGACGTTTCCGCCCCTTCCTTCCACTAGGAAAATTTATTCTCTTGTTGAGTTCTACCAAACCTCAAAATATGTACCTAACTTTCTCATACGCCCTATGGAAATATGCATGCCTTCGCTTTCGATATGGCTATCGAAAAAGCTTAGTGACTTGACAACTACGTAACGCAGCACCATCACCTTGATACGAAAATGATGGGCATTAAATTTCCTATTGCGTGAAAGTGGTCTTTTAGACGTACATTTTTGGTCGCAATGGAATAATTTTACGATTTTTCATGAAAAGGCGTTAACGTAAAATATCGACTTTTCATGATTTTCCTTAATCTGGGTATTAGCTTTTTGCTATGCAAGCTAGTAAAGTAGTGTCTTCCATTGTGCAGAATTTTCCTCCGAACATGCCGGTGTAACCGGTTCCTTCATGCGTTGACTGGTTCTCCCGCAAACAGAGATTTTGCACAACTATGTAGGAAAAAAAAAGGCAGAAAAACTACTTTTATAAACTTCACTCTCTCTCCTAAACAAGACGTTTCCACGTCTTCCCTCCATAGGGAAAACTTATTTTCTTGCCGAGTTCTATCAAACCTCGAAATGCGTGCACAACAATATGAATGACCCTGTATATATGTATATATACATATAATGTATTATATAAAAATAAATACATTTAATTTAATAATATTTTATGTATTGATTTAAGTTTTCGGTAGTCCGTTACTAGATAGAGAAGTATTTCCGCATTTCCCCTAGTTCTCTTTATGGCCCTCCATTCTCAAAGACACTTTTTTGGGCTTCGTAAATATTCCTGTTCCACCAGTGTTTGCCTTGCACCGGCTTCCTTCTTTTAGACTCTGTTATGGACATCCAGGCCTTTACAGACCTTCCTTAGAGCCGTATCTCTCTTGAAGACGTTTCGTATTTCGTCTTTAATTATCTCACGATTCTTGATCGTGAACCGCTACCGAAGCAAGGGAAGTGTTGTCTGGTGTTCCTTAGAATTATATACTCAATACAGTAATGCTCATTTAAATTCTCCTCCGCAGTGAGTACTCTTTAGTCGGTAGTCAGTGACTAAACTAGCTGCAGATCGTCAGATCTACATTTGAATCCTGTCCTGCTCTGTGAACTGTTGCTCGGAATGGAAGAATCGGCGCAGGACGAGATTTAAGTTGAAGAGGAGTTGGTCCACAAGAAACAGCCACGCAAAGAAAAGAAGCTAGAAAAGATGGACGCGGAGGGTTCATTACTCCGGAGGGGTTAATTACTCCTTCATTACTTCCAGCCATACCACTAGGGGCTTGACTGCCGCAAATGGTGCAAGCTCCGTCTCGACGAATAAATCAATTTAGCATTTATCTGTTAAAATTGACACATGTCAATTGGAACTAAAAGAAGAAATAACACACGCAGGTGGAAAATGAGGATCATCCTAATTAGCGAGCCAAAGAAAACTAGTACAGGATGTAAACGAATGGGTTGCGGATGTTCGCAGAGATACTTGCATAGTCCGAAATTGCTTCATAGAAGAATTGGGGCATAGACAGTGGTTGTTCTTGGGCAGATGTGGTAGGGTATATTCTTGCCATATAAGCCCGAGTATTGAACTAGAGGCTTTCGATGAATATCTGGAATTCTGATAGCTGACAGCATCAATTGATGAAGCTCCTACACCGGAGCTCTTTCTGTTTTTCCTATCTCTGTCTCTCTCTCTCTCTCTCTCTCTCTATATATATATATATATATATATAAACTTTTAACAAAGCTTTTTCGAAAAGCTTAGTTACTTGGCAGCATCATCACTTTGGTTTGCAAATAGTGGGCTTTTTTTTATTGCCTGAGAGTAGTCTTTTGGACGTACAAATTTGGCCGTAATGGAAACATTTTACGATTTTGCACGTAAAAGCATTAACATAAGACATAACAACATATCGACTTTTTATGACTTTCCTTGATCTGGCTATTCAGTTTTCGCTACGCAAGCTAGCGATGTGTCTTCCATTGTGCAGAATTCACCGCTGAAGACGCCGGTAGGATCGATTCCTTCATGCGTTGATTTTGCACAAGTATGTAGGAGAAAAAAGGCAGAATAACTACTTTTATAAACTTATTTTATACATTTCATCCTCTCACAAGACGCTTCCGACTCCTCCTTCCATTGGGAAAAATTATTTTCTTGCCGAGTTCTACCGAACCTTAAAATAAGTACATATTGTTATGAATGACCCTGTATATATATACCCCCGTTCCCCCGCCCGGAGTGGCTTTTGACGCCAATAACAGAAGAAAACGTTAAAAATGTTTGGGATTTCGTACAGGAGACGAGTCGTAGGTTATGGTTACGACATCGAGACGAAAGCGATTCATCACAAAAATAGTTTTGAACTGTTTTCGACTACACGTAAATCATTCTTAACGTTTTTTTGCCACCTGGTTCCTCAGTCAGTAAGAGACACTACCGCGAAATTTTAAGAATATTGCACGAGACCGAAGCAAGAGGCTTGAACTCTAGGCAAACAAGTCTCGAATCCTTCATCACAACAAGGCACCGACAACTTACTAATTTCGTATTTTTTAATTAAGATTTCTATGTTTATATTTCCGCAACCTCTCTAATAACCGGGCCTAACGCCGTGGTCCCACGAGTACAAAAAATAAAGGAGGAGCGCTGCGAAACTATAGAGGAGATAAAGAAAAATTCACAAGACCTGTTTAAAAATGTTTCAAACAGTGGAAAATAAAGGTGGCGCTACATTGCAATAGGCAGGAGTTATTCTAAAGAGAGCAAACATATTTTAGTAGATTGAACAATATTATCTTTATATATATATATATATATATATATATATATATATATTGGTTCTTCGCAAAATAGCCTGATGTCCTTTAAGTAACATAAAAATAAAAGTAAATACAATATCGCTGAGGGGGTATCGGTGCATCGGAAGACCAACGTTGGGCACGTTGAGGTTTTGGCGCGGACGCTGTAGCCTTTGGACGTGGTCGGTTAGGGTTGATTTGAATCCCGTTGGCGGGGACGCTGTGGCCATTGGGCGTGGTCGGTTAGGACTGATTTGAATTGAGCCATGATGCGTATACAACATAGTGCGTGGTTGGACAAATCTCATCACAATATTGTTAATGATTTCAAGTTTTGCGATATTTAGGTCCAAGCATAATGGCTCCTGCAATTGCTCATTCGCACGTGGTTAATAAGATTTGCGCTCATAAGCTATGATATTGCCTGTATGTCGTCGTTCTTAAATAAAGTTGAGAGTGACGTAAAGTTAATAGCTTTTGGTTCGATACAATTGCTTTATACAGATAAGTATACACCTTTAGATTATATTTAATGATGAAACAACTGAATAGCATGTTTACAATTACAGATGTAGATTTGACAAGATCCCTAAATATGTACAGATAACGTAAGATCCATCCCGAGTAGTACAGCTGGGTTTCTAGCTGACACCATAGTATAGACATACGTTGTCTATGAATGGAAACTCCAGGATCAGTGGCGGGGCAGTGAAAGTGAATCAGTTTCCTCCTTTTTAAGAAACATGGCCTCTTAAGGGCGTTTCTTTGAACATAGCCTCAGCACAAATGCCAGGGCATTGGCCAAGATTCTGCCTCGGTCAGGGGGCGCCGACCAGAGAGGATGAAAAGAATCTTGATGACGTCGGCCGCTGAGTCCACAACGCTATATGCGGCGTCAGTATGGGCGGATATGGCCCTTCGCACAGCTCGCAACAGGCAGCTCCTCAGATCTGCTTAAAGAGCGTTTGCCATACGGATCAGCCGAGTCTATAGGACCGTTTGCGCGGAGGCGGCCCTAGTACTGGCAAGAGTGTTCCCCTGGGACATTTTTGCAGGGCAGAGGAGTACCATGAGACTAGAGGGGAACATAGACTATAACCAACCTAGGGAGGCAACAATTTCAGCCTGGGCGGAGGAATGGGGAGCCCTGGCCTAGCGAGGGGGCTCAGATCAAGGCGCGTTATCGTACTACGCCACGCAGGCCGTTATGGGACACGGTCAATTTCAGACATAAATGATGAGGAGAGGAAAGTCCCACTCAGACGTCTGCGTACTGTGCCCAACTGGGGCACCAGACGATGTGGACCGCACGGTCGCAGGGTGCACAGGACTTTTGCACCTTTGCCGGTCCTTCACGTATGCACTTGCTGCAACTGAAAAAAAGACTATCATAACATCGATGATGACGTTAAGAAAATCCTGGGCGGAAGAAACCTTTTACCTTGACAGTATCATGAGAGAGAAAACTCGCCTCGATAATGAAAGTCGTTCCTTCATTACTAGGAGGGATCGCGAGTGACCCCCACAGGCCTCGGCGGCCAGGACGGGCAGGTAGAGCAGACGGCTCCCCCCATGACCTCGAAGAATTGGCAAACAGTACCGAACCCTGGGGAGGTAAACGTGAGGATTAGGGGTTTTTATTCGGTAACCCCTCATCATCGCAGAGTCCTACACTACCCATGCGGTCCTTCACATCAGCGCTGGGTGTGCATAACGCATTTTTCCCGAACCTCACGCAAAAAAAATGCCTCAGCACAAAGGGGGGGGGGGGCAAGCACTGTCAATTCGAAATTAGAACGCCGAGTAAACAATTGTGTCATTCGAACGTATTCACAACGCGTGTAATCGAGCCTATGCTCATGGCAGCCTCTCATGGTGCCCTTTATAGCTTTCGCGTTACCCTGTTGGACAGCGGGGCGTGACGGGCGTTTTTAACCCCCCTTCGTGAAGTTAGAAGTTTCTCTGATCTGATGAACTCGATTCTGGATTTCGTTTACAGGTGATTGACTATGGCCGCATCTTCAGTGTTTCGAAGCGGTTTGTTCAACGGCCGCGTTGCGGTTGTTACCGGCGGAGCCACGGGCATCGGTAACACTTTATAACTTGGCTATAGATCCATATATATATATATATATAGTCGTTCTTTTTGTATTTCCTACCGAGTGTCCTATCGAGTAAGCGGTTGATCAAGAGAAATATCTCACCACTACATTTTATTAGCCCCTCATTTATGAAATGAGGCGCTGCCTCGAGAATAAACTTGACTGGTAGCGCTTCCCGCCAGCCCTAATATTGTTAATTAATCACATTTGACTGTAACCATATAATGAAATTATTATTATTATTATATTATTATTATTATTTTTAATATTATGTCATATATATATATATATATATATATATATATATATATATATATATATATATATATATATATAGGGGACGGAGGATATTCAAGAATTAAAAAGAACCTTCGTAAAAAACATTTTAATTCTAGGTATCTTAGATACTATAGCTTCTTCCGCTATGAGGCTAGCGCAGGTTTGTAGTATGTACATGTGGAACGTGTGCACTGGGCGGTAAGTCTTCTGTCAGCATGGTATGACAGCCCATACGGAAGTCAAGGCTGGACAGCTACAAGTTTTGATGATCAGATATCAACCGAGAAAAACTCTCACTTGCTCCATATGCCTACAAAAACCTAATTTAGCATGATAAGAGAGGCGACAATTAGCCTATCTATGCTGACATCACAGTGGTGATACTAATAGCACTTAGGGTGTTTAAACCTAGTTTGGTCAGACTTGAGGAGATCGTTGAACGATTGCCAGAGAACGAGTTATTCGGTTAATAACTTTTTTTCTGAATATGACTGTTCTCCTTCTTCTTCTGCTAGGTGGGTGTATTAGAGATTAAGCAAAATGTGGGCCCTCCAAAACGGAAGGCACTTGTCTCTCTTTACGGGGAAGTAGGCAATGTCCGAAGACTGTTCGTTCTCTCAGCAGTGAGGCTCTTCATGCTAAATATTGGTGTGGGGCCAATGTGCGGTCTTGAAAGGGTGTGGAACCACCTCACGCTGGCGAATTTTAACCAGCTTGAAAGGTGTTTTTCATTATACATGAAGCGAGTGCTCTGCTTGCCTATCCGAGCGCTTTGTGTATCTCATGTCAGGCTGCCCACCGGCTGCTGAAACAATCCGACTAATGCTGAATATGCCGCGTACAGTGCCTTACGAATGTTTTACTTCGGAGTGGGAAGCTAAAGTCAAACAGGCCAGACGGGAGGTTGGTGGTTTGGACGTTTTCAATGCCTTGCACCTTTGGTCTGGTCCTGCATGTGACAATCGCCACGTATACACCAGTGCATGGGTATCACTATCTGGTATGTTTAAACGCAACCTTTCACAAGGAGTACGAGTTGTGCACCTGCCGGTTCTGCCTGCAGAGGTGTGCCAAGTACCATGCAGTGGAATGCACAGCGCTGGACCAAAAATCGTTGCACTACTTCTTTCGTCGGAAGCGTGAAGAAGATAGAGCTTCATGAAGAAACATTTTTGTAATGTATATTATACTAAATTTGAGTGAAATAAACATAATTGTAATTTTTCTTCTGCTAGCCACGTTGAACATCTTTCAGACGAACACACTGGTATGTTCAGTTTTTTCATTGAACAACCCGCACTCTTGCAATCGCATATTTTGTAAAGTAATGTCCGGCCAGCCACATCGGTATAACAAATATTAGTAATTTTACTGTCACTCCTAAACAAGACCGTTCCGCCCCGTTTGACCCACAAAGGCGATTGGCCGGCCCACTCTAGACAAAAGAACAAGTTAAACCTAAAGCAGTTCAAACGGTAGATGATCCAGCAAGAATTTAAGATACCACAGTTATTAAACTGCAAAACTGTATTTCCCAAACGTTCAAATGCCACATTTCCCAGACGTCCAAAGGGAGTCAGTCCCTGCAATAGGGCTAGAAGCTGGATTATTGGCCAATGAGCATCAATAACAGAACAAGGCGGACTTTATTGTTCGACATCTGCAGCGATATTAGTTCGCAGGCGCGGAAGTTTACGCCACTCGATAGGGCTTTGCAGGCAACACAACGGTTGTAAATCGGCCTAAGCTAAATACCAAATCTCCAGTTGTAGCGATTTGAGCACGCGGTCACTACCGACCAACAGTTCAGTCAGTATGCCGTGATGTTCTCCAGGTACAAATTTCGTCTATCCTGAATAAACAGAGGTGTCATCATACAATAGATCGCAAGAACTGGATCAAGGCATTTCTATTTAATAAGCTGTTTATTAAGCAAGCATTGCAATGGACAACGCCCTGGCTTACCGAGCAAGATGGCTTAGTGGCAAAATCCTTTGGCTTGCATTCGGGAGGCCTGGGTTTGAGACCCAGGCCGGCCACTCTTACATTGGTTTTCATGGTTCCCAATTTGGACAAGGTTGATGCCGGAGTGGACTGAAAATCGACCATGATCGAAAAAAAAACGGGGAGCACAGATGTCTCAATAAAAAGAGATGGTGCATTACCATTCAACCCCCCACTAAGTTTAAAAAGAAGTTTTTTTTTTTAAAAACAAGTACGCGCCTGCGCAAGTTTCTCCTGAGCTCGTTGGAGTTATTGGCACTAAGGAACCGTGTTGGTTGCTTGATTCATTCCCTGAGTTTTAAGCTTACCCGATGCCTCTTGCTTGCCCCACTGATACGAATGCAGTACTACTATATTTCTGGCAATGTCTCGCTCGCGTTAGGTGGGCAATAATGATAATAATAATAATAATAATAATAATAATAATAATAATAATAATAATAATAATAATAATAATAATAATAATAATAATAATAATGTTCGTCTCCTCGCGGCGCAACAACTGGTAACCGAATATATCTCGTTCAGTCAAAGTCAGATATCTCGACACGCCACTCGGCATGCTGATTTGCATAGCTTCTAGACGGGGGAGTTTAGAGAGAGGCCAAAGGGTAAGAAGAGAGATGAACATAAGATTGGCTGTAGTTGTTGTAGGGAACCTTGCAGTAATACTGCATTCAGTTGTCCTCCTTTTTTGCGTTCCCCGGCCGCCACGCAGCAACCGGTGGGGCTATTTGCGCTCAAGCTGTATCCGGCTAAAGTTACACTCGAATACCTGTGGCGTATGTTAAGCTTGTTTCCTCTATAGACAAAAGCACGCACAGCTATGTTTTGCTGCAGTAACGAACTAATCCAAGAGCACACACGATGCAATGTGCAACCAATTTAACGCAACCGCGCAGTATGCGAGGAACCCTTAGCTTAGACCCATGCGCGAATTGGCGTTCGCGTGATTCTCCCGCTGCTGAATTTACCTGGATGTTGCCGCAGGCATAACAGACATGGACACCATAGCGACATGAACTTTAGAACGCTCCCTATTAAGACATACGGTCGAGCCCGGTGGCGTGGTGCATTCCCCTGCGCCTCGCGACCGGAGGAGACACATAGGTGCGCAGATTCGAGCCCCACAGTTGCACATTTGTATTTGTGGGGGTCCGTCTATGAAGCAATGCAAAAAGCAGTCCCGAAGACATTAAATCTTGGCCGAGGATCAGCCCGAAAAAAATGTTTTATTAAGACATACGAGTACATATGTGTCTCTCTGAATGTGTGTATTGAGAGGTCGGGCCATCACTGAGGAACTTCTTCGGTTGGGATGTCGTGTGCGGATCGCATCGCGTGATGAAGACAAACTTCGAGGGGCCACAGAAGAGATGCGGAAGCACTACAAAGATATATCCTATATGAAGTAAGTATAGATTCCATCTTACAAGGACCGTAAATACTTGTTGTGCTACACTGTCGGTAGCTGCCAGAAGCTATCGCGCGTGGTTAAGCATCATAGGCTTAAGGCACTAAGTATGTCGTAGTTAATCTACTACGCCCCAAGACATAGTTCATCTAGTGCGCTCTAAAGCTTGTTGTAGTTCAACTACTAGTAGAGAGACTACTTTTTCTTTAGCAATTGTAGTTGTTCGGTACGAAAACTCCGATCTCCGGCGTCGCTTTGTTTACATGCTGGTATGCAGATCTCTCACAGGTTGAATCATCTGGCTTTTTGTTTCCTGTTATCGCTTACTCACATAGATGCAACATCCGCATCGAGGAGGACGTGAAGAAGTTGATTTCGTCGACAGTAAGCGACTTGGGCCGTTTGGACTTTCTCGTCAACAACGGTGGAGGTCAATTCGTTCAGCCGGCGGAGTCAATCACCCGAAAAGGATGGCACGCCGTGATCGAGACAAACCTTACCGGAACGTTTCACATGTGTCAGGAAGCGTACAATCAGTGGATGGAGCAGGTGTGACCGCGATTAGCGCTGACGACAATCGGTCGACTGTTCATATGAGTCAACGTTTAATTTAGTTAACGTAATTAGCAATGCCGTAAGTGGAATAATAATGCCACGTTACAGCCTGAAGCTGCGACAGCCGGCACGAGCCGAGAAGTCCTTAGTCTCAAAATGGGCAAGAAAGAACACGTTATCATAGTGATTTGTCACTGAAGTAATACCATACAAATCCCGGTCATGTAGGCTAGGGGGTCATCACTACCCAGACCAAAAGGTGTGCATTACGCATTTTTGTTCCTGGCTCCTGTAAAAAAAATCATCTTGATTCGTACAGCTGTGACGCGTGATGTATTTGAATGGATATGATATTTCGATCCATGTTGATTTTTTTTGGGATGAAGAATACATTTACGCGCCGATATTATGGCAGATAGTGCGGGACTAAACGAAGGGATGACTCAATCTAATCCGAGCGCGCTACCCACTAAACCCCCCTCCCTCGAATACACTCTCTTGGTTTGGAATTGTGAACCTTTACTTCGAGATTCTTGTTAAACTTGTGTGTTTATTATTGACCCCAGCATGGTGGAGCGATTGTCAACATAACGATGGACACGTATCGGGGAACACCGTTGATGGCTCACTCAGGAGCAGCCCGCGCTGGGGTTGATAACCTCACTAAAAGCCTTGCGATTGAGTGGGCTGAAGCTGGAGTCAGGGTGAACGCGGTAGCGCCGGGCAATCTAATTTACTCGCCAACGGCCGAAAAGAATTATGGTGACATGGACCTGTTTAAACAGGTGAGTGTGTTGGCTTATTCGTAGCTCCTACTCATGTGTTCGCAAACTGAGTGAGAGTTAATAGCTGCAGAGTACCGATAAGGGAACAATAAAATACAGTAGCGACAATACGCAACAACAACACCAATACCAACAACACCAAAACCAACAACAACAACACCAACAACACCAAAACCAACAACAACAACACCAACAACAACAACAACAACAACAACAACAACAACAACAACAACAACACCAACAACAACAACAACAACAACAACAACAACAACAACAAAAACTGCAACAACAACAAAAACAACTGCTACTACTTCTCAATCTAAAGGCTGATGCGATATTGCGCAGATGACCCCGTACCTTCCCTCGAAACGTCTCGGACTTCCTGAGGAAATCTCACCGGCAGTGATTTTTCTTCTCTGTGACGCTGCTTCGCTTATCACAGGCCAGGTAAGCCAGAAACTTGCTAAACCAGTCTCCTAGGTTTAAGATCCGGACAGAATGATTGCCTTTTCACATCAATCGCGCTGAATAACAAACGTGTTAAAACAGTCGTGTAAAACTTGACGTCCTTTCCATGAGCGCATTCAAGTCGTGCATGCAATATTACCTTCAGTGGGTGGCTGGTCAGATACCAGCATATGTTCATGTCATTTCTACGTTTTGCAAGAAGATACTCGCTTCATTATACCGACAGAAAAATAATGCTCAGCCGGACACAACAGGTTTTTTAATTCTAGCCTATCCTCCGTTCCCTACGGACTTGGAATTACCGTGGGGCATATATATGTTTATTAGCAGTTATCATTTCTTATTTCTATTATATTTCTGTATACCATTCTGAAAAACGCCGTCCGCTTCGAGTACTCATGTTTTCTGTGCTGAAACGTAGCTCACCCGACAATAGATTTTATTAGTTGTTGATATTTGATTGTTCTGCTCGTCGATGCAAAATTACTTGTTGAGCTGTAGCATCGTCTTCGCGTAACAATGGCACAGAATGTAAATAACACGTACGAGATATCGAGGTACTACTTGGAAAGGCTTCAATTTAGACTAGTCGATTTAGTTAGCCAGTCAAGACAGCTATTTCAGACTTGCTGGTCACTTCAAGGTTAGACTTGGCCTATATATACATATACGGTAAAATTTCGGTTTAAGCACGATAAACCTGCTTAGAGACTCGGCAATAGATCTGTTGACAAACAGGACCCAGCAGTTGGTAAAATGCCGAAACCCTGACATCGATAGATCACTCCCCTCTTTTAATTGAATTTAGGTGCCGCAGAAGTGTACTAGAGAACCGCAGCTGATCTTAGGCACAAGGTTATCTAAAGTGGTGTGAAAAGCATTATATTGCCAACATAAATAGTTTCATTTTACCAAATCATTGGCAGAAATCAATTATAGTTGGTCACATTTTGTCTTTCAACAAATGTCACTTGTCAACATGTATTTTTCCACATAGTTTGTTTACAAGCCAGATATTTGTTTACAAATCAAAGAATAAATTTCCAAAATAAACGACAGATTGCCTGCCATGCCTTTGACCTGCACTTGAGCTCATAGAATCCTGTCTCTGGTTCTCCTAGTCTACTATATATTCTTTGCTGGATTTTGTTAGTCAAAGGGTGCTTAGTTTAATTGTGATATTTGACTCGCCTTCAGATAATAGATTGTACCTGAAGTGTTTTCAGGTGTTCTCCGCGAATGATATTTTTAAATAGGCAGATTTTCTGCTCAAGCATTGCCATAAGCACAAGCAATATTTGATGATTGACTAGTTTCTTGTTCAATGTTGCGTTGATTATGGCCCAGGTGTAAGGAGCACTTGCTCCGACCCTACGATGTTGTATCATATCAGAAAATAATACGCCTAATAGCTCGTCAAGTACTTATAAATATACGGAGCTAATTGTTATTAAATGTCGATGCAAAGTCTAGACCAGTCTCAGTTAGAGGCCGCAAAGCTTCAGAATAAGCTTCACGCGGACAGGTTGGACAACAAAATAATGCACTGCCTACCGTTATAGTACAGGTTGAATTCCCCTGTTCTATACAATTGCGTTTAATAATGATATCAACCTAATATGTTTTTAGATCTTTGCTCGCGATAAATCACTGACTCGTTCACTTGTTTATAACCTACTACTTAATGTCTATATTTTCAGGTGTTAGGGGTTGATGCCGGTTCCCGATTATACTCGCGATTACTTAAGGAAATTCCTGACCACGACAGATGGCCGAAACCACCCTCTGCAAAAGAGGCAGCCCTTAAAGACGAAAATTTAGGGGAATCTACAAATACTGATTTAAAAAGCAAATTATGATTAAATGTTTACCGAACGAGTTAATACATAAAGACGTGGACAGGGACGACGACAACAACATGACGGATTCTGGTAACTCCCCGCAAAAGTTGGTTTGTCTTCCTACGCATAAAACACACTGCAATGCTGCAAGTTTTAACCAGGGAAACTGACTCTACTTACAACTTATACATCTTTTTTTTCAGGGAGCCGTGAACAAAAGACATAATGCATAGTCCGTTGGATCTGCACAGTGTGATACCCTTAATCCATAACGTACATGCTCTATTTCATATGTATATATATGTATATATATATATATATATATATATATAGATATATATAGATATATATATATATATAATATGTATATATATATATATATATATATATATATATATACATATATATATATATATATATATATATATATATATATATATATACATATATACATACATACATATATATATATATACATACATATATATACCACGGGTCATATTATTTTGCTAATTACCCTCAAATGTTATAATTACAATGGAAATGTTATAACGTTCAATGATAAGTTATTAAATTTCTAAAAAAAATCCGTACAAAAAATATTTTTTTAGCTTACACTCATTATATAATACAATAATAAAACTATGAAGCAGATACATGACATGAACAGGAATTGTATCATTAAACCACAACGACATAAGGAAATTGTTTTAAGTAAAGGCATTTTAAAGAAAAGTCGTTCTCATTGTACATAATCGCACTGTACGTATGGCTGATATATATTATATGCCACAATGTCATTTGTAATATAACACAGTGGAATTTCTTGCTGCCGCCCGTTTATTGAATGAGATTATTTAAACTTCGCGTTACTGAACTGCTTTAAGCTTAATTATAGGCCAACACCATACTTTTCTTCAGGTGAGTGTAAGTAGCGTTAATTTATCCCTCTTTAGACTTGAGCCCGTCTTTAGACTATCACGTTGCAAAGGTACACGTTTTGGTCTGCAAGTGTTTACTAAAGAAAAATTGTTTACCGTGGTGGTTTACCTATGTATGACTTCATCTACAAGCTTGAGATCACCCTTTGAGAGACCAACTGAGTGGAACGATCCGATCAATATGTAATAGAGGATGAGATTTCTTCATTTCGGGCCACCCGACAGGAACAAAATAGAAAACACAAATTTTTGCAATGCTGCCATGATGGCATACACCTTTAAATCATTGAGAATAATCTGAATTAGCCCTCAGAAGTGCGCTAAATAGAGTGAGCATCCGCAGTTCAACTCCAGCAGAGCGCCCAATCCTACAACAATGCTGCTCATTTCGAAGGACCGTGAAGCACTTCGTGAGTATGCTTGAGAGTAGTACATAGACACACTTAATTTCTTAGATCGTTTATTTATCAAATTGCGTTGTGTCTTAAGAGTTCTGAAAATTATTCGATATTGACCGATAATAACCCATTTCCATGGCAAATTTCTTTATAATTCGGCTCTCAGTACTAGGTCAAAGGCGGCCTCGAAATCCATAAACACCGTGTGTAACGGATATATTCCCAAATCTCTACTAGCAATGGCACATGCCCATTTGAATCGACTTTTAAACTCATGTTCATTTTTTGGTTCCTTTTTAATTTTCTTCACATAATTACTCACGCTATGCGTTTGATAGCAAAGAGGCAAGAATATAGTTCTGCGACGCCCCTGCAGTGATGTTTATGGTGGTTACATGCAACTAGCTAATCTATTCATGTAAATATTCCGTCAGTTATTGTGCGTAAATATTGACGGGTTACGTTTTGCAGAGGGTCTCGAAATGACTATCTACAGCAGCTTTTAAAAATGCTTACGTCAAGTAGGATAGTTGGGTAAATAACTCACTTTCTCAGCGGAGACCTACAAAGGAGCTTGGCCTCTGATTTGACCAGTTAAGGTTGAATTACGTGATAGGAGGGGCTCCCTCACTAGAGCCTGTGCTGTGTATTGGAAATAAAGCCGTTCCCTTCCGCAAGGAGCTGAGCCTCTACGGAGAAATCGACGTCTGGCCAGGGAGCTGAAGGGCAGATTAGGCCATCATTTTAGGGCGTTCCGATGCTTCGTAGACCTTCTGTAAGATACCACCGTTCTTATGCATTTGGGGCCGCAAGATAAGGTAAACCGTCCAAGAGGCGATGCTCCGTAAAGATGGTTCACGGTCTATTCTTCTTACTAACTTGAACGGGCGGCTTCAGTAGTGCTTCCTATAATTCCTTCCTCTCAGTAATACTGGCTGTGCCTAAAGTAGATCACGTATACGCCCCGGGAACTATTAACACACACGTGGCCCACGTTGGGCATTGCATATTTTGCCAGTAGAATTGGAAGAAGGAAGATAGCATACTACTGTGGGTCAAAAGATCGCCGATGGCACACGATATGAATAATTTAGAGAAAAAAAACTGTATATTCAGGTGGCAATCCTTCCTTTTATATATATATATATATATATATATGTATAACACGCGCACATTAGAGTGTTTATCGTCCGCTAAGGGCAGATTCGTCCACAGTCGGGTTACCCGTCTACGAATATACCGTGATCTCTCGCTGCCAACGCTTCCGGCGTTTAAGGCATCAATTCAGGGCAGACGTCAAATTTGACGCAGCGTCTGCTCCTTGAGTATATTTACAATAAAAAGTCAGTTACAGTGATGTTATGACAGTGATGCACAGTAAGTTTAAATAAATATTACTTCCACGTATTACACGTAAGTACACCTCCGAGGAGGGCTTAACAAAAAGTCAACAGGTCAGGAATCACATATGGATGGAATGCCAGCGTTTTTAGCAGTACGGTATCTGAGAAAAAGCAGCGCATCGGGCTTACTACAAACTGGCCGGTTTGTCGTCATTAGTGTGTGTCATATAGCAGTAGATGCAGTGAGAAAGAATCCTTAAGAGAAAAAAAACTTTATTGCATTTAGTACTCACGTGTTGTCGAGCCCGGTAGCGTGGTTCATTTGCATCGTAGCGCTGTTTGACTAGTTGGGTCTAGCTCAGAGTAATCCTTATGTTTGATATAGCTTTAGTTCTTGCAACGAATAATAAAAATATTCTGCTATAGGTTAATTTATCGCTACCTTTTGTTTGCCAAGGCCTTAGTCGGCTAGTTCGCGGTATTTCGCCGATTATCTTCGTCATTGTTGGTTCGTTAGAGAAAAGCTGCTTTGCGTCTCTGCTGCAAAGTGTTTGAGAAGGGCCGCTCTTTTAGACCACAAAGAGGTTGCTAGGTCAGAATGTTGGATTGTTTTAAATTAAATATCACTTATTTGATCACATTTTTCAGATAGATAGAAAAATTTGTGTCAAATTGTCGGGGTGGCATTGGGCTAAACTAATCAAAGAAAGCACTTGCACACAAACTGCCGTATGGTACAGGCTTCAGATTATTGATAGCTGCTTGCTGAACATCCGACTGATGATTGGTTTCCATGCACGCCGAATCGTGTCACCTTATGGCGGTTGGTGCGACCGATGTTCTTCCAAGTGCTTTCTCTCATCACGTCTGTTTCGAGAAAATCTGGCTCTGTTGAACTCGTTGGAAGCTGTGAACGCGTTTTAGGTTCACAGGGATCGAACCGGCGACACCCCGGTATATGACAACCATGACTAGCATATTAGTTCCTTAAACGGCCGCTGCATGCATCCCGCAATTGCTTACTGCAAAGTAAGTCAGATCCTGATGCTTTATTGAAGTGGAGGTGGTTTATTGCCATCAATATTTCGCCCGCGGAGAACTTAACAGTGAGAGCTTTTTGCATGGTTTGGAATTGGTCATCCCGTGGGTCATGGAAATAGTCGAGCTATCTCTGGGTATAGCGTTAGCTGTAGAGAAGCTTCGTTAGCGGCCTTCGAAGAGCTATTGGCGTTATCTTATATGGAAGCCACATCTTAAGAAAGACGGGCTTATGCCATTCAATTTCTTTTTTCTTCTGTAAATGGTTCCTTCATCGGCATGATAAACAACCTTCTCGGTGTGAAAATAAGTGGCAAAAATCTAAATTATAGACGACTCCATAGATTCTTCGAAAGTCGGAATGACGATATAATTTACTGTTCAGCAGCCGAGATCAGTCTGCCAAAGCTTATTCTTCCACAATGCAAGTTGGCTTGTTCTAGCCCCGCGTTGTAGCCACTTACCACTACAAGGGGAACATCGGCTAAAGAGGAACTGGAAACTGCGAATAACATTTTCTGCTAACTCAAAAGAACAGTCTGCGTTTTTTCGGTCACACGTACGTCACAATGAGGCCGCACCCTGCTACATTGCAATACAAGATTATCCTTTGCGGGCTTACCCTTACATCCCCAAGTATCCTTGTATATAATAATACAACGAGGCTCCTCCACTTAGACTGCCGCAGCCAGTGTCCCTTGTAGCAGACGAGTGAACTACATAAAAAACGTTGTCCACCATGGTAACCAAAATATCGATCTCCTTCAAAGGAGTGCCAGTGACGTGGGCCACTCACAGTTTCATTGGATTGGTTTTAAGGATGTTTTTTGTTTAACTTTACGATCAGAGTAGATGCATTGTAGTTACTACAACACCGCTGTCATGCTAGCCAGTGCACGATGTGCCTATTAACTATCTAGATATTAACGTCATGTGAGTGTTTTGCTCACGCAGCTGCGTTCGTATACGCCGACCCATTCAGTGCAAGCTCTGAAATAAGGCGGTCTGGAAACAGAAAGTTGCTCGCTTTGAGGTGAACGAGAAGATTTGAGGTGAACTAAACGAAACGATGGCGATTATTAAGAAAGTATTGAGTAACTAATGCTACGTTTTCAAATTATATAGAATCCTTCCATACAAAAAAGGTGATACAATAAGCCTAAAACACCTGTTAATAATCAAATTTGCTAGTACTCAAAAGAAAATGTCCGGTATGCATATCCTTAAATCGAGGCGTTTATTTCTTAGTAACAGTAGTACCACAGTAACCAGAATAATATATAAATACATATCATCAGCGATTACATTTCGTTAACGTATTCAAGTCGCTGGCCATTTGCTTAAAAGATAGCCCACTAAAGCACCAACGACTTTTGTTTGTGTACGGCCTTTCATCGAATGACGGTTCTAGATAGGCTAGAAACAAACTAATATGTCAGCAACGACATGAGTCAGTCCATCTACTCACAATCTCGGGCAGTGGATGTAACCTAGCCGAAGCTCTTGCCGCTTTTATTATCTTACAAATGCATATAATAGAAATAGACCTAAACTGTTCGGTTCTACATTCTCCAATATCACATCTAAAATCGTTCCGCGCGGATGTATATATATAAGGTTATCGGCATACTCACGTAGGTTTATGTTCAATTCTATCAGTGGTCATGAACTTCTGTACGCAAAATTTAAGTCGATGCAAACAGTGCTGATCGACACAACGAACGAAGCGGATCAGTCTCGGTAAATCAACACCAATCTTACAATACCGCCCTCCCCGTATCTTCAACTACGTTGAGAAAACGACCGACACGGTGCAACCAGTGAGGGCGGTAATACAATCCACGCAGCCCTATGTTGCCACAGCTGTAGTTTAAAGCTGTAGCATAACTGAACAACCAAAGTCTACCTCCACGCGTAACCCACATCGACGTTATTTGGCCGCAATATTATTTTATAATCCTCAGCGAGTCTCATCGGTAATCCCGATGTTTTCAAGGCGCAGATAAGATTTGTTTGACAAGGTGAATACAGGGAACCTTATGTCAGACGCCATGGTTCAAAATAAAATGCGATTAATGGAAGTTCGACAAGATAGTCTGAGGTTAATAGATATATTCCAGAATAGAAACCGCTTAAATTAATTTTGGATATTTCGCAAGCATTAAGCATCTATATGTGGATAATACGTTAACATCCTTCTTCGTTTCCGACAAAATATCTTGTAGTAGATGATATAGAGGAACTGTGTTGTCAGCTATAGAAAATATTAAAGTGCGTATGTGAGCGATATCAGAAGCGAAATCGTTCGTGGAGCATGACCGGCAGTTTGCCTGTCGAAGTCATCCTAGTTTGATGTTTCCTTCAAAGCTAAATTTTGTAAACTGCTGTTAGGCGATGCATAACTTACATTGGTTTCATCACGTACGCACACTCTACCTAAGAAAAACTGAGGGTGAGATCTTTCTTTGAAATCGGTTCATCCCCCCCTTTTATCATTGTACCTAACTCTACTGGCAAAAAGAGATACATTCTCTGTCTATCGCTTCCAGTACAGGGGAAGATTTCAGTATCATATGAATGCTGTTTGCGACGTAAGTCGAAATCAGCTTTTATCTTTCGATATCCTTTTCGTACTAACGAAGATAAGACTATCGATGCTGCTACTGTCCGAAACACCACAATTGGAACCACACAAAGGAATAGTAAACAGTTCTATCAATCTAACTCTGCCGTGAATTAAAAAAAATGACATTCAATTTTAATAATAACACCACCGAATATATTGGACACAACACCTCACTTTTTCCTAACACTGTTAGCATACGCGACCCGCATGTCTTCTCCATGAAGTATCCCTTCTTTCGAGTATCAATCATCGTTTTACGTCCCCGTTCTTCTGTCGGGGAGGGGGCCCTTACAGACAGTTTGGGGATGTGCTTTATCGCTTAACGTAGCATTTATTCGTAGACATGCTTTACGTCTATCCAGCAGTTCACAATGCGTTCACAACAATCGTTTTGACACATTCAATGTTCCCCGTGCCACTTGTCGTTGTTAACGCCACAGACTTGCATACGTTATACATTCCGTAATACATTCCGCAGGTGCTGGAAACGTTGTCTACGTGTTCTTCTACAAAATTTAAAATACACACATGTACAGCTTTGATAACAATAACCACACACATGCACCTATACTATATATATGGGTGTATGTGCGCGCTCATATATAAGCGATGGGGTGGCAGGAACAACGTTTAGATTACTGCGCGTCTCCTCTTACCGCATGTCTTGCCGGTCGCTGTTGGTTCTCCTCGTGCTTTCACTTTTCTTTGCTAGTGCGTTACTAGTACTACTACTAGCTCATAAAATGCCGATCAACGACCAATGACCAACATTCAACCACAAAGAGATAGGTAACACAAATCCGTAAAAAAAATGGCACCACCAAATTAACCAGCTAGATTGCTCGATGAAATTCTACCATTCGTTGACCAAGAGAAAAACACTAGCTTCTTTTAACCTATGACTCCTTAAACGAAGGTACAACTAACTGCCAATACAAGTTTTGTAACGTTCCCTCGTTAATGACATTGTGTGCTAACCATAAATAAAGGTCAGGTGCGTCAGGTGATCATAGATCGAGATCTTTCGAGGATGGTTAGCTGATTGATTATCCGGGGCTACCCGCAAGCTAACGTCTCAAACAGCAGAACATCGCTCTGCCCAAAAACCTATTAACTTCCAACAAAAAAACCGCCATAACAATTTTCGTAATCAAACTCCACCCATACAGTACTTGTTTCAATACGTCCTGACAAAATAGACGTCCCTGGCCAAACAACGTGAGATGATATAATCGCCTTGAATTAGGGGGGAGCATGCATAAGCATTTGTATGGCCAATACAAATTAAATCGAACTTTTGCTATAATCGATGAGCACAACACGTTGAGTATGCGTTGCCGCAAAGGTAACGCTTAGTCTAAACAAAAACTCAGAAACAAGTACGCGATCGTACTGTCGCCAGCAATGTCACAAAACGTAGCGACACGCCAACAGGTGCTCTTACTACTACTACAACGACTGTCGTGGTACTTGAGCTACGCGTATACATAAGTTTCCTGATGTCAGCTTGCTGTGGCGTTTTGTGCAGTGATCGCACTGATCGAACGCAGTCGCGAGATTCTCCACGGGCACTACTGCGCCTCTAGAAACCGCACGCGCTCTTTCCCCAAAGGCGACACCCATCGTCCCATACGCAGCAGTCCATCCTCGTAATGACATAAATCAAATCGCTTATAATAGGAATATCTACAAACAGCACTACCACTATACTACCAAAACAATCCCCTCCCAGTAGTGAATGTTGATCTGGTAAACATCGGACAAATTATCATCGTTTTCAATCAACACACACGGCACAAATATATCGTCCTACTGTAGCCGCCTCGAGTTACTACTTTGTTCTCTCTGTACACACCCATCAGCTTTCATCAATTGATTTGAGCGTTTGCACAATCTATGTACACAACTAATGGCATGATATATGAAGTCGTTGATTGTTGTTGTTGTTGGCTCACGTCGTTTAGAGCTTTATCGCTAGGTATTGTTGGCATAATTTTCATTTTGTTGTTTGTTACTGTAACTCCTAGTGCCATTGTGGCTGTTCTTTGTTGTTACCACGGTTTGTAATAGTGTGGCTTTGTTTCTCTGTATGATCGTCAAGGTGTTGGCGTAGATATTCATGCCTTGCGGTAACATCTGCATTTTCATGTTCTACAATCGTGGAAATTCGCGTTATTTTGTTGCACCGTCGCACAACCTGCACGTACGGGTAGCGTATCTACTCATCACAATTATTTCGGTTATGATTCATCGATGTACGTGACTGCATCGCTATTTGAGCCTCAGAAGTTGATATTCTCACGAGCGGATCTTCAAGGAAGCACCGTCTTTACAACTCACAGAGGTATCCGTCGTACTTTGCCTCACATCGGATTCGAGCTCCTGTTGCTCCTCGTTTTCCACACCCTGCAATTATAAAAATCAGCAAAATAAATACGTGTAAATGATCAGGCTGAACAAATAATAACTGTGTATTATTAATTACTAAAGTGTAGTAAAAAATACTTTGTTAAATAAGATAACGACAACAAGTACAATCTTAAGGAACCTATTCAAACAAGCTAAATAACCCCTCTAATATTATCTAAAACGACGTAAGACCTTATCGCCCAACTCTTTTAAATCAACTACATAAATAATAACACCCTTATCTGTCCAACACTTTATATACTATCATATCGCACTGAGCGATGATTACTGTTCGATCATTATGCAATTAGTTAAAGTGTAGTTTGCTAATAAGCACTGCACAGACCGACTGAACGATACCATTGTCTTGCATTCGATGGTGGAAGGGGAAGCATTAATTCAATCGTACTAAAACAAGGCATACTATAATTAATAATGCAACTGTTATTCTAAATCGAAGTTTAATCTAAAAATGTATATATGTATGAAGTTTAACACGCAAATTTAATAATATCAGCTGTAACTCTTCTGTACCACCCAACAGTCCGCACCTAATATTTCCATTGTTCACTTGACTGAGTTCCCCCCCCCAATCAGGTAAATGCATCATACATTCATATACTTCTGCAATACATCATTATTATATACTTGTGTGCAATTATTTCCCGGGAACGTACTTAACGGCAAGAATCTGCTATGTGTTATCAGACTAAGACATTGTATTCCCACTGCCTCGATGTTATGGTGAAATAACCAATTTCAGCAATAATGTATTCAAAATGTCAGCAAATTATGGGTGAACAAACATATGGGGTTCTGACCAGCCTATTTTGCGCGTCCCGTTGTTCCGCAGCGTAACAGTGGACGGCCATCGAGCAGAACGTTGTATCATCATCGTCTGCTGACTCGTGCTGCTCACACGGGACGCACCCGTCCTCATCATGGCTATGCTGGGAACACATACAGAACGAGGCCAACAGGTCTCGAGTCCCGTGATGCTATTCCCACTGATGTGGTGATGGCGGCAACTCCGACGGATGCGCTACCGTCGAGCTGAAACGATGCACACAAGCCGAACAGGAAGCGTTAGACTTTTATCCACAGCATATTTCCCTTGTTATTAACAATATATATATATATATATATATATATATATATATATATATGAAAAAGTGCTACAAATACTACACATTGTCGCCATATTACGTCTTTCCCCATATATTTATTGTAAATTGTAAGTAAAGCAAGTTAAGGAGCTACACAGACCGCTACTAAACAACCGTAATTAATAACTCGTAATTAGTAATTAGTAACTCGTGTTTCCTTATCGAACTATGCTAAACTTGTAGGGTAGTCGACTAATGACAACTGGAACTAAGCAATCAATACGGCCACCCACTGGGTTATGGTTTAGACAGTGAAATACCTGGCAAACGATTTGAAAGCAGTCGACTGGGGGTTGATACACAGAGGGACGCGGTTGGATGACGCACACCGTTCCGAGATGAACTTGTGAAGTTTTTCTGAAAGGGCAAAGGAGGCTGAATAGTGAGTTTGTTCAACCTGAAAACAGGTAGGTGCAGCTGCCAACTCTTTGGGCAACATAATTTCAATTCCATGTTACACACTTACTTTCACAAGCCAGGGGGTAACGAACAAGGGAATCATGATTTAGAAACGCAACAACATCCCATAGGACGTTTATATAGTGGTATATATATATACAAACAAGGCCAGGTTCAACGCAGCCTTGATCAATGGTCGAGGAGCATGGTTGCTGGCCGTGTGTTCAGCACGATTTCGTACGCGCTGGACGACTAAAAGGTCATGTGGGGACAGAGTGTCCGCGCAAGCCCATTACAGATTGTCCTGTGTGCTCTGGCCGTCACGCACGGCATGCCGCCCTCAACGACTTAGCCTCATCTGTGGTCAATGCGAGTACGACCCATGCCAGTTACTCAGCAAACTTATGTGAGGCCAATAGGTTCAGAAAATAAGCTATCATCTATTAACCTAATTAATTAGTGACTTTCATCCGTTGGCCTTCCAAAACGCTGGGTAGACCGAGCCGAGAAACATGCAAGCTCTCATTTAACGAGTCAGGCATGCTCTTAATCTCATCTCACGGGATTTACGATCTATCTAGTTATTGAGGCAGATATAAGCGCTCAACGAGAAAACGCAACTTTCATGCGGGAGACTCTGTTCGATTAGCCAATCCTGCGTGTCGATGATGCATGGAGAAAAGCGTCGAAAAATGCGTTAAGTCCTGCACTTAAATCAGGAAAATGTTTACTTGGAGACAACTCATTCGTTTCTCCGCTGTCATCCTAATAAAATCATTGCTTAAAATGGTTGGTTCATATATATATATATATATATATATATATATAGCGGTATCTTCACCATATTCAAACCAGACCTTGATCAAGGTAGAATGGCAAGACGTGACTAGACAACTTACCTTTCACCTGCATGACGGACTTTAATTCGCTCTCCGGCGTGTCGTCGAACTTCGTCGTAGCTACGGGTTCGAAGTCTCTCGCGTAGTGCCGGAGGCTGCCATGACCAGCCATCGGGGACGTCGGACTAGTTGACACACAGCATCGGCACATGCACGAATGATAGCGCAGGCGGCCCTCGTCGAGGTAGGGATGCGTGAGGGCGTCAGCCGCCGATAAACGCCGTGCCGGGTTGAACACCAGCAACTGGCAGAGGAGGTGGACAGCATCCGGAGTCGCCTGCTTGCCCGTATAATATTAACAAGAGTGTAAGAACAGCAAATCATTCTGATTTTTAGAAAGATTTTCGAGAAGAGTTTGGTCAGCATGCCCACACACGTAACACAAATTCCTAAAAATTATATTTAAAAAAAAAATATATATATATATATATATATTATATTATATGTGTGTAACGTGTGTATAGATGTGTACACATACAACATAAGCACTAAAATGTGCTTGTTTATTTTAACTACTCGGTGAAAGCCGAGCTCGTTAGCTGAATATAAATAAGCCTTGCCGTTGCCTTACCTGCGCGCCAAGCGTGTAGAGAGCTGAAAGCGACACTGGTTTCGCAGGCCGTCGCATAAGGTGCGCTCGAGCTCCTTCACAGGCATAAGTTGACAGCTCTGCCAGCTCCTGACTACTCGACGGAGTCCCCAGCAGATCCGTGATCATCTCTAGCTGTGCGATCGGTGTTGGCGCCTACAGCAGACGAATCGAGTCCATTATACCGCCCGCCGTCATCACCAACCACCACGATGGCAGCAACAGAATCGCAAATACGACAACAACAAAACGTGCAAATCCAACAAAAACGACAGAAATCGCTAAGTTATTTACCGTTGCTATTTCAGGTTGACCCCGTAGAAAGTTCGCCAGCTTCAACATCGTTATAATACTGGATCCTGCTTTCGCACACAAATAAAAATGTTGCCTAAAAATATTTTGATGTATAAGAAATTCTTTAAATATATATATATATATATATATATATATAAAGAATTTGTTATACATCAAAATATTTTTAGGCAACATCGTTATAATATTGGATCCTGCTTTCGCACTCAAATAAAAATGTTGGCTAAAAATATTTTGATGTATAACAAATTATTTAAATATATATATACATATATATATATATATATATATATATAGTACTGTTATTATTATGTAATTTATTTAAGCGTTAGTTCTTAATTTACCAATGTGCATCTTGTGTCTGTCGCATCTTTATAGCGACTTACCTGGAAGAGTATGCGTCGGCCGAGCAGTTCAGCGAAAATACATCCAACGGACCACATATCCACTGCAGAACCATAATGCCGCGCACCCATCAATAGTTCTGGCGCGCGATAATATTGTGTGACCACCTGCAACAAGAAAGAAACTTGAAGTCAGCAACAAGAAAACTATCACACCAATGATAATATTAACAGAAAACAAGACAAGAGTACCGTCAAGGATACTCTGCGAGTCGCATTGTGTTGCCTGCCTGTCCGTCATCTGTCCTCGCCGCAGCATTGGTGAAAATCAAGTCAAGCTTTCCTTTACTTTAGATACAGTAAACGATTTAGAGTTACTTATATAATCTGGACGGCACTGCTTCTGTTGTTGTTGCTGTTGTTGCCACAAAGCTCCCTTTCCCGTCCCCCAGTTGTGTTGCATGCAACTGTTGCCTCAGTCTACTGCGCCCTCTATAGCGTGCTGTTCTCACGGCTGAGAACAGCATGATAACAAAGGTAAAACGGTTCGGCGGAAGCCAACAGAGCCTTTATGGCTGGCTGCCACAGCTGCCACTGATATAAATCATGGCCTGACTGGCTTGAATTATACGTGGCTATGGATTAGTTATGACTACGGATTGTTTACTAGGAAAAACCGCCTGACAGGTGGACTTGACCACCGAGGCCGAACGAGACTAATTAATGATCACTACCACTCAGTGGTTAGGCCGCGATCAAGCGCCGCCTTCACCGTCATCATACTGCAGCTAAATAGAGCAGGCCGTATATGCCGCCATAGCTGCCTAGTAGCAGAAAGCTTCATCATGCTAGTCATCAAATGAAGTAAGAACCTTCGCCAGCCTTTCATGAAACACGTGCCTTCCGCAAGGTTGCTACGAATAGGTTCTCGGCAGAAGCAAAGCCCACGACAAATGTCAGACAGCAGGCCGTCCTCACGATCGTTACTACAATTACCTCAAAGACTGTCGCTTTGTTCGCAACTGCAAGACACCTTTACTACCAAGGATGATGATGATGATGATGATGCGGGTGATAAAAACGACAGCGTGTAACCCGAAGCGGCTAATAAAATATAATTTGCATTCATTCATTTCACTAATAGAATTACCTCGTCCGGTGGTTAGAGGACGGATTCTGTGCGAATCCATCCTAGGGACACATACATCGGTAGTACTAGATACATCAACGGCAACAACAGTAGCAACCCCGCCACCGTGTGGCAAAAGAATGATATCACAAACATTTGTGTCGACGCCATTAATTGGTTAGGCGCTGGCATGCGTGTGATATACGTACATATCAATGTGTTGGTAAATGTATCACCATGCCTGCGCGTGTATATATATGCCTGCGCAACGCTTATATGTAAATCGACGCAAGAAGAACGAAACCTCAACTCGATTAGAAATGCATAGTACTGCAAGAATGTACGGCTATCTCATACTACTAACCTCCTGCGTCATGTTGCGCCGCTGGTCGGGTTCTGCGCATCGAGCGAGACCAAAGTCGCAGATTTTCAACACGCAGTTCGAGTTGACGAGCAGATTGCCTGGCTTCACATCCCGATGCAGGATCCCTGCACTGTGCAAGTACTTCAGGCCACGTAATATTTGATACAGAAACACCTACAATGTTCAGCAGAGCCATTAGGGTTCAGTCGTTCCGATAAAAATTGTTGTAACATATATTCAATTAAAAAAAAAACTAGTAGCAGTAGTAGTAATATAAGAACAATATATCGTATATGTTGCGTTTGAAAGTTGCTGGTAGTGGTAAATACATATACTAATTATGGGTGTAATTGCAAACTTTACTGAATTGATTATCAACAACTTATATATATATATATATATATATATATATATATAAATAAATTGTCGGCCGTGTGTTGAAGAAATGTTTCTATATGTTTCTGATAAGATTGATTGCAGTTGAACTGCTGCTGAGCCTGACGACCGACTGCGTCAGAGATGCGAGCGTAGGTCGATGACCTGATAAACATCGACGCATCTCAGCCCGCTCTTTGACCGCTCGAGAGTGACGACAGCAATACAGACGTACAAGGTACGCTGTACTACGTACAACTATTGACTTGAAGCCAAGATTGCGCTTCAATTGAGATCGGCATCTGTCGCCGCCAGACAGACAGGCAGACAAACGCACCAGAACAACCGGCCCGGCCATCCCTACGGGACTAGCGGCCAGCTGAGGTGCACGAAGCCCTAAGTCAAGGTGTGCATTGTTTCCCAATAGAATAATATTTATATTATAGAAAGAAAAAAAAACAATATATATATACGCCCGAAACGGAACAGCACTTATGCAACTACCGAGAGTAAGTTACTACCTACGATCTCACAAAGTTGCCCCCCCCCCCCCCCCCGAAGTAGGATAAGATAGGTGCACACGATTTCGACCAAAGATTGCCCCAAAAGGGCTAGCGATTGCAATGAAGAATTTCCTCACCTCACAGAGTAGTACCTAGTGAGGGTAGTGAGTAAATCCCACACTAATGATTGCATTGTTCATCTACCCGTATACGCAATGGCATATCATATAAAGATGTCCGTACTGCTTTTGTCGCAACCCGCAGTACCTACCTTAACGTGATCCGTCGTAAGAAGTTGCCCAGACACGATAATTTTATGAAGATCGCTCTGCATCAGTTCGGTTGTTACGTAACTGAAATCATTATTCAGAAAAAGGAATTTAGTATTTTAAAGGAAATGCAATGGCAATAGTAATCAGGTCATCATCATCATATATATGTATATATATATATATATATGTATATATATATATATATATATATATATATATATATATATATATATATATAACTTAAAAATTATTGCGCAAAACGTTCCGTACGTATTCCGGAAAATAAGTATTTCGTGGCTTAACTACGACAAAAATAACTGTAATATTTGGTCAAACACCAGCGTGGTTTCGTTTTGCTAGGGAAGCCTAAAACATGCCATTTAGCAGATTCACTTCTTACATTCGAGCAAAAACAAAAAAATGTTTAATAACGATCGGTCCTGTCACAAAAAGAGCACACGAATCTTCTTAGTTCATAGATAAACGAAAAACGTGTCGCGAAACAAAGCACACCGGTATTACTAAACATGCTTTTAGAATCTAGTCTATCGGGCTTAAATCTAGGTGGAGCCATACTGAAGAACCCTTGTACTTGCATCTAATAAAGACAGTAATTTCCTCTTCTCCCGAAATAGAAAAATATGCAGTTACTTTGCTAGCATTGAAACCGTAGCTAGGAAGGCCTAAAAAGAGACCGACATAAACGTCAATCCAGTTGCAAACACATAAATTACATCTCGGGGCGTCAGGGCGCATAATGCGGTTCCACGCAGACGTTGGATACGTTTTTCTAGCTTGTCGTGAATTTTAGCTCACTTACATTTCTTGAAAGAAGTCGATATGCGGAGGTTGGAGAATGTCGAGCGCTTGAAGAACGTTGTCGTGCTGGAGTGAGCATAGCATTCGAATTTCACGAAATACTCGGCGACACGAGACCATATTCTGGAAGACATTTGGCATCTTCTTGAGAGCAACTCGCGCACCGTCCCGAGGGTCTGTGACCGACCTGCAAATTTACACCACATACAATATCGATTAAACATAGATATAAACCTTTTTTTTTCACTCAAAGCAGCTGATTTCGAAGTGCTCATCTAACTAACTAGTAAACGTGGGAAGGCGCGAATAATAATTCGTACCTGCACCGAAATAGTGGCGATTCCATGAAATAATTCATTGCGATAGTATCGTAAGATTACACTAAGCAGCACTCGCAGACAATGTTCCGTGCTAGATTAGTAAATTACATTTGGCACATATATGAAATAAATACGACTTGTTAGCTAATCCCCGAACGAGTCTTATGGGACTCTCTAGGCATAGCTCATATATTCAGTTTCGATCAGTCTTAGACGAATATGGTTCGAATCGTCTTTAAATAACTAGGGTCGTTTAACGTGGCTGGTGTCATGCATTTAGTCGATATTTGCGGAAAAAGACATTCCACACGCGTTCTGCATATACTAGGCATGCAATCAACGAAACATTTCACTCAGGCTTGATGCGCTGCCTCTCTAAAGAAAAAAACAGAAATGAGAATTCTCAAGAATGCTTCCTCTGGAAGAATATATATAATGAAACGCGGTCGACTTGAAAACCTTATGAGCTTCTATATAAAGACGCGAACAGCTGAAAGATATAGCTACAGTTCCTATCAGAGAAGCATAAGAAATTTATAGGCAATGTTCCTGTTCGTTATGATAGTCAATCTTTAAATAAAAACTCAGCAGGCATTTGGTCGACCAGTCATATTCACACCACAATATTCACGGAATGAACATTTCGGAGATTGCGGAAGTATAGACAGTTTCACACGATACTATAGTGTAAGACCGCTTGCACCTTTAGACGGGAGCTTGCTCTCGTGATGTGTGCTGAGCGATTAGTGAAAGCGAAGAGAACAGGTCCACTGAACCTATGCTGGAACCTATATATATATATATATATATATATATATATATATGTATAATTTTTCTCCTGCGTTGTCACTACTAGCCACTACCAGCGGCCATCAATCATGTCCGTTTCAACGCCATTGGCCCAAAAAACCTGCCGACGGCCGTGGCGGTGAGACAGCCCCCTAACGAAGCCACAACCCGCTTAAAAAGCAAACCTGCGTCATGCAGCTACCTACCCTGAATATGCTGTACACCAGTGCAGCACTAAAAAAGTCAGCAAAAATGTATACTGTACAAGTCAGGAGACACCACCTTGAGGGCAAACGGAAAAAGTGGGGAAAAAGTGAAACTTGATAAGTCCTCAATAGCTTGTGACGTTTTCGCCGGTGAACTGCATAGGCAATCTCTCACCGAGACATGACTTCGCGTTCTCACCGTATCTGTATGGTATTGATGCAAGGGAGAAATTGCCATCCTCAACCAATCCAACACCGATTAAACAAGAAAGAAGGCGTACATATCGTAAACTCACGCCCAATTGTAAAACTAATCCGTACCGAAACGCCGAGATACACCCCCCCCCCCACAAAAAGAAAGGAAGGAAAAAGGGAGAGAGGGGGAGGGGAGCTCGTAAGAGATGGGTGCAGTCGTGGCCTGTGGCGTGGTGAATGCTTCATTTGCCTGCGCCTCGCGATAGGTGCGCGAGTTTAAGCCCCACCGCTGCACGCGTTGTATTTTTAGGCATCGACCGTCTATGAAGCAATGAAGCAAAAAGCACCAGTCCCGCAGTGGATGTTAAATTTTGGCCTTGGCTGAGGGTTAGCCCGAAACGTTTTTAAGGCGTTGGGGCGGGGGGGGGGGGGGGGTGCTTTGCAGCAGACCTAACTGTACAGAATGTCGCTGCTCTCGTTTAGGCTTGAGCATCGCTAGTCCTGGCGATGATGAACGCGCGGAACTACGCGCAAGAGCACATAGCATAGCTACTTCTGTTATTTGGTGCGCTGCGAGCCTGGCCGCCGCGTGGTTTCGTTGCCCCTTGGCCTCTTGAGAGGTCGAAGGAGGTCAAGCTAGGTTACGAGCAGCAATCAATACGAGCTCGGCTCGTGCTGTATGTGAGTGTAGAAATCTAGATGAAGACGGGGGGAAAAAGTAACAGAGTAGAAAGGACGACGACAACAACGACGACAACTCGAATGATGATGGTGATGATGACGATGATAAGGATAGTAGTGGTGGTTGGTGGTGGTGATTATGATGTTGACGATGAGGAAGGCTCAACTGGTGACTGACGGGTGAAGTCGCGGATGATTGACGAAGTGAACGGATGACCTTACACACACTATATATATATATATATATATATATATATATGTATAATAATAGTGTAAAGTGATTGATTCTGTATACAGCCCTCTCCCCCTCCTCGTTTTCTCTCTCTCTCTCTCTGTCTTCCTCTTTTCGCAGTCTTTTTTTTTAGCGGTAAACCGGCCGCTCGGCGCGCCGAGGTCAGTGTCGGCGTTAGCTAAGTCAGACAACGATTCTTTGTGACAAGGCGTTCGGCGGCATTGAGCGTCACATTCGACGACGAAAATCGGCCGACGAGTCTATCAAACAGGGAGATCCTTTTGCTGCTGATACTGTTGCTGTTAGGGTGAGGAGAGCTGACTGCTGTATGCAGTATGTCATCAGCAAGCGCCTACTATGGAAGGTGTAGCAGCATTCTCGCCTCTCTCTATTTGTCCGCCTGTCTGCGTATCTGCCTCCCCGATCGCGCACCAGCCCGCTTACTTGGTATGACTAGGTCCCGCTTACCAGGACCGCTTATCGGGACCACCTTTGGAAATCGACCAACCAGCTTGACGCAACAATGGCGCCAGTCGTACTGACAGTTGTAGAAACGACAACAACAATAACAACAACAACAACAACAACAATAATAACAACAACAACAGTAACAACAACAACAATAATAACACGATAATGACAAAAACAACAACATCACCGCAGCAATAACAACGACGACGACAACAACAAGCTACAACAATAGTTGTAGGTCATCAACACAATCAGCTATAGAGTGGTTGTATTCGGGCGCCTGCTGCTGCTGCGGCGGCGTCACCGTCTTCAAGTAAAGGCTCTCGAAGCCGATGATCGTTCGATAAGCGGGCAAAAAACCTCGCGACTCCGATGACCACCGATGTCCACAGAAGGCAGCGCAATGTGTGGTGTGTGTCTCTCTGTAGAGGCGCTAACGACCCTTCGACTCTGGACGGGTTGACGGACTGACTGACTAGTCAATGAACCAATGAACCAACCAACCGGACAACCGCTTCAATGAATTCACCGTACACGAATGTGGGGGGGATTTGAAGTAGTTGATGTCGCGACTCGGTACTGCCAAAATGCACTCTCCCCCACGCAGCTAAACCTGTGCCCAATAAGCGCGGTATGCAGCACGCTGCCGCCTGCAGGGTAGTAGCAGTAGTGGTGGCGGCGGCGGCGGCGGCGGCGAGTAATTGACGATGATTCATGCCCGCCTAGCATTCCCTAGGTTTCCCGCGGTCTGCAGGACTGTAACTCCGTATACGGCACCCGGCCCCGCACACACCGACACAGAAGAAAGAGGCTTTCCAAATAAAGATACGGCCATCGGAACGAACCTTCGCGCGGTGTCGTTGTCTTCGTCGTCGTCGCCGTCGTCGCTCAGAGCACAGCGATGCGTTCGCATTGCGTTCCGCCGCCACGTGCCATCAGTCAGTTATCGTGTCCGCAATGCCCCAAGCGATTCGTCGCCTGACAAGCGTGGCAAAGCTTTAGACTTTAAAAGTGAACAGATCGGCGTGGGCGGCCGACTTGTTCCCTGTGAAACTGAGAATCTCCCCTCCATGACAGTAAGTCAGTCTACTAGACAATTCATGGCAGGTATACATAAACGGTAGCTGGCCGGTTATAACGGAGGCAACTAGCCTAAGATACGGCTCTGGAGCTCAAAGCGCGAAACATCGAAGTACGAGGATTGAAGTACAAAATGCGCTACCTCACTCTCGGTGGCAGACACGACGGCATCATACATACGACGCACTCTATCGACAATCTTCCGCTAAGCTGTATTGGAATCCGATTCGGGATCTTCCACATTCCACTTAGCCACAATCTTATGAACTAACTGTCGTTATCGAAAGGAACTCTAGAGGCAACTGTCTCCGTACGTTCAAGCAGCTCGCTGATTTAGCGTCCCACCATACGCGTGCATATAGTACATGCATGCACCGAAACAAATACGCAAATCGTCTAATGCGACTTCACAGCAGCATTCACACGTGGAAGATGTACTATTCCCTCACGAGTTGTCGCCGAGGCCTCGGTCAGCTGGACGGACGCGTTATTCGCTCTCCGGGGGTGGGTAGGGAGGCGTAGGATACAAGCGCACCAGTCAACTAACTAACTAACTAACTAAAGATTTACCTAATTAGCAGATCTGCTATTTTGTGGACGAGCGGACGGTGCCATATTGACTGGCTGCTGAATGAACGGCTGCCGCGACTCATTCACTCCAATAGTTAGTGGTGAGTCGATCATCACTCATCACACGGTCAGCATCCGAGACGCCTTTGATTTGAGATTGCTTTTTGTTTTTCTCCTCGTCTCACGCACGAGGTCGGTCTGCAGTGACTGATGAGGTGTGGTGACCTCAGCAGCGAACAGGTTCAGTCGAACAACGTCGCCTACTCTATTCGAGCATACTCCCCGCTGAACACACTCACACCCACCCACCCAGCCACCCTCTGTGGGTGCACGTGTGTGTGAGTGTCCAAGCAGGCAATACTCTGCATCATCGTTGCGCATTCGCAAGTTGACCACGAGCGCAGCGGTACGCGAGGAACGATACGGCGGGGTTAGTGTACGCACAACTATTCTAGCCTCGATGATGATGATGATGGTGATGATTAGGATGATGAAGACGATGCTAATTGTGGTGGTGGTGATGATGATGATGATGACGACGGGTCAACGACAGCAGCGCCTTCGGTCCTCATCCTTGCTGCTTCACCTTATTCTTGACGACAACGACCTCGGCCATCGCCATCACCAGTACCACTAATACTAATACTACTACTACTACTGCTACCATGAGAGAGTTCGACGCGCGTCGACACACTCAAACCGAGATGTACTCTCTATAGTATATACACATATACTCTATACGCAAGCGCCCTCTGCGGCCTTCTCGGCCTCCTCCTTCGCGTCACGCTCACTCTCAGTCGACTCACGCAATAGAGAGAAAGAGAACGAAAGCGCTTCATGCATGCATGTAGTTCGTTTCTTTAATATCTCGGTAGAGACAACGTTACCGACGACGACGACCAAAATATCGCAATAATAATAATAATAATAATAAATAATAATAATAATAATAACACTTCATACCGGTAGCTATGGAAACATTAGAACCCATGAGCGGTGGAACAGCAGAATTAATTCGGGATATGGCCAGAAGAATGGAAGCAATGACGGGCTACCAGCGCGAGGCGGAATATAATAGGCTGCAACAGCTTCTGTCTATCGCGGTGTGTAGAGGCAATGCCGCTTTTATAATCGGCGCCATCAAGGCTGATAGCACAAATTCGAATTAACTAATTATATATATATATATATATATATACATATATGAGCAGATGGGAGTCGAAATTCAAGATATTCTTGCCCACCGAGGGGACTAGAATTGTAAGTCACAAAGTCATTGCGTGGAGAGCCACACACGAGTCAGCAGCTACCTTTGAAGTAAGAGCCGGTTTTCAAGCGGCCAAGCATAGATTCAGCTAAAACCGCTGCTTGGAGGATTTGCCAGGTTCAAAGATCGGTACATCACTACAAACAAATTGCTTTTTAAATATGTGCTACTGTTTGACTGGGCCAAGAGCTTTGCCAGGAACAGAGGTGTAGACGTCCAGTGTAGATTCTCAGTGCTTCCGGTGGGAATGCTTCGCATGTTCTTGCCTGTGGGAGAGAGACCCAGCGATGTTCCTCCGACACAAGCATCTTAACCAAATCATCGCAGCAAGCAGCTTTCGAAAGGCCACAGCCGTTTTCCCACTAAACGGGAACCGTCTCAGCTAGCCGTGCTGAATGCGGATGGAAAACGGCCACGAGCCGGAGTAACAGTTCTGCCCCATAGGGAACGTAAAATCGCTCTTTGGGATGCAACTACATTTTGTACCGCGTGAACGCGCCTTTCAGGTGGCTTTCACGGCTCGTCGTGTCGAGCTGGTGTGGTTGAGAATAAAGCTAAAGAAACCAGAAAAAAGACTTAAGTATGCCGTGACTCGTAACCTGACATCTGCTATATATATATATATATATATATATATATATATAAGTAAAATACACACCCATAGAAACTTAGGAAAAGCTCATCGCTGCTCAAGAGGGGGAGGATAAGAAGCAGGCAGGACAGATGGTGGCAAGATGCAGATAGGGAAGATGGCAGATGGAAGCGGAAAACAGCTTACACCCGAATTATCCATCACTCATGTTCAGCCATTCAGCAAGCGGTAGGTACCAAGCGTTAGCAGAGTGACAACAAAACGACGCTGCATTACTAGTGCCGTTGCACTCGTGCCAGGCAGAAAACCTGGCTAGAAGTTCCAGCCGAAAATCTTCGTGATCTTACCGTCATCACTGCCATAACAGGACGACTCAACCGACGCTACCACTGTCCTCCGGCCCAATCAGCGCCAATGTATCGTGTCTGCACCTCGAATGTTTTCTTTGCTCAAAACGCTGAACTTCTCCTCCACCAGCTTAGCTAGCGTACACGAGCTACATACATTCCACCAAATATAGCTAGCTTCTCGGATCATCTCGCCCAATCGGCCGCAAGCGATAATAAAGATAGTGAGAACAGCAAATGAGTAAAAAAGACGATATTTACCACCGATGCTATGCAAAGCAGAGAGCAAGAGAGAAATTGAAAAAAAGGACAGTAAAAACATTGTGCCTACGTGCACCCATAGAACACCAATATGAAATCACACGTTATAATAAAAACAAGCAACAAACAATAATCTCATCAAACAATCCAAATCGATAAACACACACACATTGATGACACGTTACCTGTGTACGTATCTCTCTACCTATCGATTTATTTATACCGCAAGTCTTTGAGCCCGCGTAAGTGCCACAGTTTTTCGTGGCTTTAGTGGTGCCACCAAGCGTTTTACCACAAAAAAAAACAGCTACAGTGCAAGAAACCATTTTCTCGCGCAAAGGTCAATGGTAAGATCATTTAATACCTCGCCATATCAAGTTTCTCTCAATAGGTAAAGCAAATGTAGTCAGCAACTACTGATGAAGCTTTTGCTTCGTGTGTTTGATGGTAATAACGGAGGCGCTGTCCTAGGAATCGCACACCATAACGAGTGGTTTATCTTCAAAAGCAGCAGAATTTTCTCACGAACACGACGGTGTGCTTCTGTATGAGACGTCTGGTTGTCTCGCAATCGCACATTGTGTGCTCCTATGTCGAGTAATAACGTCAATGTCACTGATTTTAGTAATTTAATTCTCACTCCGAAACAAGACTTCTCCGAGAGCGCGCCCAATAAGATTTTTTTGACGCGCTCTATTGCTACTCCCTATTGCTTTAAAAAATCCGGCCACCTTTTATATATATATATATATCGTCGTATACAGCGTCGCATCACCAGACTGCTCATCCATGTACGCCAGCGTAGACAGTAAACCTAGAATTACTAAAATACAATAAAAACCATTTTTATTGCAAATAAGGCGAAGAGGATTATTGATAGTAAAAATATCATTCTTCGTTAACTTGCACTACGCACGTTCATATCTGCTATAAAGTCACTTGCCTATACATTTATCTATCAAACCAAGTTTAGTGTTGAAGCGTTCCACAGCTTTACAATTGAGGAAAACAATTACATTCATTCGATCGCATTGTAACCTTGCCAAAAACCGACACTGACCGAAGGGCCGGAGTCGAAGGTAAATGACACAGGTCATGGTAGCTATGCCGTCATCACGTATATATATATATATCTTCAAAAAATGTCGGTGCCCAGAAAGTGCTGATAAACGACACCAGTAGTGCAAGAAGGAAAGGATAGCCAAGACGAGCGATTAGTGAAGGAGTTGTGCCAGTAAACGTGAGCAAATCAGGCAATGCAGCCAATTGTCAATTCATTGTCTGACTGGATCCGCACGCGGCTTTTTCAGTCGCCAAAATGTTGCCATGTTCACAACAGGTAGGAACTCTGACAGCCGCACAGTACTGAGGCCGGGTCCTGAGCCAATCGCTCCGCACAACGCATCTGCGCACCATGATCCGGTAGTGTCGAAGATGCCGGACTGTCTCCACCAAGGCTCTTCTGGTTTGGTCCGGATTATCCCATGGAATCTTCTCGATGTGTCTCACGACAGTCAGGGAGACCATACCATGTCAGTGTGGCAGGACGAATAAAGCCGGATAGACACAGAGCAGCGCTAGACGAACAACACATACCCTTCACGGAGCCCAACAAAAATCTTGCAATTCCGGGCTTGGTGGCGGGGGGAGAAAGAGAGAAAAATCCGGGTCGATAGTGGGTCTGTGGGACCTACATTAGTCGCCGTTCGCTGCGGGTTACGCTTGTGCGCCATGCGTTCCCGAAACCTCCACCGGTGGGTATACCAAATGCTTAAACCAGCTCCATATAAAGTGCAAAACACTACTTCAGCATGTTTATATTTACCAGATGAGTCAGAAAATTGCACACGCTGCCGAGGCTACCTGCAAGCTTTGAAAGAGCCTTAGTGAGGGAAAAGCCAGATTGCCGTGGCTACAGACAATCGACGGAAGTTCCCCACCTCCCTGTGAATGTGGGACTGCTAGGGTAGGATGGTCGAATCATTTCTTTGACGCGTGCAGTAAAGATGGTTCTCATATATTGAACTCATAGCCCAAAACCCCACGAGGCGGAGTTAACAAACTCCAGCGGTTGACCACCGCAAAGAATCACATCATAAGCCTCCACCCTGGTTTTCCTCGCATTTTTATCTCAAGTCCCTTTGATCGCGGTACGCAACCACTGTGCTATAAGCATGTATAACAACCAAGGCATTTTGCACTCGCCTCAAACAAAGTTAACGAGATCGACAAAAAAGTAAGAGATGGAACTCAACTGAACGCCATAGGAGGAACCACGTTTTTCCTCCCCGCCCACCAAAAAGCTCATTGCAGCCTTCATCCAGTAAAATGTCCTCAGTCAAGAAATTTCCTATAAAATTTAAATGGAGGGCCACCGACTACAGCTTGCATGACGCCGTATCAAATGCCCTCCAGACTCGAAGCACATGGATCGCGTCACGGGTGCCCATTGCTGAGAGTTCGCTCAGATGCAATTGCTCTATAGATATTAGGGTCATCTCTGTTGGTCACAGAGCTCTCACACCTCAATATAAGACAGAGTCTGGAGATATGCCATGCCGCCCACTACTCAGGATCTCATTAAAGAAATCACTAAGTATCCCTGTCAACATCAGCTTCAAGTGACACCAGGGCTCATAACTAATAGAAATAAAACGTATACTTATGTCGTACTGCTCCGCTGTGCGCGGAGCCTAAGTGAGCTTATGAGTCTAATAGACTCATGCGTTAGCTGCTGTGGAAAATAAACCCATAACTATACATACATGAGTTATAGAATCTTGACCGCCCAGGCGGGCCGCATGTAAACTTAGCTTCTGCACGTGCCGCGCCACAACCTTGTAGCAGAATATACACAAATCCTTAGAAGATATTCACACGTAAGATATTCTGCTGTGACGATCCGTCTTAAGTAAGAAACACAGTTATCCCTGCATTGAAAAACCAATTATTAAATATAGAATATAATTCGTGCCCGTATCAAAAGTCGTGATCTAGACGTGAAGTGGTCTTGTGTCGGCAGTGACACCGCAAGCCTTGTCACATGCCACAACCCTGGTAGTTGTCTTATAAACGGTTGCGGAATTTCCGATTCTAAAGAAAAACAACAAACAACATAATAAACATCCAACAATGAGTAAATACATCTAGAGAATCTTACACAGCCAAGCGAATCAAGTCGGCATTTTGTTGTACAAAAACTGTATTTAAGCATTCACTGAAATGGCACCAATTTACGTTGCCAGCATGATTGCTAAGTGCACGCATAGCTATCTATAAAAAGCATGTACCTTCCCTCTCAACCTCAACACGTAAGTGACTCTAGCTAGTCTGCGATATCGAAATTGCGACAGACAACATCATAGTTACTTCTTAATAATAATTCTTCGAAAATTAACATCGGAAGCCTCATCTGGCGATGAACCTTAGTAAAATAAACCTCTACCATTGGCATAAACTACAGCCAATGGCGGGAATATCCAGTCATTCCGTCCAAATGTTCAAATTCATTGGCTATGTATAGGCAAAATCAGCCCGAATGTTAAAGCGCCGCGGAGGGAAGCGTATACTAATTATTTCACTTAATCGAAATAAAACATTTAATCATCAATTACGCCTATTGACAGATGAAACCGGTGAACTAGGAGGCTGACCATCTTCGAGTGGATTTAGCTTTGCTGTTCTCGGCATACTACAATCAATGTGCCAAGTATAGCCTAGAAGCTAGCAAACAAAAGCCTCACCAGACGTTTCTGAACATGTCAACGACAAAACGTGCTCAAGCCACGCGTTTCCGTATGAGATTAAAGTCAACAATTTTCATCGCAAGGTAAAACGGCGTAGATAAATTCGCCGATGCCAGTCTCAGGCAGTACTCGGGCAAATCCTCCCTTACGAAGGCTGTCCTTAACGGCTATGCGGCAACAATTAGACAAGTGGAACAGAAACGCACTCCCTAAGCCTAACAACCACCAACTATTTATTATACTTCAAAGGCTCTTACGATCCCCGCTGCAAGTGTGACTGCTGAGATTTTGGTTAATATATATATATTTAAGGTAGGTGTGTGAGAGCACTAAACTAAAAGAATAATAATAATAATAATAATAATAATCTTTCAAAGCAGTAAAAATAAAAGTACCTGCGTTGAAGGAGCCGGCACGGTCATTATACCTGGTACTACGTTCTGATGCTTGATGAAATACTCGCATTCGGCAACAAACATATTTTCTGGATTTCAGCAAAATTTCCACAGAACGCTGCATTTTCATGCGAAAGACGATTCTCATCCACGGTACGTCTTAGGAAATGAGGCTGTTTTTAGTTTGTAGTAATAAAGATGGTTTCAAGCCACCTTGTCAACAACACCAAAGGCATCAAATGAACGCAGAAAAACAACTTAAAGCACAAAACATGTCTACCCTACTGGCACAATTTCGAAAGAATATTCAAAACATCTCCCCGCGCCATTCGAATGAGTCAGTGAACGGGTAGTTAGTTCCCAGTTTTCCATCGCGGGTAAAAAAAACCAGTGCGTTTACAGTTTGTAGCTAGACCATATTCGCCCCCTACACCAACCAACAGTCAATCGTGAGTCCTGAGTTTGGAAACTATCTGAAAACCTAGCAGCACTAAAATGCGGTGAAATATCAGAGACACACCGATTGATGGACGGCTTCCATTCGGCCAGACTGGAATTTTGCGTGCGCGAAAAACAACACCAGTGAAAGCTAAATGAACGCTATAAGCTGACAGATATGTTGTGAGAGCAGCAGCAGCCGCAGCGGAAATAGCAAGGACAGTACAACCAACATAGCATCGAGACCACTTCCTGTCAGTGCGACCAACCGGAGCGCGCGAAAGACTTCCCCGATGCAAGGCCAATCGAGTTTTAGCCATCATAAGATGCCGCTTTAGCATGGGACAGACGGCGCACCTCAGCAGGGCATCATCTCTCAAAATCGAGCCGATTCTTCGAGTCTGTAGAGGAATCCGGAAGAGAATCCTGATGCACGATTAATGTCGTGGCCTCCAGCCGTGTGCACCTTGGTGACTTGGACCGACTTTGCCGGTGAGGTGACTCAGACCGGACGGCAAGCGCGACCATTGATTGGGCAGTAACGAACGTCTGTTTCGCTTCCAGACAACAGCTTCGTCGGGCTATTGCACTTTGTTCTACAATTCGTTTGGCCTCCGCCGAGAGAACGAGAGAGTGCGAGAGTTTATCAAGGTAGCGTGCCTGAGAAGAAGTAAACAACCAAAAGACCTGCAATTGCAACCGCTGATATTTCCGGCAGAGCCCGTCTGTCTGCCTGCCTGACCTTGCCTTATCAGCATAATAAAGATGGAGGAAGAGAGAGAGAGAGAGAGAGAGAGTTAAGGAAATAGATATATAGCACTGTTCCGGCGCGAGGTCCTACAAATCTAGGCTGTACCTGGCGAGACGAAACGGGCAAACCTTGCGTTGCCTACCTTCCTGCAACGATGCCTTGCAGCCAGCCTTGCAGGCTCACCTAGCTGCCCACACTGACTACTAACATGATGGCAGACAGGGAAGCTTAAGAGAAGGTCCCAACAAAGCTTCGGGTTACTATGTCGCTGTAAGACGCCGACGCCGATCATCCGCTGCTGCTGTTGCCGCTAGTGATGTTGTCGTCGTCAAGAATGTGCCAACAATTATGTGATGTCTCGTGCGAGCTCTACACAGCACAGATTGTCACTCCCTCCCTCTCCTCCCTCCCTCCCTCCCTCACGCACTCACTGATGCCTGCACTGACACCTCACGACGGGTGGTGCAGCAGCCAGGGTGAGTTCGCGAGCCGTAGAGACTACCTACTACCTGGGAGGCAAGGCCCGGTCGACCTTCCCTGTCGAGGTCGCCGATATAATAAGAAACTCGCGCCGTCAACTCGGGAACCTACGAAGAAAGTAGATCACTTATCGTGGCATGCAATGCTCGAATTGTATGGCCGCCATTCACCTTGATTTCTCCGCCGACGACGACGACGACAACGACAACGACGGACGATGAGTTGTTTTCAGCATCTCAGACAAGGCAAGGCTGACAACAGATGAACAGCTGAACGTTGACGGGCTCGCTTATATCGAATCGTACACAACTATCGACCCTGTTGCGGGTGCCGTTAGCGCCGCTGAGCAGTGGTTGTCGAACGCCGTGGTGTGTATGCGAGGTGATGCGAGGTAGATATGAAAGACGACCAAACCATCGTCCTCGGGCCTCTACGCTGTTCTGGCCCACATATATATATATATATATATATAGACATTACCCCCCCCCCCCCCGTTCGATGTCACGCGCACCTCTGTCTCAATCGGCAAACATCGCCATTTTTGGTTACGTCAAAAAAACGATGAGCAACAGACCCTGCACCTCGAATCAATCTATCTATCTGTCTATGATGTATATGTATGTCCGTGCTTCGGACACGTTTGCTATGATGACTGCCGTCCGTGACAATCGCGACGACGAACGATTAGCAAACACACGCGACCAAAAGCGACCAATATAGCGACACGCAAACAGCGTGTTTGAAAATACAGTAAGCGTGTACCAATCATTGAATTGGTGCGCGGAAATTATTTACAGTATCCCAGTGGTGGTTGTGTTTGCTCTGAGACCACAAGGTAAGCAAAATTAAACGCGCTTTACAACTTTACGGAAACCGATTTAAAGCAGTAAGCTGTGCTTTGTCGTCGGTGATTAACTAAACGATCGGACCTTTTTCAGGTTCCATATTGGTTCAAAAATCCAGACACATCCAAAAAGGCGGGATCCAGACATCCTGCAGGAAGCCCTGGTCCGATGTCATTTGCCAGTGACGGCCCCAGTGACTATAGACGAGTCTACAGTGCTAGCGTTTTGCTATCTGACCGCTTGCCGAGAGAAAGAGAGTAGCTGTCAGTTTGCCTAAATAGGCAAATGAAGTTGGTTTTTCCGCCCTGTTCGACGTCTCCGTTCGATACGTCATCAGTATTAAACGAATCAACCAACAAACCAAACAAGCTTGCCTTGCGGTGCATATCTAACTACTCCGGGTTTTGCAGACAACTGACTAATTGCTAACGTTGCTTCCGCTGCTGACAGGCACACAAGTCCGCTGCGGGCGTTAGAATTGAAAAACAAATTCAGGAGGTTGTTTTTACTTCTAGACCATCCTCCGTTCCGACCAAGATGACTACCCCCCTCTCCCCGTTTCTCTCAACGGTATATTTTATCATCTATTCTCAATGAGCATCGTTCAAAGAGAATTCGATCAACAACAGAGGTCGAACTGGCAGCACCCCTGTAGACGACAACCATGACTAGCGCACTCGTCCACCCCTTGACCACGCCGCCACCTCTGCTACGGGCGTTGAAAGCACGCAACTAAATTTGCTTCAGATTTCTCCGACAAGCCGAAAGAACGTTTTGGATCAACAATTCCTAATGGAACGCTTCGTATGAACAATTCTGACCTGTTCAGCTTAACTGTCTCTTAATTAAGCTAGCAGTTTGAGTGTACCGAGAGATGTGGGCCCGTGGTTAGTCGCTGACTACCATTCGCCATAGTCAACAGTAACAGCAATAGATGGCACGCACTCTTAACACGCCCAAGTTATAGGTGCTGATGTGGTTCTTCCGGTTTTACCTAATGATAACAAGTCAATCACCATTTACCCTGTCATAGGAACAACAACTTTTCTAGTTATCCTCTGAGTTCAGTAGAAGATTACTGTAAAAATTGCCCGAATATAGCAGACATATAAAAAAAATCGAATGTATGAATATGATTGAAAGCACTTGAGAACGGCAGTCGTTGCTAGCCTAAACATTGACATTGTAAACAAATTCATGAAATAACCCAGAACTCTATTGCTACTCAAAGGTTGAGCCGAGAACTCTTAGCGATACGATAGCAATGGAATCCGTACTTCCGAGAAATTAACCCTCGGTCGCTCAGCCTCCCTCCTTCTACAGAGAGCACAGTGATGCTTCGCTGGGGTTCATTGGGCGGAATTCGTGGCAAGATGACAGCCCACATACTGCAGTGACACGAGAAAAACAAACAACTACGACATCAATGCATTATCTTGGATATGATAAGATCATAGACACTACGATCTGACCAGCTTAGTGGTGATAGTGGTACTTGACAAGAGACGCCAGCTGCCAAATTTCGTTGCTCAAAGCTAGCTTCGAAACAAGCCACCGTAGGGTTAGACTTAGATCATTTCAGTCGAATCGCACTTCCATACAACGTCAGAGGCGTCTGACGATAGCATGGCTCCTCATCTTTTACCCCAATGAACTAAGCACCTAGTGCAAATAAGCTCTTAACAAAAAAATAAGCTCTCGTTAATAATATGAGAGTAATTCAAAACAAAAGCTTTACTATTTATCAAGGGGCGAGCAACGCAACAGCAACGATCGACACATTCAAATTGAGCGAAAAATAATTAGACTAGTCCGAATGTTTTAAGCATATGGGCGTAACACTGGCGAACACAGCTATAATTCAACAGATCCAGCGAAGCAACGAACAGCTGCAATGGCGCTTCATGGAAAACCTATGCGACATAGATAGTAAAACCTTAATTAATCTTTTTTACGATTAAAAATACACGCCAAGACTCACGTACTGCTTACAAGCCATACCGTTTAACACTTGAAAATCTTAACGCGATTGTGTCAGGTCAAAAGCGAGTATACAAAACGAATGCTGTGATAACTCCCACACGAAACGCATAACGCACCAACTCTGCAGAGAAAAGACTTTTATAGAAGATCCGATAGTAACTAGTCTGTACGAATTTAGAAGTCATATAGTAGAGCAATGTCGCAAATTCCCAGTTGCGATATTGCTCTAATACGTGGTAGAGAAGAAGCGCGTCACACTCACTTCTTTCATAGTAATTTGCCGAGGAGCCGGCTTTCAAAGCAATAAATGGAAAGCCGTTATGCAGGGGAAAGGTGTAGAGTCGAATCGCCAGTTCATGTGCCTGAACCTACTATTTCCATGTAGAGATAGATATTTGTACGAACGCACTGCTAACATAGTCGTAAGGACACATAGTAAGTAGATGTCAACGCCTACAAATGAAATATGCACTGAAAACTGGGCACCACCACAGCGACAACAGCAGTAATCGAGACAGTCAACCTATATGGAGAAATGCAGTGCTATCAATCATTTGATCAATAAAATTATGTAGCATCAACGCATTGGCTGAGTATATGCAGACTTAGCGCATGCTTCCCGCATTTAAGCACCAAAAAATATCTATTTTTTTAAATCCCGCAGAGATTGGCTGTTAATTGAATCGATCGGTCCTGTTTCGAACGGCCCACCGCCGCATCGATATACGAGCAACGAAATCTTATTCCCAATACAAGTTCGGCGATGTGAATACGACCAACATATTCAAGAGTGATCGTCGTTGTCGCACAGCCGACCAAACGCTGTTGTGCCTTCTTCGTTTAGCACTATTTTCATCACACACAAACACACACATCGATTACGACCAAACGAGGTACCACGTTCACTGTCAGTACTCATGAAAGTAAAGGTCTCTATGTAGCCAATCGCGTGCAGTTTCGTGGCTGACCGCTCAATCCTCCCCCCGCTCTCAACGACCGCCGCATAATACAGCTGCTCTCTTCCTCGCGTCCTTTCTTCTTTGCTGGCTCCCGCTTTCGGAAAACCTCTCCGATCTTCTCGCGTCCCCGTCTGTAAGCTGTCAGCAGAAAGCCGCCAGCCTATGTGCCGAAATAAATCTGGCTCCGATCCCAAACCACGATGGAATCCACTTCGAAGACAACCACCCCTTTTCTGGTGACCGCTGGCGTCGTCTTCGCCACCCCTCCCCCCCTTCCCCCGCACTCCATGCGGACTTCGGCCTTCTCGCCATTTGCGTTCATTCATTCATTTAACGATCGATGTATGGATCTATATCTATCTATCTATCAATCGATCTTTCCTGACAGGTTCTCGTTTTTCCGGTGTTCTTTCGTGAGCCCAAAATGTTTCGCCCGTCTCATTTGCAAGCCCGACGAACTGCGGGATCTGCAGCGTTCGTAACTGCTTTTATAGTAACAAGTGCTATTTGTCGAATCTCACGACGTGCTATGACTACTAACAGGCAGTCTAGGGCAGTGGACCTGTTGTACGACCTGTGATCGGTCACGCTCAGTTTCAGGCATACATGATTAAGAAAGGGAAAGCCGCCAGTGACAGTAATGTGTGCTCTGCGACCGACTCTGCGGAGGCGGACGGCGTGGAACAACACACTGTTGCACTTCTGCGATGCGAAGAATCTCTTCGGGAAGCAAGGAGCAGCGGGTGCGTGGTGACTTCGGTAACGACGTGGGGAAGAGGCGACGAACTTGTTCGGCACACCATTTTGACGCTCAAAACTGCCAAGGAGACTGCTAGGCGGGAGCTCGTAACGGACAGGGGAGTGGGAAATGGGAGGAAGAGGTGAGAAGCAGCTGGTCTGCAAGGTCTTGCCGCGCACCACCATCACAGGAAAGTGACCGAAAAGAACCGCATGGCTCTCCTATCTAAGGAGGCGGAGACAGAGACTAAATGAAGCAAGGCTGTGTCAATGGCAGGGACACGCCATTCTCTGACGGCATCGAAAACATTTAGCCAAGTATTGCAGAAGCTAGGAGAATGAGGGATGAGAATCCGCGTTTAGTGGATTTGTGACTCACGTACTACTAGTCACGCATGAGCATCGTACCTTCCCGAACTTTCCAGAACAAAAAAAAAGACATGTGGACAGATAGACAAACATGCAGTTGTCGCTGACACAAGCGTCCAGTGTATTGTGAAAACTACCATGCAATGATGAGAATCGTTTACTAATTTTTCTCCTTCAGTTACACATGGATTTTCAACGCCCACTCGACTACAGCACAAAAGGCAAATATCTTGCCTGTAGACAATGAGCAAATAACCGACGCAACGACGTTTCCGCGTTGAATTTCGATCGATATTCTCTGTAGCGAAAAAGTGGCATGTCCTCCTATCGCTGGTCCCTTGTTCTCAGCTTCGCCTCCTTCCAGAAGACTCCTTGCATTTTTTCCCACGCGCTTGTTTTTTAACAGAAAACTGACTATACGTCTCTTTACTTCTCTCTCTCTCTCACTCTTATATATATATATATATATATATATATACTTGGCAGTCGAAATCAAACTGTTGAGCATGGAAGTCTGCCTAGAGTGCAGGAACTTGCTATGCGAGGTAAGAGTTGATAGGAATTACTACTCACCAAACAACTCCAAAGGCTCCATAGCCGATTGGACGTTCGGGTTGTTGTTGTTGCTGCTGCTGTTGCTGTTGTTGGGTTGAAGAGTTGACGTTCGACACAATGCTGGAGGAGTGATTCGCTGGCATGACAGAAGTGACATCGTGCATAGCTACGCCGCCATTGGCTGTGACAGCAGCCACTGCGGCAGCTGCTGCAGCTGCTGCCGCCGCAGCTGCTGCACATGAGATTCCTCCTGCCCCGCCGCCAGAACCACCTCCTCCACTTGCTCCCACATGGTGGTACTGATGCTGTTGTTGTTGCAGTTGTTGCGTCGCAAGTTGTTGCTGTTGTTGTTCTTGTTGTTGATGGCGTTGCTGCTGATGCTGAGGTTGGTAGAACTGTTGATGCTGAGATGCAGTCAGAATCGCAGCCGTCGCTGCGTTCAACACCGCCTGAGAGCTGCCTACAGCGAACATGATTGACTCTGTTGTTGGTTGTCGGTCGTCCGGACTCTGTGGTTCCTGGTGCTGCTGCTAATGGCGTAGATTTTGCTTGTTGCTAATGGCGTAGAATTGCTGTTGATTGTGTTAAACCGACTGAGGTTAGTTAATGACGATCTCGATTGGCGCTCTCGTTCGAATCAGCAGCAACAGCGTATGACGAAGAGATCTGACTTCTGAGACGAAGAGGTACGTTGAGTGAATGATTGATTGATTGGCGCAATTGGCGGCTAAATGGAGGTCATATGATGATGATTATGGTGATGGTGGTGGTGATGATCATGAGGACCTTCTGCTCGTTTCGGCTGGTTCAAAACGTCCCCTACGCCGCTGTTCGGCCTACGACGACTTGACGACGCCTCTGAGCCGTGAGGCACCCAAGCCGCCACAACAGCTACCGCGAGCGAAGCTTGGCACATTCAGCCGGACGACGATGACGACAGCAACGCACATCGACCGCAATCCTAGACGAAAGCAACAAGAATCAACATCAACAACAATGCTCGTTAGGTATAGTAGTTGTGTATACTTCTAGGTATACTTTCTTTCTCTTTCCCGTTTATTTTTCTTCTTCTGCGGCAGCAGAAGTAGCAGAATCGTAGCCAATCGAGTACCACAACCATCAGGTAAGAAGGTTCGCCACCAAGAACTCGTGACGCTACTCTATCGGCTGTGTTAGCTAACTAGTTAGGTTAGACAGAACCTAGTGACAGTCAAAACTATGAATTCATTACATCATTCATGCTGGTTTGTTGGTTGGTTGGATGGTTGGTTGGTCAAACGTAATTCGAACGTACACCAGCGTCGTACCAAACTGTCAACTCAGCTGCCACTGCCAATAAAGCTGGCAAAACTGGTGTTCACAGGCTGCTTGCAGTTGGCAGCGCCAGTTAGGCAAAGCGCATTGCTACCTGCCTGGGCTGGGTTCGTCTCGAACATCATCAAACGACCGTTCGCCACCGCCTCACCTACAACAACAACAACAACAAGCGATATCGCTTTCGTCGTCATCGTCACCTGTTCAACAACGACGACGATGGCGCCTGTCGTTTCGTCTCGTCTCTCTGATGACGCCAACAAACGATCGTTTGTATACGTAATTAACTAATTAACAAACTAGCTAACTCGTATCCGTGTCTGCCTATCCGAGCTTGTGTGCTTTCCTATATGGACGTGTAGAACTATATACGTCTGTATCTATCTATGTACATTTGTATCTGTGTACGTTTGTATCTATCTATGTACGTTTGTATCTATCTATGTACGTCTGTATCTATCTATATACGTCTGTATCCTACTTACGTGTGTGTATGTGCCTGCGTCGATTGTCTTGCTATGTCAATGGTGAATATACGACGATGACTACGCCGGTAGGTGAGAGTACTTGTGTGTGCGTCTCTTTCTCGCTTTCCTCTCTGTCTGTCCGTTCATCTGTCAGCCTGTTTGTCTCTCAAGCAAGCAAGCTGCTCGCAAAGAACGCGATATTCTCAGACAGCAACAACAACAACAACAACTGAGGTGTTCGATGTTCTCGAATCGCGTGCGCACGTGACACTCACAGTTGTTGATTCGATTCGCTGCGTACAATCTGCGTATTGTATATGTTTAGGTTTGCGCGTGTGTCTGTATGTATTCCATGTTGTGGCTTGACAGAATAAATGTTATTGTTGTTGTTGTTGTTGTTGCTGTCGTCGTCGTCGTTGTTGTTGTTGCTGCTGCAGCTATTGTTGTCATTGTTACTGCAGCTGCCTCTGCTTCTGTGTCGTTGTTATTTTTGTTGTTATTGTTGTTGTTGTTGCGTGTCGTTGTTCTGACCAGGGTTCTTTAAATCTCTAGCTAAACATCGATGATTAGCTGCTGCTACAGCTGCTGACCGAGAGAGAGAGAGAGAGATTATTTGTTGAGCTTTAGCTTTTAGCCATAGCTGAATCGAAATGAGGCGCGGCGGGTCTTGTGTGTAGCTTTCGATTAGCAGTTGCACTGCATACAGATTGCGACCGACGACGATGACGACGACTTTAAGAGACAGCCGAAACCGAAAACAAAAACGCTGACAACAACCTCGGAGAGTTTGTCATCGACAGTCGAGCCCTATTGAGGCGCGACTACTCAAGTACACAGACAATTCACTGAGGTCAAGTTCTTGCCAAACTGAGTCAAACAAGACACAAAAGTCTCTCTCAATCTATCTATCTACCTGTAGATCTCTCTCTTTTTCGAGATGATGATGATGATGATAATGATTATTCAGAACACTTACTTATAATTTGGCTGGCTGGCTGACTGGAAGAAACAGAAGCCGTGTTAGTTTCGAACGCACCCCGCAAAACTCTCACAGCCACCCGGGGACACAACACACGGTAAAATTCCACAACAACAACAGCAACACAGCAACAACAATAACAGCAACAACAGCAACAACAACACTACATCAACGAGAACAACAACAACGACGACGACGATGACATTCACATTAGCAGCACTATTATCACCATTGTCATCATTATCATCATCAGCCGCTACAACAGACGAAAACTTACCTATCTACCGACCGAGCGACCTGTTCGACTCGGTTAACTCCGACGCTTGAATCGAGAACGCAACAACCTTCCAACCAACCAACCAAGAACAAAGTTCAAGTCAACAACACATCAATCGATCGATCGGTCAATTTTTTCAATCGAGTCGAGCATTAGCAGGACCAGGAGCACTTTTTGGTTGCACACTAAACTTCTTCATGCATCGTCATCGTCGTCTCCTCGGCACACTTCGACACGAGCATGACGCAGCCACATCCGCCAATGAAGCCACTCGTCAGCATCATCATCAACTTCATCACCATAAACAGCATACAAAGCCAGCTGCTGCTGAGGTTCTGAGGGCGGCTGCGCTGAGAGAGCAGACAATCAAATCATATCGATTCGACAAAAGCGTCTACTGACGAAATCTTATCAAACGAACGAACGAACTTCACGGCATCGGGCGAGCGGCGGGCAGTTTAGTTGTTGTTGTTGTCGTCTTGGTTTTAGTTGTTGTTGTTGTTTTGGTTTTAGTTGTTGCTGCTGCTGCTGCTGTTGTTGACGACGATGCTACTATTGTTGTTGTTGTTGTTGCTGCTGCTGTTGTTGTTGACGGCGATGCTATTATTGTTGTTGTCGCTGATGTTCTTGGTTGTCGTTGTGGTAGGTCGAATGCAGAGAAGCAATGAGAGAACAACACCACTATCACTATCAATCACCATGAGAATCACCACCAGCAGCAGAAGCAGTAGCAGCAGCAGCACGATAGAAAAACAATACTTCCTCTCGAATAATCGTCGTCGTCGTCGTCTTATCCAGTAAAAATGATTGACAACTGAAGAAGAACACCGACACCGGACGGCGACCGCATCGACAACCAAAACAAGACAGCACTTCAGGATGATGAGGTAATGGTCATTCAGCTAAATGCAACAAACACTAACGCAGGTAGCACGAGGATGCTCGCTCGCAGTCACTCGACCATGTAGATGATACACTCACACACACTCACAAAAAAGGATCGATCCATCCATTTAGCCGGTCACCACCACCAACAACAACAACAACAACGCTCATCAGAAGACCTATCAGAACCTAACAAACTCGTTCGAGGAGATCCATCGGACAGAACGCACAGGAATGGCAACAACAACACCACATCATCTACAGGAATGGCAACAACAACAACAGCAACACCACCACATCATCTACAGGAGTGGCAACAGCATATCACCAAAACAGAAGTAGAAGTCATCAGCCAGCTACAACAGCGACGACGACGACGACGACAAATACGACAATAATGTCATGGTTTGTCGGCAACGGCGACAGTTATTTGTCTATCGCTCGATTGTTGTTGTTGTTGCTGCTGCTGCTGCTGCAGTTGTTACCGTTGCTATTGCTGCATCTTGGCAGACTGGCAGGCAGACTAGCTAGTTCACTGCTGCTCTGCTTGACTAGCAGCAGTTATTCTGCTGCTGCTGCTGCTGCTATTATTGCTTATTGTTGTTGTTGTTGTAGTTGTTGTTGTTGTTGTTGCTGACGACGACGACGACTGGGCGATGTGATGAGTAATATTGAGTCGTGATGCCGCTACCGCCGCTGTTCGTAGTTGCCTCGTTTCGAGTCGTCTCGTGCGGCGATCGTCTGTCTATCCGTGCGTCCATATCGCCTTCGCTCTGCTCGACGATGTTCCTCGTGCTGCTGCTGCTGCTGTTGTTGTTGGTGTTGTTGGAGTTGTTGTTGTTGTTGTTGTTGCTGCTGCTGAAGCAAGAAACAACTCTACCAACCCAACAGCGGACAACTAACTCTCTTCTCTGCTGCTTTCCCCTCGTTCTCGTATCGTCACCACAACCACCTCTACTATTGCTGCTACTGCTGCTGCTGCTGCTGTTCACAGCATGAGGGAAGAAGGGGGGAGGAGGCCCAGACAGTGAGCGGCGACCGAAAGAAAGAGCGAGAGAGAGCAAACGAACCCGAGCGAGAGAGAGAAGAGAGAGACAGGTAGATATGCAGCAACGAAACTTGCTTGAATACGAAAAGGAGCAGGAAGGCGAAGAAGAAGAAGAGAAGAGAAAGAGAGAACGAATAAATGAACGACTGAACGAACGAACCAATCAACCAACCAACCAGCCACCATGGAAGGCAGGCAGCAGGCTAGCAAACGAACCAACTATTAAGCAAGCAGGGAGAAAAGCAACCCACTCGCCCGCCCGCCGGCCGCCCGCTCACTCTCACCCACAAACGCCGCCACCTCTCTGTCTGTCCTGTCTGCCGCCCGCTAGATAGCAGACGCAGCGGCTGCAACAGCAGCAGCAGCAGCAGAAACCATTGCCGCTAGCGCCGCCGCCAACAACAACAACAACAACAACAATAATAACAACAACAACAACGATGAAGACGACGACCTCGCACTGTAAACCCCCTCCGCTGCGGCTGCTACTGGTTGTGCGTCTGCTGCTGTTGTTGTAGTTGTTGTTGTTGTTGTTGGTATTGGTAGTGTTGTTGTTGTTGGCGATGGTCGTGCTACGGCATTACTATAGTAATGGTAATGATGATGATCCCGCCGCCAGCACAGACGACCGACCCACAGACAAATAGACAGCACATCCGAACGATATAGCGGCGACAACGACGACAGATTTAGCTGCAACAGCAGCGGCGACGACGACGACGAAAGCGATCAAAGCGCCACCCGCTGTGTTTTGAATGACAAGGGGCGACCTCTGGCGGTGGCGTTTGGAAACTTTGTGCCCTTTCATTATTGGACGGTCGATCGGAAGACCGAACGAATGAATATATGGATGAATGAATCCATGGACAGACAGACAGATGAACTGGCAATCGGCATATCGACGGGTGGGCACAGACGTGCGTGCGTGCATGCATCCATACATAGAGCAGACGGATTCCTTCGACCACAAAATGGCATCCAGCAAACATCAATTCAACTTGAACGTGAACGACTCACTGTCGGTCGGTAGGATCGAATTAACAGAAAGGAAAAAACGACGGGAGAGTCAGTTTATTCGTTAGTTATCGTTTACAGCTCGTAAACCCGTTCAGCTAGGCATTGCAGATAGCCGCTTGACCTGGTTGACTTCTGACTGGTTCAAGCCACGACAAGAATTTGGCTACTTGCTCTTCCTTATTTTCCCTACGTAGTATTTAGTACGAGTTTGGCTATATATATATATATATATATATACACCAGTGTACCTATGTATCTACGTATAGGTAGATACATAGGTCCTACATCTTATATGTAGGAAGATAAGTGCATATATATATATATATATGCACTTATCTTCCTACCGATCTATGTATGTATCTACCTATCTATGTGGTTATAATTTATATATTTCTGTTGTTGCGCTGGCAGCAGCAGACGCAGACGCAGCCGCATCACGACCAGGAACAGAAGTAGCATGTATGAATCGTCATTGTCATTTGTGCGTACAACTAACTCATCACTCAGTGAGTGAGCACCATCATCATCCTCATCACCATCACCACCACCACCATCTCGTTTTCATCTTCTCTTACTTCTTACTGTTCTTCTTCTTCTTGTCGGTCGATCGTTGGCTCCCTTTTGTTCGATCCCAAATCGATCCATCCATCGGCGGGGTTCGTTGGTCGACCGAGCTCCACCACCACCACCACCACCACTACCGGTTGTTGGTTGGCTGGTTGATTCGCCAACTTGTCGTTAGTCGATCTACCTCGACGGGCGGCTTCGTACTCTTCTAGGCTGGCGGCAGCAGCAGCAGCAACCCGGAGCCAGAGCCGGGCAGAGGGGTGGCTGAGAGGCAGTGGCTCGTATGGCGACGACAGTAGCCCGTAGCGGCGACAATAGCGACGACGACGACGGTAGCCGCCGTCGTCGGGGGTTCACGCGGGGATTCTGCATGGAGGGGGCTTCATGCGGTGATTCTGCAGGGAGGGGGCTTCACGCGGGGATTCTGCAGAGAAGAGGGCTTCACGCGCCGCACGGGATCCGCTTGTAGCCGATGAACTCGACTCCTCTGCACTCGTCTTCGTGTTGGTCCTGGTCCTGGTCATGGACGACGGGGACGGCCGGGCGGAGGAAAGTCGTCCAGAAGCAGGACGAAGCATGCATACAAGCCAGCTTTGCTCCGTCCTGGTTACAGCTAGCTAACCAGCAAACAAAGGCGGGCAGATAGGCCAGCGGCAATATGTGGCGGCGTGGTCTAGTGGGGGACTAGTGCGCCAGTTGTCACGGTTGTCATGACTACCGGGATGTCGCCGGTTTGAACCCTGTTGCTGTTGTTGATCGAATTTTCTTTGAGCGATTGAGCTCATTGAGAATAGATGAGATAAACCAGACCGCTGAGAGTCAGCGGCCATGCTGCTGCCACAACGACTGTTGTTGGGGAAACCCTAGATATCTTAACATGTCTCTGACCGGTAGCTTGGCTGCGAACTGCCTCACTGGCGCAGGTTTGATTCGTAGTCGTCCTCGTGTTGTCGTGTTGAAGACCTGATGGTGCCGTTCGTGTTGAAGAAGAGAAGAATGTTCGTGTCAATCGCAGAACTGGATTTGACCGAGTTTGCCACAACAACGGTGGCATCGACCACATCGTCGTGTGGAGACGACAACGAGACAAAGGGACAGACAAGAACCCGGATCCCTCCCTCCCTGCTTGCCTGTTTCTCTGCCTGTACGTCCATCTGTTCGTCTGTCTAGAATTATGTTTTTTAAGAAGGTTGTTTTTAATTCTAGACCATCCTTCGTCTCCTACAGGCTTGGAACTTACCTGCGGTGTATCTTCAATACGCCGAGGGCCGGACATGTTAAAATATCTAGGGTTCCCCCATGGCCGCCGTTCTCAATGAGCTCAATCGCTCAAAGAAAATTCGACCAACAAAAACAACAGGGATCGAACCGACGACATCCCGGTAGTCATAACAGCCATGACTATCCGTCTGTCTGCTTATGTCTGACTAATTGTCTGTGTATCTGCCTATCTAACTACAGTAAACACTAGTTGGCGTGCGCTCCAAGAATCTCGAAGAAGTCGAGCAACACCGCCCGCCGAGGACAACACAGAGAGCATAATGCATAGGAGCGGGTTGCGCCCAAACGCGACGACGACGACGACAATGATGATGATAATAATGCCATCGGCGACAACGACAAAGATGGCGGAGGCGATGGCGGCGAAGACGCCGACGATGATGATGAAGACATATCGTCCCCTGCCGTCGGAGGTCTTTGTGTGACGCGGTACACGCGTGTATATATGTATGTATGCCTTCGGCTTCTGCAGGCACGAGTTTCGTTGTTCGTCTTGTTTCGTGTGATGATGATGCTGCTGCTGCTGCAACGATCTCATAGAGCGACGACTCCCAAAACTAGCGAACAAACCCGCGATCGCACAGCCGGCCAGCCGGCGAGCAGCAAGCAAATTCCGACAGCGATTGCTTTAGCTTGGACTTTTCTTACAGACTTTACTGTAAATCGATCTTATTGTTGTCGTCATAGTCGTCGTCATCATCATTGCTATATTTATTCCAGTAATATCGGTTCTGCTGCTGCGTTCGAGGCACCGTTGCACTAGACAGATATTTAACACTGTATGAATGAGCAACGAAGGCATCACAAAGGCATTTCAAAGGGACGAACGCCAAGCTAAGAAAGAATTTCGGCGTACATTTCTCAACTATTAACTCTTGGATATGCAGCAAGCTATCCAAATCTCTATCGTGAAATGGAGTCAGAACGCACGTTGATGATGAACATTTTCTGTAAGTTGGTTATTCGACGGATTGAGCACGTGGCTGAATAAGCACCCGAGTAATTCGGCTTTAGGAGAGACCGAGGCACCCTTGATGCAATCTGCGTTCTCCAGTCAGAATTCTAGCGAGTTGTAGCACAACCCAAAGGTCATCTGTATGCAGTCTTTATTGAATGAGTCAAAGCCTTTGACAAAGCCCCTCACCCTCTTCTGGTTAAAGTTTTCCAACGAGCAGGAGTGGGTGGCTCTCTCCTGAGTGTAATAGCAAGTTTCTTTGAGGAGGACACCTTGTTGGTAGACGGTGAGCAGGGTGTATTAGAGAATAAGCAAAATGAGGGAACTCCGCAAGGTGACCCGCTAAGCTGCGTCTTGTTTACACTTCTCCTTGCTGACCCCGTCGGTTACGTCCCACAGCAGTACAAAAAAGCCGTAGTGGTGATGTATGCAGATGATATCGGGGTCGCTCATCGCGACCTAGGTGCCATCAAGCGCAGGGGAAGTAGGCAATGTCCGGACTGTCCGTTTTTTTCAGCAGTGAGGCTTTTCAAGCTTAAGATTGTTCCGGGGCTGATGTATGGTCTTGACAAGGTGTGGAACCACCTCACGCTGGCGACTTTTAACCGGCTTGAAAGGTGTTTTTCATTATATATGAAGCGAGTGCTTTGCTTGCCCATCCGAGTAAGGAGCCGCGTTGTGTATCTCATGTCAGGCTGTCCACTGGCTGCTGAAACAAGCCGACTAAGGCTGAAGATGCTGCGTACAGTACCTTACGAATGTTTTATTTCGGAGTGGGAAGCTAAAGCCGAACAGGCCAGATGGGAGGTCGGTGGTTCGGACGTTTTCAATGCCTTGCTCCTTTGGTCTAGTCCTGCACGTGACAATCGCCACGTATACACCAGGTACATAGTGCATGGTTATCACTACCTGGTATGTTCAAACGCAACCTTTCACGAGGAGTACGAGTTGTACACCTGCCGGTTCTGCCTGCAGAGGTGTGTCAAGTACAATGCAGTGGAATGCACAGCGCTAGACCGAAAATAGTTGCACTACTTCTCTCGTCGGAAGCGTGAAGAAGATAAAGATTCATGAAAAAAACATTTTGAAATGTATATTATACTCAATTTTAGTGACATAAACAATTGTAATTGAGGTGCAGCAAGCAGAAACTCTTGACAGTTAACATTTTGCAGCTAAGTTCATTCTGCCTACTGGTCTCTGAGTGTCAACTGGCGGTGCTGCGATGGGACATAATGCTTTGAAGTTGTTCTTCTGTTCTGTATATTGTATCCAGTAGTGCTATAACGCGGTCTCTCATAATTGTAGAGCATGCATTTTTATTCTGTTTCAGTTTCCATGGTACATTTGTAAACACGTAATCGTTACAATATATTTCTCTCCTTGAGCGTTTATACAAACTGCGTTGTTGACAGAAGATATGTGACCTGATGTCATCCATTGTCGCCGCCCCAATTACTATAGCCTCTAAGGCTAACAGCTAACTTAGGAAAAATTAATATTACCCATATAGGTTACGGATAGATAGTAATAGATAGTTTATATATATATATATATATATATATATATATATATTACCTCCATATAGAAACATCCTTTTGGCATAAACGGATAAACGCGGGTTAGCGAATACTAATCAGCTCTAAACATGACGTCTCAAGAGTCACGGAGTCATCTAGCTCATTGATGCTTAGGCAAAACGAGGAAGCGACCAAAGAATCACCCTGTTGCAGCCTCGTGGCCGAATATATGGGATCATCTTGAAGAACCAGGTAAGAAGCGTTACGGTACGCATGGTCGACGTGACTCGTTAGCTGGGGGAAGTTGTCGCGACCGCCTTCGAGAAATGATCCCGTCTTACCGAGTTGAAAGTGTTCCTGAAATCAAGCTTTACGAAAACTCCAGCGGAAGCGCGCGTACATCGGGGAAAGCTCGGGCGTCGTGTACAGCGGCCTCAGCTCCAGCTGTGCGGCAATGCCAAGCTGGTGGGATCCCGTCCTGGGCTGGTATATTGGTTAACTCGGCCGTCAAGGTTAGCGAGCCGATGACAGCTGTCGCGTTTCGGAACAGAACTTTAGCCGCCTCTGTACGCTCGACTTTTGTCCCTCACGACCAAGACGCTTGTACCCAGCTTCTTGAGAAGTAATGCCACCGCCTATTATTTTCTGACCACCAACGTCTCAATGGCTCACCATCGCAATCGGGGATTCGGCTGCGTGTATCGACTGACTGTAGGCTCCCTCGTCTAGCGAGTGGTAGTACAGATGAGACTTCTTGGATTTCGCGTCCGTTGTGGATACGGACATCGTACTTCGTAACCTTTCATACGACGCATTTTCTCGCCTTACCTTTGGTGAAGCTATCAGCTTAGCGCCGACGGCTGTCGGTAGCTAGGCCGGGAAGATCTTTATGGGATGGCACTACTGAGCTTTACTAGGGAAGGTAGTAAGGGTTGATGCAGGAAAGTAACGTTAAATGCAGGAAAGTAAGGTTTCATGCAGGAAAGTAAGGTTTCATGCAGATAATTAAGGTGACTCATGGACGCTGGGCGCACCACACTGCCCAGGCCACCAAATGCAATATGGAAAGTTGCCTGATTACAAGCAAGTGTCGGCAAAATCTTATCAGTTCGATCTGTGGAGAGATGTCGCAACAGCATGAGGCGGGATTGGATTCGTGGTGTCAAGAGGAGATTCCAAAGAACAACAGGATCTAGTAGGCGCCGAAAGTTTTATGCCGGAAGCATCGCGAAATGCGAACTGCTACTTATTGGCTCCTGTGGCCCTCGGCGTGAGGATTGCCCTTATAAGCTCTGAGTTTTCACAGTCATTTGGCCAACGGCCGGGAGGAGGAACCAAATACGGCAGCTAGAGGCAGCCAGAGGCGCAGTGCGGTGTCTGTGCCTTTCAATTCAATTCAGTAATTCATAAATGTTCTTACATTTACCGAAATTGACGAACCACTTTCCAGGGATCTCAATTATGAATACCATTTGTTGGTGCAATATATTTGGTGCGGACTTAACCCACATCCAAAATCATACTTTTGTGCAATGTCAGAAAAATAGTTGGTATTTGCTGACGGTATGATATGTGTATAAACAATAATATCAGCCTTCAAATGAAGCCCTGAAATCGTAGGAAGATCGATCGAATTATATCATCAACCAGTGCACAGCCTGACATAAGATCGGAAGCGGCTTCTTTCCCGCATTGACAAGAAAAGTACTTCATTAATTTACATTGCCGTCGTTCTAGTATAGTGAAGCCGAAGGCCCAGATACCGGAATGAGTTGACAAACTCCAAGGGTTGGCAGCCGCAACGTATAACATATCTTTGATAACCGACTACTTGTCTGAGTTTGCTAGCCTTATTCTTCATGACGCTTATTTCAAGCTGTCTTTGGGCAAGGAATACCTCAGCAAGAGAAGTGATAAAGAGAAGCGCGTAAAGGCACCCGGGTCGTGATGAGCGACCCTGATGTCATCATACTGGCCTTTCGTCACTCCTGTCGAATATAGCCAAAAGCAAAATCGGCAAGCGGAGGAGTGAAGGAGACGTAGCTTTGTGGGTTTCTTGTGGGTTTCCCACAGCCTGCCTTGCCCCCAACACGTCTTGCTTACTCTGTACTGGTAAGGTGTCTTAATCAAAGAAGCTCTTTTTGTTTTTCTTTTTCCCGGAGTTTTGGGAAATGCATTATTCACAAGCAGAGCTGGCGGTTGCCAGCTCCTAGTGTGGGACTCTTACCCACTAAACCCCGTCTTCCTCCACAGCCCTTCAAGGTTAAGCTTGGCATTGTTCTCGGCCACCTGAACGACCCACCCGATGGTGCGCGAAGATGCACGATCAGAAAAACAATGACAACGGACGGCGCGGAGACGCCTCTCCCGTGGTTCTGAAGTTCTGCCAAAGCAATACCGAGCGTGGGGGGCAGAAAAAGATTTAGTAAGTCGCAAGTCCCACACTAGTCACTTTAGTGGGTTTACAGGTCCCACACTATTCAGCTGCTTTTGTTTGTTGTTTGGTTCCACACTATTCAGCTGCTTCTGTATGCTTCAAACATTCTCGAAACTTCCCATAATTTAAAGTCGAGATGACTCTCACGAGTGAGCCGCCAACCCGTGAGAACGAAGTGATTGACGTCGCAGAAGATCTCGAGGTGCTTTGACGAAGGCTTCGACGTATAAGTGGCCTCCGGGGTTCTGCCAGAGCTCGTTTTAACTCTGACTGAAGCACATGGATTGCATCATGCGCTTCCCGAGTTCTCCGGAGGCCGAACTGCTCCAGTGGAAGGTTTCGGCCGGCCACGTACCGTTTTGCCTGACCTTTTCAAGAAGCGTCAGGTCAGAAGCAATTCGTGGAGAAAGAAAAATTAATTAATTTAGCACTATCTAGCATACAACTCTAACACTAAGCGTATCTAGCATACAATTTTCAACACTGCATGCTTCGGTAATGAGATGGTTGTCCCGTTAGTGTGTGCCCACCGAGCAACGCCATCACACGCTCCCTCCAAGAGCTCACAGTTACCCTAGCGTAAACGTAGACATGTATGTAATTTTGCTTATGTCATCAGCATAAAGCTTGTAGCTTACCATAGCAGGTATATACAATAGACAGAGAGGTATATCTTGACGTCGATGACAAAAATAGCCCAAAGCCTTGTAGTATACGCGACAAGCACGGATATTTCAATAAGAGTACGCTTTCCACCTTGACAACAAGCCGACGGTGTACGGTGCGACTCGTGTGCTTTGCTCACAGTAATTTCGAACGTAGTCTGTACAGATAATAAAGTTTCTCCACGGTCTCATCCATAAAACCGAGCAAGATGGCTTCCTGGCAAAGTCTTTGCGTTGCATTTGGGAGGCCTGGGTTCGAGACCAGCCACCGACCACTCTTAGAATTGGTTCTCATGGTTCCTAATTTAGGCAATGCAAATGCCAGAGTAGACTAGCAAATACATGAAAAACTGTAAACGGGCATTTGCGTTACGGAACAATTAAAACCAAATAACAATTACCGTGTATACTGTATGCGTACTAACTTTCGTTTGTGACGGACGGCAAGTCATTGATAAGTACCTTTGCGAGCATGTTTTCGAACATGGTTTATTACATATCAAAAAAATAATAGGATATCGCTATTAAGAAAGCATTCAACAATCTAGATAGGGACGTTTTGACACGGGTTTGTACGCTATGCACGCTATTTAGCCGGCAGACCGGGTAAACTCACTTTTACTGTTTGTTTAACAGAAGTACATGGGAAAATAGTGCCTCTAAGTTTTGCATAACAGGGATGGAGCGAAAATAGCTTACATTGCAGTGGAACATTTGCTTGCCCTTTGTTGATGTATTAGAGTATAGTTTGTCCTTGCCTGCAGAGAACAAGTATTTTAAAAACTAGCAAATGTAGCCAAACACTAACAAAAACCTCCTACGCTTCCAACAACCTCTTACCAACGAGTTGTGTACGTCCCAATCACTTTTGTATGAAAGTCGCCGTTCCCAACGCACAAAAAAATTTCTCCTCACTATGAACCTTCGCAGACGCGAATATGTTTTGCCTGCCTGAATATGTGGCTGAAGTTTGAAGTTGCAAGGTTCGGCAAAAATGGTGGTGCTCAATGCACAATTTAGGCCGTTTATTCATCAGAGCTCTCAAGGTCGACGCGTAATACCGCCTGCGCTTAGCATAAGACGTACATGCTTGGCCTATGCAAATATATTAAACTTGTTAAAATTCATGGTGGAAGAATACCGTAATGATCGTGTGGTTCGTTTGATCATCTTCTTTGAGTGGGTGTCGCGTCTGTTTTTTCTTTGCGAAATCCGGAGGTGTACAGCCATTCAACCAAGCCATGGCGGAGTGTATATTGAAAACGAACGCATTAATAAAGCTGTAATTCCGAGCCTAGTAGTAGCTTTTATTGTGCCAGTTCTAAACCTTAGTAGACGCACTCTGTATCCACGTGATACGATGGCTGGGTATATATATAAATATATATATATATATATATATATGATATTTTAGGATCCGTTAGGGCTCATATTCTTCAAAAGAGCCTGCTTAATGCTAGACAACTGCTCCTGCGATCCACAGTGTTTCAAACTGGACGATGAGTATCAGCATGCAAAAGCTCATTATGCTTATTAACGTAGTTCTCAAATGGCGCAACGAGCACTTCATGACGCTCAAAATGTGCCAACATAAGTTAATCATGGAATCAACGTATCCACATCTATAAATGGTAGTTTAAATTAAAGTCAAACTTGAGTTGTATGCTAGTAAACGAACATCACAATGAATATAAACATGTCTCTTTATTATCGATATTATATTTACAAAATCTTCTATGACTGGGCCATTCTGGCGTTCGATGTTTAATAATATCCATAAATTGAAACAGAAGTGCTTGAATTCAGAGAAATGTCTTCATAATCATCATTACGAACAGTAACAAACACTTGGACAAGCAAATTCGAATCAAATTTGTATTTCCAAGTCATGATGCTGAAGCAAGCTAGCAAAACCAACGCATATTATGGCTGTGGCTCAATGTCTTTGCACACATCAACACAAATTAATAGATCAACACAAACTCGACTTCTCCCAAATTATGCTGCTGGTGGTGTCTCTCTCAATGATCAGCACAGTCAAACCTCGTCACATTTACTGAAACCTGTCTATAAGTTCACGACAGTAAAGAAGTAAGTAGGCTATTATCATAGAGATTGAAAATGTAGGCAGCATGGGCGTGCCGCATGGTATAATAATCACACAAAGGCATGTGCCGTCTATCTTTGCTGACTGAGATCCAACTCTACTGCAGCACGCCGCCAAATATATGTTAAGTGATACCGCAGTAAAATACAAATCTGCATCAAAAGAGCACGCGACAATGAAAATGAACTCGGGGAACTCCGTAAGCGAATGAAGTCGAAATAATTAAGCCCCGGAATCCAGGTTGACGAACGAAGCCAGTTGATGTAAAAAAAACCGAAAATGCATACGTTGATCACCAGTTGCAGTCTGAATAGACGATTAGCTCAACTTGGTGAAACGAAACGGTTTTGATGAAACGAATAGCCCACGGCCAGGCCGTGTAGCACCTTGAGCACACTGGACGCAGCCACAACCAGCCGTAGTTCAGCAGAAGTCGATTGCTTGTATTGATACACACTGCGTATATACATATTTGCTCAGAATACTGAGCAAGCGAATGTTCAACTTCGAGTCGCCTATTCGCGGTGCGCAATTCACGTATTGTCTCACCTGTCAGTTTCAGCTAATTACAGACAACAGCAACGTTTGCGTAAGTGTTGCTGAGGCCAGTCCTTGCATCGTATGGCCTCCCTATGACACAAGCTAAACAAACAACTGCAGAACAGTTAAACCAGCTGTCTGTTAGTATCGTCACCATGCTTGCCTAACTTGCTTTTGTTCAAACTTTGAAGTCCGAATAGTTCATGAATCGATCGTGGTACTTCTGGTCCATGTCCAAGGCGTGCACAGCGGACGCGTATCGAGTGCAGATTTTGTACATCGTGTTGTGCAGACGGTCGTGAAGAACCGGCGGGCCGCCGACGTGAGCAACTGCCCCGTCAAGGGCAAACAACACATCCATGACCTCCCGGAAGTGTACCTGCGTTACGCCATTTTTGTTCTCATTGTAGGCATAGTACACGAGCGTGCCAACAGTGTCCAAACTCCACAGCACCTATAGGGAGAGAGAGAAGAAACACCACAGCAGCACAAATCAATGACAAGCGCGGCCCTTGAGCGACTGGCGGCAAAAATTGTCTTGGTATAAGTTGTATAAGTCATAGTAGCCATTAGACCGGTGTAGCGGTAAAAAAAAAAAGGTGGTAAGTAGGTAGCAGCTCGAGCATTTGCAGAGACGGAGAAACCAACACACAGGTGACACAGGCGAAACTGGACGTTCGTTACGGTTAATAAGTCTATTCGAGTAATTGACGAGAGCAACGTCACAACGAAAGGCGCGCGCTCAACAGTAGCAGTAACATCTGGCCACCGACAAGCAGCAGGGCACGGCATAAGCAACAGAATACCTCGACTAATTATGCAAGTTATTAATTGACTGACATAATAATTAATAACGTAGTCAAGGACGGCCATCGACCTCGCCTACCTGTTCCATGTCGTCCAACTGAACGGTTTGCGGCTTCCGCCAGCTGGTTAGCGGAACGCCGCTTATGAACTGAGTGCCGTGCCGACGATTGTGGTCGACGACATCGCTGAAGAGACGATTCGACGAGGCTGGTTGTTTCTTCATCGCCATGCCTGCCATATTGCCTGGTCCCGCTCGGCGCTCGATCTGATGCGTGGCGGTGCGAAGACAGTCTAACGCAGGCCCAACCATCGGCTGCCAGTTAAGCTCCCGGCCGTTCGGAGTGATCGCCCACACCCATTCCCGGCTTGTGCGTCCCGAACCAACAAACAAACTGCTCTCCCAGTAAGCCACTCGTTTCTTCGCCGCTAGCTCTGCAACCACACCAGCAATAGCAGTAGCAGCAACAGCATCAGCACCAACAACAGACAATGACCACCGACGCATAAGAAGCTACATTAGCAAAAAACGTTGTAGTTTATATATAGATAGGAGATAAGAGCTCAGCTCACTACAGCGACCTTGCTGTTGTGCCGGGCCCAAAAAATAAATGTCGTAGAACAGTTTGCAACCACTGACTAGAGTCATAGTTGAGATTCTTATAAGGAGTGCATTCTTATATGATTAAGCTTATGCAGAAGTCCATAATAGCCAAGCATAACACACAACCAAGCATACACCAGCAGCCGTATTTCAATACAGCCGACACAACCATCGATAACATACTTAGAGATGGCTCGTTACATAACCGGCAATGATCTTCAAGTTATAAATCAACATGGCGGAGTTGCGGAGATGCCAACATCGCCGGCATCCCTAATTACCTGAGCAAATGGTTCGCCCATTGAGCCGAAGCGGAGGCAGGCTGCTAAACAGTCGTGTCGTGGCGAGACAGGTGTCGTAGAATGCCACGGTTGAGATGACGACGAAGACGAGATCTCTAGCGAGGCCGAACACGCTCAGCGACGAGACGTTGGTGGACAGAGGTACCGTGATGATGATCGCCATGCAGAACAGGAACAGAAGCGAAGAGATCCGCGCGACCAAAACCGACGGCGACAGAATAAAGAGCAGCTGGGACGACACCGTGTGAGCTACCCGGCGACGCGTCGACACGCAAACGGCGGGCACCTAGACACGGCCACGGCCGGCCACACCGCACACATAGTAGCAGTCGCAGTGATAATAGTATTGCTATTATGGTTACTATGGGGCTAGATGCTAGCAGTACAGGCTGAATGAAGAGCTGCTATGGAAAAATCCCACAATACCCGACTTGTATATATATATATATATATATATATATATAGGGTGTTAAGAAAATTTCTGGAACTCAATAAAACGAATTGTAGAGCTCGTTAAAGCAAATATCGTTTCCAATAAAACATGGTTTTTAAAAAGTCTTGTTTTGGAGCAAGAATTAAATAACTACAATTTGTGACGCTGGTGTTTTTGCCTGGCATAGGAGCATAAAATCTGCTGTTGCGAGACAACTAGTTATCAATACAAAAACTAAGCACATAGTCGTATTCGTGAGAAAATTCAGTTTTTTCCGAAGAGCATGTGACGCTGAGCAGAAAATGCTACATACTCGTTTACAAGAGAATTTGCAAAAGTGAACGTATTTTTTTTAGCCTTTGCGCCCAACACCTAAAAAGCATAACTCTACGCCCATTCACAGCGCTATATATAATACAATATTTAGCAATGCCGTAGTTGTAGAATCATTAACATTTTTCAGGAGGTATGTCGAGGTTAAGCGCATGCATAAATGACCTAGAGTGATTTATCTGATGGAGTAGGAGACTTCTACTTTCTTAGAGACCATGTTTCATTGGACAAAGTATTTGCTTTAACAAGCTCTACAATTCTTATTATTGATTTTCAGAAATTTCCTTCACACCTTGTATATATATATTTTTTTATGGGGCTGTCTTCTTCCGATAAATTTTTTATCTAAATTCAGAAATTCCTCATTGAGCTTAAATTTTGCATAATTACACATTTTCAACATTGTAGGAATTATTTTATTATTTATTGTGGTTTATTAACACCCAGGTTGGATAAATTATAAACAAGTACATCTGCCCACCTCACCTCAATTGTAGGAATTAAGAGCAGAAAAGGCTATCGCTCATGTCTGCACATATGTATATATATATATATATATATATATATATATATGCGTGTTGCACTGCTGGAGGGAGGGTTATATATATATATATATATATATATTGTATATGGAAATTTCAAGCTCAACGAGGAATTACCGAATTTAAATAAATTTGCCGTCCGAAAAAGACGGTCCTATAAACAAAAAATATAAATACATATGCTATGGAAAAGACATACTATAAACGCTGCATGCATAGACACATGCATAGACAAGAACAGAACAACAAAAAACGGTAACAAATCTCTGTCCGAAAAAGCACAGAGACAGACCGTTTCTGGCCAGTGCAGTGCACACTGTCTAAAACTCTCCAGTCACATTTGAGAAGGAAACACAACAGTCGAAGGCCGGCCTCGCCGCGAAACAAAATAAAATTAAACACTGAATACAAGAGCCGACGGACGTCTTCGCTACTAGATGCACGAAAATAGCTCATAAATATGCGAGGATGGTGGTTCTTACCTTGAGTGGAGCGGTTGAGGCAGATAGCATACTGCTGATCCCAAGTAGTGTCGCAAACACAATGACGAGCAGTGAAGGAAAATCCCAACGAATAGGAAAACTTCCAGTTCCGATCGATGATGGAGAAAGCGCGTAGGCCAACGGAAGACAAACCGGCAACAGCAACGAGTATCGGGGCAACGGCGGGATGTCCTTACAGCCTCGAAGCGAAATGCTCATGAATGCACAACAGGGCACTGAAACGCGAAATAACTATTCCTTAATATCAACAAAACACGTATACACTCGTCGCCGTTCATGAATTGGATTTCTGCAATGAATGAGAATTTGCTTTCATAGTGTATAACATACACAAGCATACACAACTTTGTAGTTATTAGATCACAAGAAACCTTAATTTTGCGTGGCCTACTAAGTCACAGGATATCTAAATAATTGTGTTGCCTACGCATAATATCGTTATCTCAAAGCCTCTTCTTTGTAATACGGTCTCGTCTGACATTTGGTTCTAAAGCTAGGTCCTCTGACAGATCTATATTACTAATCCTTCCCATTCCCTTTAAAACTGTACATTCTTTTACACTTTGTTCAATCAACTCATTTCCTAACCTACAAGTACATTCGATACTATTCCTTTACAGATATATATGTAGCTTGCTGCGTTCCTGTATCTAACATCCCTGCTCTGGCATCTGTTAATAGCCCACTCCATCTTAAATGAATTAATGAAACATAGCTTTATTCATAAATACTTGCAAACACACTCGAAAGCATACATCCTCTGTACTGAAGAAGTTGCCCAGGTGGGAGAATTATCGTATACTCATTCTACTCCGTACTAAACTCAATCTGGCCCTCATCGCTAATTTCCGCTTGCTTGTATATGTCCGTTTTACCCTCGAGTTCACCATTCCTTCCGATATCTTCGCTCTCTGCGCCCATGGCTGGCTATTGTACCCAATCTCCCCAGCTGCAAATTCTACTCTGCAATTCCATGAAGTTTTTACCCTTAGTGCCGTCTTCACCACCTGCGTCCGTATAACCCATTATTTATTTGTTAATAATACTTCCCTTTGTATACACTTTGACATACCGCTTTCCCCTAAAGAAGCTCCCTGGCGCAATTAAACAGCAACACAATGCCAATATTGTCACTTCTTTTTTTACTCGCTCTAACTCCTTCCCGAACCCCGCGCTATACACCCTATCATTTTCTCTATTTGCCAGCCTAATCTCGAGCTATTAATCTTTCGCGTTATTCTCTCTTTCTCTATATATACATAAAAGAAAATCACCGATGACAAGGGACAGCAGTGTCTGACCCCTCAGCGACTATAAACTCCCTAGATTATATTGCTGCTGCTATAATTAGTGGTATTCAATCCGTGTTATACCTGTACATTTATTCTGATAACTCCCCCCAGATTCTCTCATCTAACATAATTTTATAAAAACTTATTCTGTCCACCACATCATATGTTTTTTTTAGATCTAAAATATGTGCCGCACACCCTTGTCCCCGCAACGTTAATGCTTCCACAACTTGGCTTACTAGAAAATATCCTTATCTAGCCTGCAACCTTTCGCAAATCCGCACTGCCACTCCGCCATCTTACAATTTGTCGCTAGAACACTGAGTACTCTGCTCCTAAGAACCTGCAAGAATAGTCGAAAGTTGTGGGTGTAATTGCAATTTGTCGCCTATTTTGAAAAGCGTCATTGTCCACCTCCGACAGCAGAGCTTCCACCGAAAGATTCGGCTGCTAGTATGACGTCCTGTTTCCAGGCGTGGACTTGTAGACCCCTACTGGGGGGACGGCTGCTGCAGATCGGCAAGGCTAGGTAAATGCTAACTCATGAAAAAGTGGCGATTTCTCTCGTAGCAAAATGATCGACTTAATAGAGTGGCCTAGCCGCCCCTGAAGCATACCTATCTAGTGAGGCCATGTGGGCGCTTGTCGGTGTATCCCAATAAAGTTCTATCAAGTAGTACGCAGATAGCGCGACTGTTATATTAAGGAGTGCAATGGACAGTTTAAGGTATATACTTGGGTTTGTTGGTTCTCAAAGGTTTCGAGCATGCGTGACTCACGGCGCGATCACTATCAGCCTGCGTGACTAGTATGAGACTCACAAACCTACTAAACTTGGATTACTCCCCACCCCCTGGCCTTGGCAATACTTGAGGGATAGACCATGCGGCCGTTCGGTCGACGTTGCAGCGTCTTGGGGTCGAGGGTCTTCCGAACCCGTTCCTCAATGTGAACGCCAAAAACGTTCCCGCTAGTTGCCAACGTTAATCCCAAGTATGTAAAACAACTGACTTAAATCACATCTTGTCCGTTTAGACGAAGCAAGGAAGTTCATTGCTGCCAGGGAAGGCTCCTTAACGGAATTTGGATGGATACGTGCGTAAACAAGGTAGTATTGTGCCTGCTGCATGTGGAAGCTGCTGCGGCCGTATACAACTAGGTCATGCGCGCACATGACAGCGTCGACGTTGTGGGTACTAATCTTTGATGTGATTCGGGAGGCCATAAACAAGAAAGAAAAACATCATCATAAAACTGAGGTTGTTAATTCAATAATTTGGTGCCCCATGATCCCCTCATCGACTTGCACATGTCATTAACACGCTGCAGCATGTTTGTCGCTATTCCCAGATTAGTGATGATCAAGTGCGGTATTTTGCCCTTTCCGCCACCACGCCGCTCTTTCGATCCGCCTGCATAAGCATGCACACGGAGCCGTTATTGTCAATCTACGAGTTCGAAATTTGGGGCGCAAGAGGAGCTGGTTGTTTCTATACGTAGCTTTGAATTACCATGACGCCACGACTTGTCGGTGCTGATACAAGCGTTAAATATATACGTCCAGCCTGACGCCATAAACTTGACTCGCTGCAGATGTTCGTTACAAATATCGCCTGGACCAGGTGACTTATTTTTGGACAGGGCTTGTACGGAATCCGAAGCTTTCTCTATGGTAAGGCCTTCTTGGAGGAGCTGACGCCACTGCTGATCTTCCCTAGACGAGACGCTTTGATATTCTGGAAGCGTAACCAGTATAGTGGATCCTGGCCAGCTTGTATATCACGGAAATGAGACTGCAGGGCTTTCTCCATTTACCGGGGAGCACGGAAATTAGACTGTAGACTTTCTTCGTCTACTGGGCAGGAAGAACGTTTAAAGCACAGTGGGGAAGGTTCTTGGTACATTCAGAATCAACATATATGTATATATATATATATATATAAATATATATATATATATATATATATATATATATATATATATATATATATATATATACAGGGTGTTCCTATTTGTGTGTCCAAAACTCTAGGGTATGGTCAAACACGGTGAGAAAATCATTTTTGCCAATGGGTGGAAGCCGGGAAAACGTTTTGTTCAGGAGTGAGGATGAAATTTATAAAAGCAGTTATTCTGTCTTTTTTCTCCTACATAGTTGTGCAAAATCTACGTTTGCGGGAGAACCAGCGCAGAAAGGAACCGATCATACCGGCGTGTTTGGCGGAAAATTCTGCACCATAAAGTATACATTACTAGCTTGCGTAGCAAAAAGCGAATAGCCAGATTAAGAAAAGTCATAAAAGTCAAAATGTTACGTTAACGCTTTTTTGTGCAACATCGTAATTTTTTCCATTACGACCAAAAAATGCACGTCCAAAAGACTACTCTCGGGCAATAGCAGATTTAATGCCCACTCCATTCGTACCAAAGTGATGGTGCTGCGTTACGTAGTTGCCAAGTGACTAAGCTTTTTCGACAGTCATAGTTGTTATGTTTCACGTTGAAGTTTTCACGTCCAGAACCGTAGCATTTTGCCAAGACGTTTCCGCCCCCTCTTTCCATTAGAAAAAATTATTCTCTTGCTGAGTTCTACCAAACCTCAAAATATGTACCTAACTTTCTCATACACCCTATGCAAGTATGCATGCCTTCGCTTTCGATATGACTGTCGAAAAAGCTTAGTTACTTGGCAACTACGTAACGCAGCAACATCACTTTGGTACGAATGGAGTGGGCATTAAATCTGCTATTGCCTGAAAGTAGCCTTTTGGACGTGCATTTTTGGTCGTAATGAAAAAAATTACGATGTTGCACAAAAAAGCGTTAACGTAAAATTTTGACTTTTTATGACTTTCCTTAATCTAGCTATTCGCTTTTTGCTACGCAAGCTAGTAATGTATACTTTATTGTGCAGAATATTCCGCCAAACACGCCGGTATGATCGGTTCCTTTGTGCGCTGACTGGTTCTCCCGCAAACGTAGATTTTGCGCAACTATGTAGGAGAAAAAAAACAGAATAACTGCTTTTATAAATTTCATCCTCACTTCTAAACAAAACGTTTTCCCGGCTTCCACCCATTGGCAAAAATGACTTTCTCACCGAGTTTGACCATACCCTAGCGTTTTGGACACACAAATAGGAACACCCTGTATATATATATATATATATATATACCAGTGTGGGCGCAGAAACGCGATATTGGAGTAGCTAGTCATAAAGAATCGGAACGCGTCGTCTAGTTGGGACACTCGGTTTCGATATAACATACGCAATAGATACGTCAACGAAGTCTGCAATATGGCTCGACTGTAAACATCTTGCGGTAGCCTTATTTATTTTTGAGACCTATGACGTAACTACTGAGATAATTAGGGCATTTTAAGTGTAGAAGATGGGAATTCGTTGTAGAAAAGCACCCGATGACGTGGATATAAAGCGACGAAGCGTAAGAAGTTCGGCTGTGCGTCAAGTCTTCGTACCTGTGAGGAAGCAGGTGAGTATGCTGGCCAGCGCACTATGCCACCCGCCAAGTAGATACGAGTAGGGAAACACGACCGGCGATGCCGCCAGTGAGGCCAGAATGACCGATTCATCGATCATTGTCACAATTTGCCGAGTATCCAGACGAGTAATCCGGACGACGGTAGCAGACCGATCTGCAGTAGCACAGCAGCAAACACCTGTCGAAAGCAAGCGAAAACGTTATGACTTTGTCACAAGCCAGTTTGGTTACAACACTGGCTGCTCCAAGCAGTGTAGGGAGACTGCTCGCAAAACGCTATTGTGATCTCCGCTACACCGCGGAATATGATTTAAAACAATATGTGTTGTTTCATACGAAACAAAATTGAGATAGATTGACACTGCGTGTTGTTGTGCGACTTTTTGAGCAAAATATTGTGTCGGTGCTGAGTTACAGCCTCGGTGGAGTGAAAGCGCATGTATCGGCGGCAAACTTTGCTTTAGAGAGGAGATCACTTGTCGCATATGTGAAGTCTTGCCGGGATGGCGAGAAGTCGTTTTATAAACGACAAAAGCGGATCCAACAGTTCTGATACATATTTAAAAACATAAATATTTACGACGGATACACAAACTTAATCACTATAAGAAGTTCGTAAGGTTGTAGCCACTTTAGAACAATTTGGGTTTTAACACATAATTTGATGCAGATTCGTTGCTTCTCGATGTTTGGCTACTTAACAATCGAAGATTCTCGTTGTATTCATTTCTTTGAAGCAAACTCGAACAATAAATACCGCCACTGATTGGTGTGAAATTTGACCTGTGTGTAGCTGATGAATAGCACTTTCAAGCAAAACAAACCGGAAAACCACGGTCGCCTTCAATTCAATTTTTAAAATTGAATGTACTAGAACTTGCTGATCCGCGCTGTACATCATTCGATGGTAGAACATATTTCGTACAGTTATTAGACACAATATTAAAGATCACATTTTATTAATTCTACAAAAATGTTTTTTAACAGCACGATAGTCCATTTCTCTACGTATGATGAATAAGGTTTGATGAAATGACAACATCAGCAAGTATATGGACGAAACTCGCCCAGTATAAGTCGTATACATCACCCGCATACTTTCTGCAATCGTAAAAGGCTACATAATTTAGTTATCATACAGCCAAATAAAGCAGTGGCTACAGAAAGAGCATGACCATAAATAATGCCAAGGTGATGCTGCAAAGTGTTACAAGCAATCGCGGTGATTGGTAACAAATGCTATACGTATATGTTCTCTACTGCGTAGAACCGAAATCAAACACTTCAGACACACATACACAATCTACTGTAGTATTTCCAAGACTTTCCTAGTCCGAATTTATCAGACTAGTGCAACTCCGGAATATGCACGATTTCAGCCTTTAGATAATTAGCGCCTAAATCCGAATTCTAGAGCCCGTACGTATCTGACTAGGTCCAAGTAACTATAAACTATGAATCACATCGATTAATTCTAAGCAAGACTCCGCCACTTTCAGCAATTGCCTATTAAACGACATTACGTCGTTAGTTAGTAGGCGCGTGTTACGTCGGAAGACAACGCGCTGTGTGGCCATATGACAAACGCTATAGAGCACAGCGCTAGCCGAACTGGACTGTACACCGATACCGGCGAAAGTGATTCCCGCGCAAAGTGATTAACGACCAGGCCATGTAATTGGCTCGCTTCATCCAACGACTATATATATCCGCGCTAGCAGTGCTTGCGTTCAGTTCACAGGAATCGAGACAGACAGGACATTTTCCGAGCTCACCGTTCAGTCAGGAGTTGTCGCTTCGGCGGCGCTACCGGCTTGAATTTGTTCACCCACCAGCCGGAGCCACACACTGCGGATCAAACACACAGAGCGACACAGCAAAAGCAGACGACGCATTTGAATTCGACAGTAAATGGACAGTGACTTCTGTTTCGGCTTGTCGTCGGCCGCCATAGAAGGTCATTACGCTATAAGTCACGAGTTGTGATTATAAGCGACTGGGTCAGAACATCTTCACATTGTAAAGCCAAGTTGCAAAATGTGAACACCGTGATTACCGTAATATTTGCATCTATACGGAGAAACCGACGGGCCATTATACATAGTGTGTTGAATCCATTTGAGCACAAAGAGAGCTTGGAGCTCGATGTTTGTATTATACATGCATAACAATTATATATATATATATATATATATATATATATATAGTAGTTGGCGTATTTGATACAGTAGTATTTGTTACAGTAGAATGGCCAGCTGTTTTTGTGCGCGAAGTTCTCGGTCTGTTAGGCACATTTTGTGCAAACAAAAGATAAGAACATTTAGTCTTATTATGTTTTTTTTTATAAACGCAATCCAGCTAAAACAATAGGTTCTTCCACACTCGTTTAGCCTTTCCATTTTGCTAGCGTTATACTCTATCTACCACGCCAGTAAGAAGAACGAACTAAGAAATTATCCGAAGGGTTTTTGCATTTTTTTTTCAATGTGTCCAGTATGTGTCCTGAAAGCGATTCGTGATCTGTCTATCTTATAGAAGTGGCAAACAATTCACAGAAGACGAAGCTATGCTGATCATCATTCAATGCAGTTAATGTAAATTACTGACTGATAGTTTGCTATCTCAAGATGGGTCCAGTGCATATTGGACTTATAATTTTTCCTCGACGCCGTCAGTATCAGAGTCAAATAGCAGACAAACTTGCCATAGTTGTTGTTGTTGTTGCGGCGGTGTGATGACACAGCTCGCCTGGACACCATCCAAATTAAAGCCATAAGCAACGCCGCATAACCGTCCACAAAGCGACAACTTAAAAAAAATATAAATCAAACATAGTCTAACAATTACCCTAAAATATTCGTTAATATCTAAGACCCAGCCTTCTTTGTGTCGTCGACTGCGCGTTTGTTGCTGTTTGTTGTTGTTTACGTTTTGTTGTTGTTGTTGTTATTGTGTCTAGACCACATCTACTTGTTATTGTTTTGTTGCGGTACGCAATGTTTATATGTGTCCGCCTGCAGCTAGTTGCAGACGACGTTTGATAGGGGCGTACAGAAGGGAGCAAAAGCCGAAAGAGGCAGTATCAAGAAGAGAGCGCTGACAAGAGAGAGGGTGTATCTATTTACCTTATGTCTATCTGGCTGCCTATAATGGGTACCACCGTCGTTCGGTCGCCATCGTTGGAACGTAACGTAACGTAACGTCACGTCACGTAAGCGGTGGTAGCGTAGTGCTGTCATCAGAGAACCGAGAGCAATAAATAGTGTGTAAAAATGAGCTATAACTTGAATATGACTCTCGGGTGGCTGCTGGTGGAAATGAAAGAGTGGCTGTGACCCGCTGAGCTCACCGCTCAAGCAGAAAGATTGTTTCCGAAATTGCACCACAAGACTGCTTCCTGCCTGTTCGATTGTGCCGGAAAATCACAGGAAGATTGCTAGTTCGTTGTTCGGGACATCGTGCGGCATTTGTGTGACAGGTAGACAGATAAATTGCAGATACAGACAGCGAGACAGCGACCAAGTAAACGACAACTGATTTATCGTGAGCGTTGGATCATTCGGTTGGTTGGCCGATCGGTCACGCTAATCGAACTCTTTTTCTGCTTTTTTTTTCGCGAGTCGTTCGCGAACAGAAGATGAACCAAGATGGAAAGAGTGAGACAAAACACTGGCCCATAAATGCATCATACATTTAATTACCGAAGCTAAGCATTTCGACTACGTGAGTGTCGTGGCTTTTAGACATTACGATGATAATGAGGATGAGTTGTGTGTGAATCGGCGAGTACAGGCAATGAATGCATCTTATAATATTTACTAAGCTGCTCGTTCTCGACAGGTAATCGGTGACCGTCGTCACGTAGATGACGTCTCGTAATCTCATCGCATCGTGTACGTAAGCAGAGGGGTGTGCTGAACAGAGGGGTGTGCTCCGGTTTTTGAAAGCTCCCGTGCAGTCATTTAGGGTCCCACGATCGACACCGTCGTCCCAGATCGGTGGGAGACCCATCGGAGGTTCGTCGGTGGTGCCAGTCGTGCACTAACGTGATTGCTGACGTGAGAATGTCATTCGGCAGACTGTAGTAGTGTTGCCCTTGATCTTGATCACTGATCTCCCTTGATTTTGATCACTGATTCCCCCTTGATTTTGATCACTGATCTCCATTGATTTTGATCACTGATTCCCCTTGATCTTGATCACTGATCCCCCTGATCTTGATCACTGGTCCCCCTTGATCTTGATCACTGACCAGGGCGGGTCCTACAAACGAACGACGAAACGAGCTCCATACAATTCGTCGTGTGTTTTCGTTCTTCTATGACCACCACCACCACCATTAGCAGTAGAAGCACCTGCCAGTCATGCTGTCAACAGTGACAGCGTGACCGTTTCATGACCATGGGTATGAATGCGCCTACGAATGCTAGCACCAGGATTCTTAGAAAGAACAATGCTGTCATGCAACAATGTGGTAGCGGCAATTCAGGCAGCGGCAGCAGAAGCAGCCGCAACAGCAACCTAAAGACAAATACAACCTCGACCTATTATTGTTGGTACGGCAGTCTTTACTGCAACGGGTGGTCGACTACAGCTGGCAACAGTGGCCCAGCAGTGTTATTTCCTCCGTTGTGCAGCAGCAGCAGCAGCAGCAGTAGCACAAACCGCCCTCGTCGTTGTGGTCGGAGTGAGAAGGGTAGGAATAGTGATGGCAGGGCGAACACCGGCAGCCCCCCGGTCTACCCGGCCTCGTTCCCAGAAGCGGATGTGCAGCGCGCTCAGGCGCTCGTGTTTGACGACGTGACACAACGTGACCACCACCACAATCACAATTCCCATCACCACAATCACAATTCCCATCACCATCAGCAGCAATCAGCGGAGGACGGAGGAGAAGCTCAAGAACGAGCTTCTGCTTGTCGAGATGATACGTGGCGGCGACACTCCTTGCCATCGTCGTCTTCGTCGGCGTCATCGCCATCTTCTTCTGCGTGGTCAGACGATGTTCCCCAGCTCAAGCCACAGCAACACAGTTGCGTCCCCAGATTCGAGGGGCAGCTGTCGCCTCTAACAACGCCTCCAGTCGCTCCCGCCGTCGACGCCCCATGGCGCCAAACGATACAGCCCGATGGTCGACGTCAGTGGCGACGTTGGAGAGACGCTCAGCTGGCGTCGACTTCGCGCTTCTACCACGCTGATCCACCACTTCCAAGTCCAAGTTCGGCTTCTGCTCCGTTTTCTCCTTTTTCTGCTTCACCCTCTATTGCTCCTTGTTCTCCGTCCTCTTCTGCTTCTGCTGTTGCTTCCTCAGTAGAAGGAGATCACAGCGTCTCCAAGCACGGCGTGGGCGGCGCAGAAGACAGTATAGCGCAGCCATTTGAGGTGGCCTTTTTGGGCTCTTCTTGTGGAACTTGTTCACAGTCCGCCACCTGTGCCAGCGGCCACAACAATAGCAGCAGCAGCAGCAGCGGCAGCAACAACAACAGCAGCAGCTTCAGCATCGGGGGCAATTCGTGCTACGTTGATCGTCGGCAATCGTCCACCATTTGCAGAAACTGCGATCCATGTTGATCCATGTCATCGATGTCGTGGGTGGTGGTGATCGTGTTGTTCGTGATTCTTGTTGTAGTTGCTGTACGAGTCCAAGTGGCGGTTGTGGCCGCTTCACTAGCGGTGAAGACGGTTGTGGCGATCAGGCCTGCCGCTGTCGTCATGCCAGTGTGGCAGATGAACAAGAGAAGAGTCCGGTGAACTTTGACGATTGGCATGACGATGACTGCCCAGTAGTTAGCACACAAACAACGCAGCTCGCCTCTTCAACACGTCTGGACTTCGGGCGGGCAGCTTCTGCACCGCCAACAGTGACCCCCGTAGGAACTGCGGCAGGTGGTGGTGAGACTGCTGCTGCTGTTGCTCACGCGGTCGCCGCCGCAGATTCTGGAAATGCAGCTTCTGGAAGAAGCGTTGATGCTGTTGTTTTTGGTGTTGCGGCACTGTCGCGAACTCAGCAACGAAATCACGATCAGCAGGCAGTGGTCTGTCCCGACTGTCAACTGATCTCGACGAGCCCCGATCAGCGCGGCAGCCGCAGTCCCAGCCATCTTGATCCTCGATCACCCCGCCACCGCCTGCTAGGGCATGACGCTATTATGGCAGCCGGCGGTGCGCCACCCCTCCCGCCTGAGCCGGCGTCGGCACCGGCTACCCCAAGAGTTGTTCCCGTCCTGTCATTGTGGTGGCCGGAACGACGAAGGACTTTCGCCGGGGCCGGACAGGCGAGACGAGGACGCCAGGGAGGCCAGCTGCTTGTTGCCATCACATCGCTGCTAGTCATGTGGCTAGCTCTGCTCGTGGGGTCGGCGAATGGCGGTCACCTCGTGCACTGCGGACACCTTCTTGTGGGCCAGTATCGATGCGCGCAGCCCGAGATCGACACGCATACGCAACAGGTAGGCAACTCGTTTTCAAATGTGTGTGGCTCTCTCGTTGGAATTGGTACTAACTTAGGCATACATACATACACACATACTTTTCGCGCTGAACCCCAGCCAATGGTTCAACGTCCACGGGACTGGATTTTGCATTGCTCATTTATAGACGGTCCCCCATAAATACAAATGTGCAGGGCTCGAACCCGCGCATCTATGTATATCCTCCGGTCGCGCAGAAGCGCAGGCGAATGCACCCACCGGGCACATACACACGTACATAGAAGACAACGACCTGCCAGACGCATCGGCGGTTTGTTTGGACTCTTTCGCCCGGTGGGACGGGCGCTGAAGTGATGAAATTGTATATAATGACGACTGTCTTGTAAAGTATGTGCCACTTTGAAATGCAAAGTTATTGCGAAATGAAAAATATGTTTGTATGAACATACACACAAGAAGTAAGTCCTTGACTTTTCGAAGTAAAGGCCAACAATTCCCTGCCTAAGGGGATGAGAGGAACCCGGGGTTTAGTGTGAGGGTCACACTAGGTGCCGATAGCTGCCGGTGCAGCCTATAGGAAAACCTGATCTACTTATTATGCATCGTATCAACCCACGGCTTAAGACCTCCGGGTCGAAAGACATTTCCACGTTCCAGCCCGTCCCGCGACAACTTATCGATTCATTCGTTGACAAGCATCTACAAACGTGTCCCACTTCTTACATGCTCGTATATGCTCATTACATAATTTGTTACATCATGGCAAAAAAACATCGTCCCGAGCAATAGCTCAGAGCCGCGTACAAGCGAATCCGTACAAGGAAACCTGTTTTTGTTACTCGAATTTCCTAGAGTGCTTTAAACGCAGCGTACTTTCAGATCATCCACATGTCCACAGCTGTTTACAGTGACCAATGACTGAGCCATGAGCCCGTACGATTATATAAACAGACCACTAAAAGTAACTTTGTTTGAGGCTGACTCTCAGCCGACATTTAACGTCCAAATAGACCAGCCCCTGGGTGTACATTGTAGGTAGCGGTAACCATGAATGCTTCGTTTTGCAGCGACTTGGTGTAAATATTGTTTTGTTGTTGGTTTAAATATTTCTTGAAAAGCTACTTCTTTAAAGCCAAGTTGTTTGTTCTGATACTATGCATTTCCCTGGTCTGATGAGGGAAATGCCACATATTTATTACAGCCATTTGGCATTACCTTTCTTCGAGAGGTGAATACAATATTTTCACACCATAGCGCGCTACGCATTCTAAGCGCACTAACTATTTCAAAATGTATTGTTCAACAAAAAAAATATTGTCTGTGTATTTGCGACAATCTGCCGTTAAATGCGTAATTTGCCTGTGAAGCGAGATAATTCTTTCGAACTGCAAAATACTTCGTAGCATGTCCACATGAAACACTTATTTTACAGCATATAGGCAATACGTAGTATTCGCTAAACGTTTGAATAATTATTATTACTTCCCTATTTATCTTTTTCTTTTAAAAAGGTTTGTTGTCATAAGGGAAAGGTAATACGCCATCGCATCATTCAGACATTTGTGGTCTCCTTTTCGAGTGCATTTCTCGTTTTCCGTCATAGCCGATTATGGCTTACTCCGTCATTCATTCATCATGTCGAAATTTAAATCCATGAAAAGCAGTTCTCGAATGACTTGAATCTCAACACACGACCCCCGAATGCAGGGCTGGGACTTTGCCAATAAACTACCTTGTTTGGTTCTAAAAGAATTTAAACATGGCGTGCACTTATTTAGATGTTTACTGTTTTACTTCTATCCAGGCTTAGTAGCCTTATTGATATACCGTCATGCTAACCTTGACTCAGCATTTAACGATGTATTGCAAACCACGTTGACGTCACGAATTTCGGTCTCCGTGTTATGGCATGTAAGTGGCGTTAGTCGTGATGTATATATTCGCTGCATTTTATGACTCATATTCTTAAGGCAGAACTCAAATTTAAAACACATGTGGTACCAACTTGTTTTTTTGGCGGCAAAACATGTTATATAGTTAATAGTAATTTAAGGAATTATAATGTGCGTGTATTATCTTTGCGTGACTCTGTTTAGGTTGTAGGCTGTTCCCCAAACAACTCCGCTCCGATAGTATGCACGCTGGCACCAGATCTTTCTTGTCTGGACGGGACTGGACTCAACGAAACACATTTCGTTAGCCAGGTAAGATTTACAGATTTGGTTTCATCCGGCAAAGCGGCTCAAATAGAGGGATCGTTTTTTCTTTGTACGATCTTTGTACGTGCATTCCAGATCATGCATGCCTCACGACGTTTGCCGAAACTGTTGCCATCTATCGCTACGCTGGAAGAAACACTTTTTCTAGTTTGTTTAGTTATTACCGCGTTTTGTGCGCGTTCTAACAACACATGAAACTGGAATTGATGTTCTTGTTTCTCTAGTTTGTCGGCTGCACTTAAATAAATTGCCGTTGGCTACTCTAAGATATCACTGCACTCACGTATGCCTCGTCGGTGAGCCAGTTTGCAGACACTCGGAACAGCGACCTTTGCGGACGTTCTGAGCGCTGTCAACATTTCGCTTTCTGGTCGCTTCTGACTACTGCGTTACAGGTGCCATGCGAGTGGACGAATGGCTACTCGTTCGAGCTGTCACTTCTATTATCGGTGTTTCTCGGCTGGCTGGGTCTCGATCGTCTCTACCTCGGTTACCCCGGTCTTGCTCTTGCCAAATTCTGCACTCTTGGTGGTATATTTCTTTGGCAACTGATCGACATCGTGCTCATAGCCATGCAGGTACAGCCCACCTTACAGCATTATCTTTTTTAATTATCTCTCTCTATTTCTTCCTCGTTCCATATATATATATATATATATATATATATGCTTGTTATCAAAATATTTATGTAGGAATGTGACTTAGAAGTAGCACTGTTTGTCTTGTCGTTGGATGGAAAATATTTAGCACATTTATAACATAATTAGTAAAACTTTGACCAACATTTTGCCACTGTGGCGAGCTACCTGGCCTATGCCAGAGAACACTACAAACTTACACATTCAGCAGAGAACAAGGGTTGATAGTGATTGATATTGGGCGCATGTCGTCGACGGGACGGAGTGAAGGAGACAGCCGGCGACTCTGACAGTAGGTGTAGTGTGCTCGATCCCAGCGCGACATGTACCCTTCGAAGCAAGCATTCTTAATTTTTTTTCGAATTAAAGCTTTATTTATTATGTAAATTAAAGTACCGAGCAAGATGGCTTAGTGGCAAAAGCCTTTGTCTGACATTCGGAAGGCCTGGGTTCGAGACCCAGACCGGCCACTCTTAAATTGGTTTTCATGGTTCTCAATTTAGACAAGGTAAATGCCGGAATGGATTAAAAGTCAGCCATAACATGAAACCGTACATGGGCATTAGCCTTACGGATCAAACTTGTAAAAAAATCGAAATTTTTTTTTTGCATGGTCTATGCACACACATAAATTCCTTGACTACATAAACCTTTGGATGAATATTTAATTTGAGATTAATTAATCATTCAAATGATCCAAACAGTCAATGATTACCAACAGCTTCGATATAGTCGCAAGTCCACCACATTGCTCGAATCTATCTGACGGAAATATTCGTGAGTTTGAGGTATATTTTTTTACTATTATAGTATATCTTTCGAACGAGCTTTCAGAGATCAAACTGTGATGCATGTTAGATTGGGTTAAGACAATCAGCTGTTTCTATCAGAGTTATATCCTTAAGTATAAAGTGAGATTGTTTTTCAACACTAGCATTGGCACTGTCTCACACGTTTTCCTAGCGTAATGTCGTTAGTGTAGTTACTTTGAAATACATTCCACTGTAGTGAAGATGCGGATAGGGCTGGTGCCATCGAACTTCGGTGCATTGATCGATCGGTTGCTGGTCTGCTTAGTTGACTGTATTGGTGGTAACGTAGTCAACCGAACTGCAGATAGCTATTAAAATTGTTTCCCCTTAATTAACTTTCTAAAATAAGAGCAAATTAAATTACTCTCCCCTGATGGTGTTCCACTTATGTGCGGAACTTAATTTGATTTTACCAAGCTTGGCCGAATTATCATTCGGCCAAGATCGGCTTACACGGACGCTGACTGAGCGGTGCATTCGCGAGAAGAAACAAACAGAAATTATTGTATCAGATCTCCTTGAGAGACAGCGTTTTGCCGCTCCGGTCACTTATAGGCGTTAGGGGTTCACAACCAGCAAAGAGAATCAAGCAAAAGGAATTGAAGTCAAGGTCCGACTTTGTTACGATTATCATGAAGAAATGAAGTCAAATCATTAGGTAAAAAAGAAGATTCGTTTAAGACCCTTGTACACAAACACAGGTCTGGCGATTGGCGTGAAGCTGGGTTTCTAAAGCAGTTTTTCTGGTTCGAGTTTAGAGGAATGCCGCTTCCATAACCGGCCTTGTTGATAGTCGTCGGAAGACTGATGGTCAAGAGAGCAGAGACGTTCACCCACTACAGTTTTCCGCTTAAAACACGGATCGTTATTTTCTGCTTGTGTGCTAGTTACTCTGCTGCAAACATTGTCCCAAACAAATGTATGGCAAATATTAATTCTGGCACATCGATTTAAGTCATATGCGGTGGTATAGTTATACGTAATCGAAACATGCGTTAATAGCACTAGTATGGCACTACACAACGAAGACACAATGCTGATACAAGCGTTTAATTTTATTGCTGTCACATATTTTCTGCGAAAGGCCAAGAAGCAGCAATGGGTGCAGCCTGACTGACCAAATGATCGTTGTCTGCTGCTATGCAGGTGGTTCGTCCAGCCGACGGTTCGCAGTATATCGTTGCGTACTTCGGTCCGAGACTCACTCGACTCGCGCTCAACAACGAAACCCAGATTCTCGCTCAGGACGACTGGTAAAAGTAATCTCAATGGCCGACGTTGTTCTTGTCGTCATTCTTGTGTTCTTGTTCTTCGGCTATGTTCCTGCTACGACGATGCCAGCTGCGCGATTAATGTTCAAGGAAGCATTTGAAGTCTGTCTCTCGTGTAGCGTACAGAGGAGCTGGGCCGAGAAGTAGGCACGCTGCCAGGGTACTTCCTGCATCACACTAACGCAGCATTCGCAGCTAAATTAACTAATCAATTCGGTTAGCCGGTAAATTAGCTAACTCATTCGACTAGCAGCTAAAATAGTTAGCCAGTTCGGTTAGCACCGAAATTAGCTAGCCAATTCGGTTAGCGGTTAAATTGGCCAACCAATTCCAATTAGCAGCGGAATCGATTCTACAGCTACTACAGCAACAGGCATTACCTGAGGCAAGCCTGACAGTGCAGGCACGATTCTTAGGTGTATCTGGTGGAAGTACATGTGTTGTATTGATTGCCCTTCTATCATTTCTAATCATACGGTAGTAAGTAGGCTTAGTGCTTGCTGGCCGACTGCAGGGGGGGGTGACATGGATGAGGGACCAAACTGGCAACGTTCTGCTACTGGACAATGCAAATTAACCACTGGGTGTACGAACGAATCCGACAAGCGGAAACGACGTTAGATCGACTACAGAAACGATCCTGTGAAGTACGATCTTATGCGGATTAACCTATGTTGTTGTGACATTCTTGCCACCGTGATTGTCTTTGCGTTAGGCGCTAGCAGTTGTCAACGCGCTTGTCAACGAGCGCTCCTTCGTGCCTTGATCAGTTTGATAAACCCCAGCTGTTGATACAGCTGGGGTTGCCGTATTAAGGCAAAGTTTTGTCTACTTTCTCCACAAAGGATTGCCACGTTGTCTGTTTTAATATACGGATTTCTTCTTGCGACAGAATGCCGCGATAAGCGCGAAGAAGAGCAATCCAGAAAAGCTTTGAAAAGATGATAGCTTAGTCCGCTACACCTGCTACACGCGCCGAATCGTAGTGTGGAATTCACAGCGGCGTTGCGTCCTTGTACAGTATCTAGCTCTTTCGTTCGGCCGTACGCGTAATTCCGATTTGGGAAAGTTAATTTATGCGAGCGTATGTGTGTGTGTGTGTGTGTCGTTACTGCAACACATAAGTTCGTTATCACGATGCTGGACAGTTGCTGTCGCATTATCTGGTGATTGCCGCCGAGTGCCATTTCGTTCTTCTTTCGACTGATTTCCTCTTCATTATTTGAGGTTCCGAAATAGCTCTGAGTCATGTAGCGGGTTATTGACTTTGAGTTCATCGTTAAATCTAATGAAAATAATAACGTTAATCAATGAATTTAAGATAAATCAGCTCTATGCATTAAGTTATATATATATATATATATATATACGGTTATTATAGCGATTAGGTGATTTGCCTCAAGGCACAACGAGAATGACTGCTTGCAGTAATATATATATATATATATATATATATATATTACAGGCCGTTATTACAGTGATTAAATAATTTGACAACAAATACCTAAGAGAATGACTGCCGAATGTACTGTGGTATTCTTCTCCTTAATTAGTCTTGAAAATGGTCCGGGCGGTTGCTTAGTATACAAATAAGCTAAGGGAGAGCTATCTATGTATATATATATATATATATATATATATATACACTGCGACGTCCTACTCTACACTGCTGGTGATTTTGTATGCATATGTATATAAGAAAGTGGAGTGTATTGTATGTACAGAATGTTAGCTTCAAATGTAGGATAAATAAAGTAGAAATTTTATTTAAAAAACGTACTTACAATGGTTTGTCTTTCCATGTTCATACTATCACTGTTAGTGCTACGTTGTTGTTGAAAACCTGGCGCGATGTTATTTCACGCGATTGCCTCGAGGACTTTTAACAGAACTATCGTTAGTACGTGTGATTAAATTTATATATTCAGTTAGTAGAATTTCTATGATAGAAAATGAATTTCTGTGCATTTTTTGAGGCGGATGAGAAATCTATGTATCGAAGCACACTGCCGGATCGCGTTCTTCATCTTTTTTGCTCCACCTCGACGGATTAAAGCACTGATTCGCGTTATCATCGCGCCTGTCGAATCATCTACCTACTTCATGTTTTCCGTTTTTTTTCTCGAAAGACAAGGAAATCACACGGTGCCAAATCTGTGTGCTTCATCAGCTTGACAACAAAACGTCTCATTACTGTCAGCATTGTCGGCTGGCGGATTGTCGTGGTAGAGCAGCCTTTGTCTAAGCATTTTCGAGCTCTTTTTGGCAGACATTCTGTAGTAAACCAATCGATCGTTACCATACGGCTTTCTTCTTAGGTTCGGACATCGTTACAACTTCACTGCTGGAGAAAAGCTGACGATCATCCCACGGAGCCAGCCGAGCGTTGGCGCTTTACCTTTTGCGTGGAGGTGCTTAAACGCCTGACCACTTGAGGAGCTTTGGAGGACGACTTGTAGTAGAGGTTCATAGAAATATGCATTAAGTCTCATCACCAGTGACGAGTTTCGAGAACAGAGAGAAGGCCGGCTCTCGTCGAATTTTACCCCAAAGCCTCGAGCCAGAAAGGCCCGCGCCTCTTTGTCGTCCTGTGAAACTGCGGGGCGCTCATCAACGGACGGACACCAGCGTCAGCGTCTGCTAACCTGCAGAATGTTGATCCAACTAATCCAGTTTATTATTTTCGCTTCAATCTACTCGTTATCGACGTAAACTTTTCTCAAGAAAAGCATTTTTAGCGCTCCTTTCTAGCGCTCGGTAATTGCCTCTCTTCAGAAGTTAATTTTTGGTCTCTGTGTGAAACGTATATAGGTCTTTTTTGACATTCCGTCTTCAACCATAGTATTTCCTATTCATTATTTGTCTACTTCCCTGTTACTTTAATCTATCAGAGTGTCCTTCCTTGCTACACCCCTTCTAATCGTTAGCATGCGCATTTGTGTAAAATTTACTCCTGAATTGAGAGTTGAATGGTTCTATGGGCCTGATTCAGTTAATGTTTTTATTAGTACACGTTCCTTTGATCTGTAGTTCTCACATCTACGTGTCGGAGCTCTCATAGTCCCAGGTTTCTAAAGGACCGTAATTTTGGTTCTGGAAGGGACACGTGCAGTTCTGTTTGCTGTAGGTTTCGCTCATATAGAGCACGTTCTAGATAGCAGGCTGTAAAGAAAGGAGGCACTTAGGGATCGAGCGTATTAGGATTCCGTCATAAAATTGCTCAGAAACAATCCTAATAGCTAAATTGTAACGCAGTTATCGAATAATTCATATTTCTGCTACTATTATATCTTTAAGGACATACTTTAAAGTACGTATCTTATGTTTAGCTTAAAACCTTATGCATATATATATATATATATATTTAAGAAGAACCAGTTGTAGTCGATTAGCACCAACTGTCTTTATTGAACGCGTTTTCGTAAGGGCAAAAACTCACACATTGCAACAAACAGCTTAATACTATTATTAAATCGTTTCTTGAATAATAATTATTAATACTGTTATAGTCAGACGCTGCGCAGCAATATTTGACTAGTTCTACCGTTGCTCCTATCATTAACGCATTCTATAGGTTCTTTGCTATATTATTAGTTAATACATACGTACGATAATCAATTTACAAAAGGCGCCGCTAATGCATTCAATCAACACAGCATATAATTCGCAATGCACATACTCTAGACGTATTTATCTACGATTGTTTTATTCTAGTCGATGCCTTTGTTAAAGTTGTTGCTTTTTACTGTTCTCGTCGTTGCTAGCGTCTATTATTCAGGTTATTATCATCGCAGCTTAGACAGCTTGCCCTCCTTTATATATATATATATATATATAAACGTATCCCTAGATAAAACTCATGAGCAATGTTTATATAGGTAACAAGTGAAGATCCACGTACTGGTCGGTCACCGTTATCCCCCTGGGGCATCACAGTGAGCCTCTCGTTGACGTAAGGCGAGACAAATTGTGCTCGGAATTATGATGAAGCTGCGGAATGCGGTATCACCTACTTACATATTGGATGTGGCGTAAATAGCACACGAGCAAAGAACACACTTAATAAACATGCTACAATTCCACCTCGGGCAGCTCTGTGTGTCCTCTCCTTTCGTTTGTCGAATTGCAGTTTTCCGAGTTTCCTCCCCCCCCCGCGCCATCTCCCTGTTCGCATGCCTTTTTCTCTCCCCGGGTCTCTCTTTTTCTAAGGCGTCGGAAGTGCTACGGAATGCCAGAAGCGGTCTCGTCGTTTGTAGCTGCGGCACCCTGGAAGAATACAGGTCGAATGTCAGGTCGAATTAGCACAAAGTGTGGCCTTCATTAGTGCCATACGCTTCTTACGTCCAACTTAGATGTTACTACTAGCCCCCAGACATAGTACGCCAGTGTAAATGAGAACAGCACTCATCCCTCGCCGTATCCAAACTACCAACTACTATATGTATTCATGTTACATAACAGCATCGCAATAGCGTGGTTGCGAAAGGCGAGCAACCCCTCTCTGTAACCCCACTCCACCCCGACACCTTCAACTTAAATTGGCCTGTCTGTTTTTTCATCTGAGGAAGGCCTTTAAAAGCGGTTCAGCAAAAAAGATACGTTGGCCACTCGGACAGGCCACTAATGGCTATGCGCGTTTTCTAGAGACGTTAACTAGAACCTAGGCTGATATCAGGTAGTCCTACCCATGTGCGTCTCTGTTCATAAACGTCGCAAAGACAACACCAATCGGAAATTTCATGCTGCTGAAATATTTACGACATTTTTAAATGAGATTAGATGTTCGCTATACATATATATCGCTACTTTAGCTTATATATATATATATATATATATATATAGCCCTGTTTTCTATTTGGCGCTCTGGCCCTACCGAATGACCAAAGTCGACAAGTTGCCGATGCTTACATATCGTGTCAATTCGTCTTACGGGGAGAACTTTTTAGGAAGCAGCAACTGGTCGTTTGCTGTTTTGCTGTGGTTGGTACTATTTTTTGTTTTGTTCTGGGAGGTTTCGGGAATGCATGATGCACATGCGCCACTAGCAGCCTGCGTGACTAGTGTGAGACTCGCAAACCCACTAAACCTGGATTCCTCCCCACCCCCCCCCCCCAGGCTCGGTATTACTTTGGCATTACATCGAAGGCATTACATGGTTGGTACTATTGCGTACGGTCTACTGTAGTAAGCCTGCTTACAGCGTTTCCAACGCGTATACGTACCGGCAACGTTCAACTGCTAGAGTAGTAGTGGTGGTAGTAGTAGCATAGTCGCATAGTGTCGTATCGAAGCGTAGCTGTGAATTTTGTCGATGGCTTGGCGATGGGTAACACGGTTTTCGGCACGCCACCACCCGGCGTTGCCGAAAACGAATGCTGCCTGCACGGCAAGCGGCTAGGATGGCTGACTGGCTGGCTGGCTGGTTCACGTCGGACGCACAACGAACCCAACCGGCCGTGTGCGCCGCTACATGTAGTACTAGTAGTAAGTAGTTCTATTGCATCATTGCTACTGAGAGAGGTTCGACGATCTCTCGAGAGGTCTTGTGTTGTTTAGCGTTAGTTGTCGTTGACGTCGGGTGGCCGAACAGTCATTGAGTTGGTGGCAGTGCTTAATGAGTGTCTACCATCGTCTATTCGTTGCTCATCTGGGTGTAGTCGCCTCCGACGTCAGCTGCACCCTCCGCAGGAGCTCCTCCTGAAACCGCGCACGCAGCGTATTGTCGACACCGTATCGTTAGTTAGTTAGTTTGGCCGATAACCAGCTCGACGAGACAACAGCCGTACAAATCCACTTTAATTAGCCATGTTCGGCTTTCAACTGACTAGTAGGCCTGTCTACATTCACGGGACACAGTCATGGTGCTACGCGGGTATGAACAATGCAACCCTGATGACAATGCGGAGACAAGAAGCTATTTCGTTCTTCAGTCCTGCTGCCTGGTGTCTGTGCACACAACCTAGATATGCGGTATCTGTTGAGAGTCAGTCAATGCTATTCCCTCTGCGGCAACGATCGCGTGAACAGAACGGCTCTGGGTATCTGGACATATAGGAGTACACCTTTTTCAGGGTCCTCCATTTAGTACAGTAATTGACACATTATGATGTCGCTTGATTCCTCACGTGGGCATCTAAGCAAAAACAGATATTTAAATGAATGTTTTTGCACGTGCTTAGGGCGTCCCTAATAGACGTGCTTAATCCATGCAGTCTCAGTTCGCACAGATCACCGCTTCGTTCCGTAACCTCGTAATCGCTCACAGGCCCGTCTCGTATCAATGTTTGCGAAAGCTTCTCTAATGAAGACGTGAGCGAACTATCGTGTTGCTATATGATAGACTCGTGCTTAACCACGTCCTATACATAGTGATCGAACGGAAGTATATCTAGATTGTTAGGCGATCACGAGTGCTTATGGAAGAACATGCTCTCACATTCTGCTAGTCAATACTGTACTAAATGCCTCGTATTAGCTGACAAAAATATGACCTTTCGTTTGTCAGACTAATTTGTGTCTATGGTTTCTCCACAGTTGTGCGGAGTGAAATAGATTCCTCAACATTCAGGACGTGAAAATAGCCCGGACATTTTGTTTCTCCCTTAATGCAAAATCTCTCGTTCATGGGCAACCCATCTCGTTTCTAAGATTGACAGACCGCCAAACTGTGTACCCGATTTGAACGGATGACCATAAATGTAAAATTGAACAATCGACGTGTATGAAGGCTCCCCAAATGAATTACGTCTATTCTTGTTTTGACGTTCTACAGCCAATAAAGCGAGGTAGACGAACCTTGGGGGAACCGGGAGCGCTGGGAACATGTTTTTGTGTATCCAGGTTGTTGGAATAAGACAGAAGGTGTTAAGGGGATTACTATGTATGAGACGGCGTGGCGATATATGAGAGGACCAAACCTAGATAAAAACCACAATTTAGTAGGAGCTAGTTTCGTCTGTTTCAAAATGGACAGGACACCATAATGGACGGTTTTGGTTTGGATCGGATTTTAGGCGGCCACCTGATCGACGGCGATGATTTGTTTTTTCTCGAGGCGTTTTACATTTTACCAAAGCTCTTTAAGACTGTCTGTCGAAATAGGCCTAACTATAAAATCACTAGGATCTTGGATTGTACATCGCGACAACAACGGACCACCCACAAACGATTCTGCTCTATCGAAGCTCTATCGCTGTCTTGTCTCAAACATTTTATTAATCCAATTGCGGATATTCAAAGCAAAGAATTTATTTGTGTAGTGTAAGTGGTAAGTGTATTCAGTAGGGTATCAATACTGCCGGCGTGTATATATCTGCGTGGTATTTACCCTTTTTAAGGCCTGGAATAGGTATATTGGGCATAGGGGGCAGGTTGACAGGTGGCACCATGCCCTTGGCCTTCCCAAACAGGCCCGTGACGCGGTTGCCCAGAGCTCCTCCAATAGCAGCGGCTTGTTGCATTGGCGTCGCCGTTGGTGCGCCCGTGTCCAAACCAGCCTCTGCAACACACCAACACACCATTATGTTCCCCTTTTATCCTAAAATGATGCCCTGCCATCAAACGAATGTATGTACGTTTTAACGCATCCCCTTATGATTTAAATACGGCCGCAACATCATCTGAGAGTAATCTGAGCATGTGCCATTTTATTCTCGCTTATTTATATTATTATTATTATTATGACTTTTATTTAATTATTTATTATTTATGTCGTGGAGAATAACATCCAAACTAGCGTCGTAAAGAGTGGAAAACATTTCCTTTATACTTCTGCTACATTAAAAAATACTTCATGCAATTATGATTATTTGGGTTCGTTTTTTATCATTTTGACTTCCCTACCAGTCCAATGCAGCCACATGCAATCTGTGGATAGACCGACAGCAAACTTGGACACAAAGACTGATCTATAGACTTTAAGGACCCCCTTTACTTCAGGTTTCCCACTCGACAAGTGGCGTTAGCATTGTGGTCATTCCTTGAATCCCTCGCTCCACGATCAAGCAGAAAGACGATGAATCAAGTCCACCGCATGCTCATCTATTAAACTTTTTGGGCTGACTCTCAGTCAAGATTTAACGTCCACGGGACTGTTTTCCGCACGTGCTTCACCATAAATGACTTCCACAAATACAAATGCGCAACGGTGAGGCCCGAACCCACGCACTCATGTATGCGTTTCCTCCGGTCGCGAGGCGCACCAGGCGAATGCACCCACCACGCCACCGAGCTCGACCTGACAGGCATGCTCATCATTACCTCTGTTACGTTTCTCCTCCATTTTCTGCAGAAGAACCGCTTCCCATTCTTCGTCCGTGGAAACAAGCCGGCGAATCTTGTCGGCCATCGACAGTTCAATCTCATCGATACCTCCTCCACCACCACCGCCGCCCACAGCTCCGGCAGCTGCTCCCACCGCGGCACCCGATTGTTCAAATTGTTGCTCCTCCATCTGAAACAATACATACGCACACAAGGAGTGAGATAGAAATGCGAACGCAGAGAACACAAATATTGCTTCAATAAATGTTAAAGGTAAAATACATCACTTAAGCAAGAACACGGACAGCTGATTCTTAACTCCACGTGACAACTTTTTACCACCATTTTTATTAAGGCGAGCACTGCCGAGTGTGCAAATGTATTGTAAATGATTAATAAATCATTGCAATATATATATATATATATATATATATATATATTGCATATAACACATATATATATATATATATATATATATATATATATATATTGCATATAACACATATATATATATATATATATATATACATTGTGCGGCTATTTGCAAGGGGGACTGTGAAACTTGTCAAAATAATTATTATGGTTTATTGACACCCAGATTGGGTAAATTATTAGTATGTGCATCAGTCATAACAATTAATAGTTCTTTCAAGTCACTGGATCTTCTCTCATATTGCTAGTTTAGCTATTGACTGAACTGCTGGACATGCTGCGGCGTGGTATCTATCGTGCACCTACATCACGCCTGAGGATCATGGAATTATTGCATGCTGTATAACACGTGATGAAACTCGTGGGCTGCAAACGCCGTAGTCTTATATCCGGCTCCTCGCCAGGTCATACTTCTCACGGCTAGCGTAGTGTATATTTCTCTGTCGAAGTCCTTTCATTTCTCCGTCCACTTCATAGTGCAGGCCTCAAACGCCCTCGTTCAGGGAAACCCCACCGTAGTTGTAGTTCCTGTGTCATTATAGTCCCCCCTCTAAGATATAAACTATTCTATTTCTGTAAGATCTGGTTAATCCCAAAACCCGCCTCATTAAGAAAAATCGAACTCTATCTAGTAACTGTAGATCTGCCTCTCCTAGTTTCTCCGATATGAGCGATATACCGAATGCTGCTATTGGTTCTACTTTGATCTTGAAAAGGGCGGACGCCGTATGTATAGACAACATTTGTGGATTTTTTTATTGTTGCTGCCGCTCGAGTGGCTTTTCTTACCCTGCTGTCAAAACGTTTTCGGGAGCTGTTAACATTCCACGTTATAGTAACCCTCAAATAAGCGAATTTACTGACAACATTTACTACATTACCCCGCCTCGAAGAGCGTTGTCTTTTGCCAGCTCGACCTACTCTTCGAAATTTAACTGCTACTGTCTTTTGCCAATTAATACTAAGTCCCATCAGAAAAAAGCAACGGGCTGAGTTCGTCGTCTTGGGTCACTCCTATCGTCTGCATTACTCCTCCTAACATCCCTATATCGTTGTCGATGTATACCGTACTCTCCCCAATAATGGTCCACAAAAAGGATTTTAACCACCAATACTGAACTCCGTCCAAGGTTAACTAAAAAAAGGAGGCTTAATGCCTATAAATACCGCGTGTAACGCGGTTCCTCGGCTCGGATAGAGCTTTCCAAATGTTTGCCTGCAATTAGCGCAGAGCCGTATGGGTCGGCTTCGATCTTCTGAACGCATGTTGCTCTCTTGACTTGTTAAAATAGGCACGTTACCAATGGAATGGGAGAGCGGAAATCCCTTCTTTAGAACTGACAGTAAAATTCTAGAAAAAACTGCTAACTTTGTTATATCGATGTGATATAGTAACTACAGATTTACAAAATGTACAATTGTAAGCGATCTAATCTGACGAGACGATCGTTGTGGTTTTCTTGTGGACGCGTTGACGCATCATGGCTTGTCATGCGCCTTAAGTGGGGGCAAGAGAAGAGCACGCCACTCGGCTTTAAATGACACTTTTAGTCGAGCACTGAGATCTGTTGGCGTTCTGGCGTGTGTACTTAAACCTCCGGGTCTATCCAGGGACGACGGAAAAGACCTGACCACATTGTCGAACTGGGCTAATTCTCGGTTAGAGAACCCGCGACTACACGTTCACGCAACATGGAGACAATTGTTTCCAAGATGCTGTGATAAAAAGCTAAATAAATAAATCATATATAAATAAAGAATGTTACTAATATAGACAATATTGCAGATGGTATAAAATAATATATTAAAAATTGCCATACATGTACATAGTGAAGCGATCTAATTCATTCACAGGGAAATGAACGAGTGAAGAAACTGAATCCAGAGCGTGAAAACAAACTTTTTTTTATTAAATAAGAAATAGCCGTACTGAAGAAGTTCTATTAATCGAGAACCTGTGATATTTTCTTATTTTGACTTATTTTTCGAAACTATTTCAGAACCAGTTCAATCAATTACGCTTATAAATGTGCACCAAATTGAGAGCGGTTTGATTCATGATATGACTACGTAAACCACTCCCCGATGTCGACTTTCTTTTTCACGTCTTTATATATTTAGTCATTTTTGCGTCCTCGGGTATAATAATTAAAAAAATATTATTATTATTATTATTATTATTATTATTATTATTATTATTATTATTATTATTATTATTATTATTATTATTATTATTATTATTATTATTATTATTATTATTATTATTATACACTAATAGTTTTATTTCATTTTGTGGTTACAGTGAAATATGAATACCTAACTACCCTTGGGCTTGTGAGGGGTGCTACTAATCGAGCTTATCTTCGAGGCAGCCCCTCATGGTGCCCATAATTGCTGCCGCATTGCCGCACTCATCCGCCAGAGATAGCCGCTGGAGTAGAAAGCCAAAAGCTCTTTTGTCCCCCGTCGTGAGTTCAATTCGTTTGCCAATCTTCTGTAAAAGTGACTATGCCTCAGGGCCAGGTCCCCCTAGTGTCTCCAATACTAGTGGCACAAAAATTAACTCGTTGGTGAGCTGGGCGTATTTGTTGGGGTTTAGACGTTCAGCCTTGCGTGCTGCGGAGCCAGCGGCTGATGCGCTAGCTGATGCGCCTCCATGTTCGAGGGGGCGAGCGTGGCGGTGACTGTAGCCTCCCAAATAAGCGCCTTTCCCCTTTCAAACGGGATAAGGGTGAGACCGTGAGGCCTCTTTCCGTCGCTTCTCAGGAGGCCGGTTGGCTCTTGAATGCATGGCAGTAGAGCTGGCCTTAAGGCCCGGGCGGTAATATCGTTAATCTTGCTGTGACGGCTTTGACGTCGCTTCTGTTGCAGGATAGCCCGTGAGTTCCCCAAGTGTCCACTTGTGCTCCGCACGGACACCGGTGTTCCTCCGTTAGTCTCGTTCCCAACCTCAAGCCGATGTACAGACGAAAACTTTCATGATCAAGTAAAGTGCCAAGGTTTGAGGAAGGGATGGCTTGGAGCCATTTGCTACCCCCTTTTTGGACAACCGCCTGTAGTCGGGCTTTGTCTGCCGTGGACAGTGCGTCGGACAGTAAACGCTGATATTTCTTGGATACTATGAGATCGTCATAGGACCTCTGCAGGTGTTTGTTTGCCTCTGGGAGTAGGCCTGCGAGGTTCTCGAATCTTGTATCAGCAGCTTCTTTGGCATCCTGGCAAGCCTGCAGGGCTATGGCCGGGCTGATGTGCTGGACTGTAGCTTCTGAGGCGTGTAATGAAGCAACGTGACAGCTGGCTGCCAGATCAGAGCGGATTCCCAAACCTCCGAGTCTAAGAGGAAGAGTGGCTTGAGCCCAGTTGTTGTCGGCCAAGTTTAGATTGAGGAGGTCGCTAAGGCTAGTCCTAAGGCTATTGCCTAACTCCCACAGCAGATCCTGGTTTGCTCCAACGTCCGTGCTGCGGAGGAGGTGGACAATTCTTGATGAGCCCAAAGATGATTTTAATAGGTGATATGCGCTATAGGGATTAAGCAGGTTTAGCCGGTTTAGGCGAGAACAAAGGCTCTTTATCCTACCTGTGAGTTCTGGGTGAGTGGCGGCCGACCCCACAGGGGACCCTAAGAGCGTCATATCTGATGCCTCGACTTATTTGCACCCCGGAAGAAGTGCCTCAAAGGCGGATATGTTCGGCTGGCCTTTGTAAATAATTTCGCACTTCTGGGGGTTGAGCTCAAGACCACTCTTCTGACCGAAGTCAAGAACTCTCTGGATATCTGCCTGTACACAGATGCTTCTCCCCCAATGATGCCATCGTCTAGGTACCAGAGATTTAAGGGGGACTGGATAGAATTGACCAGTTCTTTTATGGCTAGGCAGAATAGCGGCGGACCAAGGGGGTCGCACTGCTGCACGCCGCTGCACGAGAAAATTGTTCTTTCACCAAATGAGAGCTCTGAACTGGACCTGTAGGTTTGGTCAACCAAGGGGGCTGCCTCTGGCCAATCCGTTTGTACAGTTTTTAGTATGTGGTCGCGACGGACCTGGTTAAAAGCATTCTTAAAATCGAGTTTGGCGGCGACGAAATTGTTGGGTGCGCTAGACATCAAAGCACTTGTTGTGTGAACCACTGCTTCAATGCCATTAGGCGTATTGAAGCCAAGCTGGTGGGCACCAAGCTTTTCGCACACGATATTTGTTCCTAGTTTGACAGTGATTTTTGCCGCAATTCTCCGGAAGACTGAGGAAATGACAATTTGACGAAGTGACCCACTCGGCTTTTGAATTGCGATGAGGCGTCCACCAAAAATAATAGGGCGGATGGCCTCAGGCACTGTGCCACTTCTAATAATGTCAATCACTTTTGCTAAGTCACGCAGTAGACGACTGGGGATATTTGTATTGGTCGTGGCAATGAGGTCTCTGAGATGGCGCGGCCGCGGGCCGTCCATACAGGCGGTAGACCCTGCCGTAAAGGTTCGTTCGGCCTTGCGAATCTCTTCTTAACTGGTGACTAGCGGCTCGGCGTGGGATAGTCTTGGTGGCAAGTCAAGGTCGGCCGGTTCTCTAGGATGTTTGGAAGTCATTTTCACGAACGCCTCGGCTGCGCAAACAGGACTTCCCACAGAAAGCAAAGCTCTCGCAGGGCCTCCAATTGCCTCCAATGTCCCCTTCGCCTAGTGGCCTGGTTGCTCGTCTAGCGGCGGCTTTGTCCTCGTTAGGTCGCTTGTTCCAGTGCTTCCTTGGGACCAATTCGGGTGGAGGCCCACTACCTGATCTATGTTCCTCGATTCTGTCTCTGAGGTATGTGGTCCAACTAAGATTGTTCTGTTTTCGTGATGGAACTCTGAGAACTGTATGCGCAAAAACCAGTAGGTTGGCCCAGCTTTGCGCGTCATTGTTTTGATGTACGAGTGAAAGTGCGTCGGCCAGCGCTACCGCAACTGCAGGACGAGAACTTTTAGGGATGGTGTCAAGCCGTTTGTATGTCTTTGTGTACTCGGCGAGTTTTTCGCGCAGGTGGGTACTATCAGTGTTTTCGACCGGATTGCTGACGGGGGGTAAAACTGGGTGTTCAATGTTCGAGTGTGCTGCCGTCATGTGCCGTTTGATTCCTCTTCTTGCAAAGTTCCTTTGGCAATGCGTGCAAGTAACCCTGTTGTAGTGATGAGCTGGGCTTAAATTCCCTGTATCCGACCCGAGGCTGGATAAATGGTCCGTCTGCGGGAGGTTGTCCGAGTGGCTCGGGCCGGCTTTATTTTCGGAGGCGTCTTGAGGCATAATGTTTCGGCCCGACAGATTTCTTCACTTCGAAAGCTGATAACAGCCTGATGACTGGTCTGTTATAATAATAATAATAATATTAATAATAATTATTATTATTATTATTTTCGGCGATATGCGCAATCGACATACGCAAGATCTACACTCCCTGTGGGATGTTATATAATCTTCATGTAGCTGACGACCTAAAGATATATTGCAGCGCCGACCGCGCTGATAAAGTCCAGATACTGCAAGCTAAGTTTGACTTGTTCTCGTTACTCCGCAGAATGTGGTATGGCGATTTTCCATGTTTTGCCTCAAAATATGGTTCACTACCGATTGGCCAATGCAAATTTGGGAGCAAGCTTGGCAATCAAAGTATTCCTGAAGTGCTCACTGTATGCGGTCTTAAAGTTCTCGATTCGAGCGACCTCAAATTCCGGGATCACGAAACCTACGTAGCCAGATGTGCTCAGTTATTTGCAATTTCATCTTGCGCTGAGTTATTCAAAAACGGCCAGTATTTTATGTAATATATAATTCCATTTTTGTATCTCGTTATATAATTCCTTTATTTGTATTTATTACCATAGTTTTCGTACTTTTCTCTGATACGATCACCTGGTTTAACCACTGATATTATACTACCGGAAAAAAAATCTATAGCGGGTTCCCTAAGCCAATCAGCAAAAAGGAGCTATAGAAGCTCGGACGGTTCTGTAACCCCTCTGTAATCGTCTCCCTATCGCTCAGGTTATGCTTATGCGAGTTGTATGCCGAGTTTCGACATGTATATCTAATTTTGGATAGCCTTGACTTAAGTCTAAATTTGAGTGGAAGATCGGGCCTATCGGCCCTAAAAGGGTTCCTCATGCGCAAAGCATATACTTTAATTAATCTATCATGTAGGAGTGTTCAAAAACGCATCCGACACTACTTGTAAAGAAAATTGTTTTTTTGAGCTACTGGATATCCGTGACGGATTGTTAATAAAGCTTGTTATAAATCCAGGCTGTGAAGAAAGATGCCGCCTGGGATCGACAACTGGCAAATCACAGGTCAGATGATCACAACAACAGCACAGGTGAACGCCATTAAACCAGCGTGTTAAGAACTAAATTTAAGTACGAAACATTGAACACAAGTAATAAAGTTCATCGGGACATCCTAACAATCGAGGGAGTTGAAAACACTCCAGCTCCAACACGAGCACTCTACGCACGGATGATCCCGCATACTGAAGAATCTTTGCAAGTCCTGAGAGAGGCAGCAACCAGTCTCTGCGGCTTCCTTAGAACTAGAGACATCCAGGCAGCGGCAGTGGCCATCCCGGCAACAGCCGATATTACTCTGTTGAGAAAAGTATTAGAACAAGCCCTCGCGAAACATCCAGGAATGACCGTGGAAATCCGAGTTAAAGGCCGGAAAATAGAAGAGGCTCACGACAAAAAGAAGAGAAAGAAGCCTGACTCTACCTTTGCAGTTGTCGTGAAGTCAGGCAATGCATCCTATGCTGAAGCCCTACGTGCACTCAGGAACAACATTGACCCAGCGACAGCTGGAGTGGATGTTAAAAGAGCCTCAAGAACAGCTACAGGCGAAATCCGACTGATCGTGCAAGGGACTACTCCCGATGCCACCGGCAGATTTCTTCAGCACATAAAGGAGAAGGCGTCTTTGGAAGCGACAGCCCAAGCGGTCTCACAGACCAAGGCTATGATAATCCGGGACCTAGATGAGTCCATCGAGCCGAAAGACATCCTCAAAGCGCTTACCAAGAACGGAGCACCGGAAATGGCTTTTACCTTAAGTCCGCTAAAGAAAACCCGGGCGGGCGACTTCTCGTGCATTGTTAAAATGCCACCAGAGGAAGCCCAAAGATTGCTACGTCAAAGACATATACACCTTGGTTGGACTCGGTGCCGCATAGACGAAATGGTCTTGGTACCGCAGTGCTCACTGTGCCTGAGCTTTAACCACACGGCCAGGGACTGTACCGCAGCCCGACCAACCCAACCTCGCTGCTTCAAATGCGGAGGACAAGGACACGTCGCAAAGAGCTGCACGGCCAATAGTAGGTGCTACGTATGCAACGTAGATGGACACTACGCCACTACAACGCAATGCCCAGCATATAGACAACGGGTTACAAACCTCCGAGTAAGCCACAATCAAAATGACCAGCAAAATTAAAATACTGCAAATAAACCTCCGTAGAGCCCCCAGAGCATACGACCTGGCGTCCCAATTCGCAACCGAAAACGACATAGAAATCCTGCTTCTCTCCGAGACCCCTACCACACAGCTTTCTCAACCCGGGCCCCACGCTGGTAACAAATCCGCTTCGATCAAGGTATTTCCTACAAGATACTCGCCCACGTCAGTGGGACAGGGGACCCACTTCTCCTTTATTACCACTTACGACTTCGCGATCTACTCAGTCTATATCTCTCCGAACTCCACCCTACAGGAATACGAGGACTTCCTTGAAGAACTGGACCTCAGCATGAGCGCTCGCGGTCACCGAAAGGCGATTGTGGGAGGGGACTTCAATGCGGCCCACAGTCTGTGGGGAAGCAGGTCCTCATCAAGGAAGGGAGAGATCCTGCTAGAATGGGCAACCCGGGCGGATCTACAACTCATGAACACCCAGGGATACACCTTTGATAATGGCAGGCACAAATCAACATTAGACCTGACATTTGCATCAGAGAGACTATCGCACCGAGTAACCGACTGGAGGATTCACGAGGAAGCAGAAACTCTATCCGACCATCTCTACGTAACCTTCTCTGTCAATCTAACTTCTTCCCAGCTTCATCGTCCTACAAAACCGCAACGTTTTCCCAGGCTAAATTATACCCGCCTGCAGAAAACATTAAGAAGAAAAGTACATAACCTCACTGAATGCTCGGCAGCAGAAATCTCTACACTACTAGAGGAAGCCTGCCGAGAGTCCAGCTCCCGCCCACACCCTAAGATAGCCAATCGACCACCGTGCTACTGGTGGAATAATCGGATTGCCGAAAAGCGAAGGGCCTGCCACCGCATACGGCGAGTATGCACGCGCCGCAGAGCAAGGTACCGACGAGAACTCTTCTACCTATGGGAAAAGTATAAAGAAGCACGAAGAGCCTTACATAAAGCCATTAAGGTTAGTAAAAAAGACCACTGGATCTCTCTGGGTGAGGAGGTCGAGGGAAACCCTTGGGGCAAAGGATACATGATTGTGCGAAAAAAAATGCGCCACGCACAGCCGCCTTTACCTGTAGAAGTGGCGCGACCGATTGTAAATGCGCTCTTTCCACAAAGACCATTGCCGGAGTCGGTAGTCTTTGAAGAAACCTCAGATCTTTCCTTCGAGCCAATCTCAATTCAAGAGATCAGAATAGTGGCTGAACGCATACGACCAGGGAAAGCGCCGGGCCCAGATGCTGTCCCCCCTCAAGCAGTACGCGTACTCCTAAAGAACCATCCAAAGGTATTCAAACGCATGATGGACACAATTCTCACCAGCGGAGAATACCCAAAGCCTTGGAAAACGGCACGCCTTACCCTTATCCCGAAACCCGGGAAGCCACAAGGAGACCCCTCAGCATACCGCCCTATAAGCATGCTCTCCTGCCTATCCAAGGCAGCTGAGCATATTATCAACGGGCGACTAGTTACAGAATTAGAAGACAAGAAGGCGCTGTCAGAAAACCAGCATGGTTTCCGCGCCGGGCACTCCACACACTCGGCTATCAGCAAAGTTCTTAACATAGCTGAAACACAAAGAAATTCACCTATCGCAAACCGGGCGCACTGCCTTGCCGTCCTTATTGATGTCAAAAACGCATTTAATACGCTCTCGTGGGACGCCATAAACCAAGCACTTGGAAATAAAAGCGTGTCTCCCTACCTACGACGTATCCTAGCGTCGTATCTAAAGGACCGAGCATCTACATACGATGGAGTGGACTACGCCGTCACTGCCGGGGTTCCCCAAGGATCTGTACTGGGACCAACCCTGTGGAACATAACCTATGATGGAGTACTAAGACTGCCGCATCCCCCGGGAGTTTTTTCTATTGCCTACGCAGACGATCTGGCACTGATCGTTACCGCCAGTGACGAGGATTTGCTCGAAGGTACAGCCAACGGAGCCTTGGCGGATATCCGACAACACCTCCGCACGCTTGGCCTCGAACTGGCTTCACAAAAAACGGAAGCAATCCTTCTAAACGGATTGAAGCGTCCTCCACGCAACCTAAATTTACACCTGGAAGGCCATCCAATAACACCCACGCCCGTGGTCAAGTACCTGGGCGTGATCCTGGATAGAGCTCTCACAGGAACACCTCATGTGCGCTATGCAGCTAAAAAAGCAGCCAAAGCCTCAGCAGAGTTACGGAAAATCCTCCCACGGACCAGAGGGGCAAGCGACTCTCGGCGCCGACTCTTAGCATCAGTAATAGACAGCATCATGCTATACGCCGCACCCTTATGGAAGCGCACTACTACAAGAGCTACAACACGTCGCCTCCTCAACAAGACCCAAAGACCTATGGCGCTTAACCTAACACGAGCAAGTCGCACGGCCTCCACAGCAGCCGTACTCTCCAGACAAATTCCCTGGGACTTGAGAGTAAAAGAATTGGCATCAAGAAGCCCTGTAACCAACGTTCTGACGGAGGGCACACTAGTCAGCAGAACCGACACACTAAGCGAATGGAGCCAGCAATGGGAAGCAATCCAGCCGGGCCATCCTGGATATTGGACAAGATCAATACTTCCTGATCTTAAAAAATGGTACAGCCTCAAACACGGCTCGCTTACCTACCCACTCGCGCAACTGTTAACAGGCCATGGTGCCTGTTTTCAGCAGTACCTACACCGCATCGGTAAAACTGACTCCCCTGTATGCCGCATGTGCAACTCGGGGGAGCCGGATGATGTTAGGCACTGCTATGAGCGGTGCTCCTTCTTCGACACTGAGCGAGAGCTATTGTCCCGGAACCTAGGACTGCAGAACCCCCTGACATGCCAGGCCCTTGTAGAGGCGCTCCTCAAAGATCACAAATCCTGGATTCTAGTAAGAAGATTCGCACAAGGTATCTCTGAGGCGAAAATAACCGCCGCACAAAGCCGAGCAGCCTAAATGGCAAGAAGAGTGGCCAGGCGAAGTAATCTCGAGAAGACAGTACTGCGGCCACCCCCCGTCAAGGGGCAAAGAGGACGACTGGATTTTAGTGGGTGCGAGTCCCACACTACCGAGGCTTTAACAACGTCGCCCGGTGTGCATAACGCATTTTACCAGTTACCTCTATAAAAAAAAAAAAAAAAAAAAAGTAATAAAGTTTATTAGACGTTTTATGCCGTACCTAAATCTCCCTGAGGGGAAAAGGCCAGATACAACAATATTTCTAGAGATATGTTTACTAAAGTCATAAAATAGTGTTTATTTTATCTTATTGGTGAATGTACATAACTCTAATAGTTACAAAAACAAGTATATGTTTGTAAATATTAGAATATATATAAAACGAGTAAGGTGGCTTAGTGGCAAAGCCATTGTCTTGCATAGAGGGCGTGAGTTCAAGGTCTGTACTGGCCTTATTTAAATGTATTTTCATGGTTTTCTTCAAACAAGGTGACTATCGGAGTGATTTGTAATCGACCATGATCGGACAAAAACGGAAAGCACAAATGTCTCAATAAAAGCAGATGGTGCATTACCATCCAACCCTTCATTCTATATACAAAGTCTCGCAGAATTCGTCTAACAAACGTTGGGATCTAGTACAACTCGGTAAAGAAATAATTTTTCCTAATGGAACAAGACACGGAAATATCTTCTAAAAAATGGGAAAAGCATGAGTCACGTGTGTGAAGCTCGTGAAAGCAAAAGTATAAGAATTGCAAAGAATTTCATTTCTTGAGAATTATCTTCAATACAACATTTGTTGTGCTTGGAGCTAATGTAAGATGCAATTCAACAGACGCAAAAGTTTCCTACAAACATGCATTATTGGTTTGTCGATGGCTGGGGCTCTCGCAATTACAGATTGAGCGAATACATGTCGGGATAAAAAACTTGATGCAACCACTAAAAAAATACATTTTTAACCCGTTTATTTTGTGTGAAAAAAGATTTATTTCGTCGAGTCGCACCAGATCTCAAAGTTTGTTAGACGATTTCTGGGAGACCTTGCATATATATATACGTATTTTTTTTTCGAAAATTTAAGCATTTGTAATGCTGCTTTGCAAATAAACCACGTTCTGAGTCTAAATATATATATATATATATATATATATATATATATATATATATTAATGAGATTACAGCCAGGGCTTTCAGATCCGCTCTAATACCGTGCATCCGAGAGCCCGCCGGCCTCCTGAGAAGCGATGGAAAGAGACCAGACGGTCTCACCCTTATCCCCTTTGAAAGGGGAAAGGCGCTTGTTTGGGATGCGACTATCATCGACACGCTCGCCCCGTCGAACCTGGAGGCCAGTGCATCTTCCGCTGGCTCCGCAGCACGCAAGGCTGAGCGTCTAAAGACCAATAAATATGCCCAGCTCGCCAACGAGTTCATTTTCGTGCCGCTAGTATTCGAGACACTCGGGGGGCCCGGCCCTGAGGCATGGTCGCTTTTACAGAAGATTGGCAAACAAATTGAACTGGCGACAGGGGAAAAAAGAGCACTTGAGTTTCTACTTCAGCGCCTATCGCTGGCAGTTCAACGCGGCAATGCGGCAGCAATAATGGGCACAATGAGGGGCTGCCTCGAGGATAAGCTCGACTGGTAGCGCTTCCCACAAGGCCCAGTGTTGATAGTTAATTACATCTTGCTGTAACACTTAAATGTCATTTTAATAAATATAAATTATAGTAAATATATATATATATACAACTTTTTTTGTGGAGGACGGTGAATACTGTTACGCACTGTTGCTACGAGTGGGGGGATATATATATATATATATATATATATATATAACGTTAAACGACCACGTGAACGCTTATAGCAATCTCTTTCATTAAGGCCGTTGTTGTTCGCGGCTTGCTGCTGCACTGGGCGCGCCAACAGACCGGAGACTTGCGCGACTGATGAGGCGCACGATAGGCCATCGTACATCGGCCTTCGCGTTTGGCCTTCACTGCCATGAACCTCGTCTCAGCAGAGCCTAGTCTGGCCTTGTTACATCCCTCCGTGGTACTGCCATCCATATGTGGCTCCTCTCCTCCGTGTAACCGTGGCGGCAGCAGCGATTTCTTTAAGGTTAGTCATTACGGGGGGGGGGGGGGGGGGAAGGGGTTATGGTTAGGTATAATCGCCCCCTCACTTATTACTAGGGTCCGAATGTTAGCTGGTAGGAGACTACGAAAGCTGCCAGCAGTAACACAAACGACTGCCGCTATCTGCACGCCTTCTCTGTTCTTCACGGCCTCGCTCGGCTATGCCCGGCCGACGAGATCTACCCAACCATCCATGAGGCGGCAGCAACAATAAAAACAGCTGACCTCGCCTTCCACGCGACCTCACACACATGAACCATTCAAGCGCAAACTTCAACGATTCAATGGCCCTGGTGGGTCGGCGGCGAACCTTAATTAACCAATGACCACATACTAGACCGGCAAATAGCCTAATATTCGAATTTCTATTGTTATACAATGGGTATGCGAGTTGAGTTTAGAGGGGCGTGGTATAAGTGGTTCTACGTAGTTTGCAAGCATTTTATTCTTAGTAGCTCGAACTTAGAAACTTAGCGTTATATGGGTGTACCCTGTATACGAATTGTGTATACGAACTTGCAAGTAAATCGAGATAGATATAAAATATCTTTGTTTTAGTTCAATATGTATGCTATGCTTACGCGTTGTATAGCAACATTCGATATAGGATTGCTCATTTAAGATTGAAATATATATATATATATATATATATATAGGTAGAATGAGACAATGCTAGGTGTCTGAAGAAAAACAAATATCGCGTGGCTTACAACAAGTTAATATGAGGCTATCTGATTGCATTCAATGTGTTTTTAAATACATCTAAAATTCAGACATATACATCTCAGTATGTAGCTGATCTTCTGTAGACTGTTCTTATTAGTCAACATATCGTGTTATTCGACACAAATCCAGGCACTTCTAAAATGGGAGGACTGAACGGCCTCTTTTATGTAAACAGACACGAACGAACTCGACCCAGACTGCGTCGAGTATTCGTTCAGCCAATAGATCGTCTAAATGATGCATCGAGAAGTTGATTAATAGGGCCCTGCGTCCCGTTCAGAGCAGCCAATGGCGGAGTTTTCTCATCGTTCACCAAAACCTCGGCCGGCGAGGCTGTGACGGACGAGTAAGGTGGTTTGCATAGCCCGTGCACGAGAAATGACGTCAGTATTGCTTTCACGATTTAATATGACAGCCGTAACCATCGTTATCGATCAGCCTACGTTCCGTAGACTATAGAGCTGGTGAATGTATCCTCTGTTTCATGCCGCCACGAGAAGACTTTGTTCTGCACTGGCGGCAGTGTAGCCGACACTCCAACTCCACTGCAGTGCAGGTCGCAGAGCATCACGTCTGCGCTAGGCCGTTAAGCAGACTCAGTTACAAAGCTCAGAAATGGCACGAACTTGCCGGAGTCCCGCCCATTAACAGTTGTGAGCAACTTATCCTACTGCACAGTAGGTTAGTTGCTAGGTATGTGGTAGAGCTAGTGCCTTTATGCATGCAAAATCCTTAACTATACACGCTCGCCTGCTTTGCTTTGAGCCTCAGACAGAATCATCCAGTGGGAGAGCCTGCTGCGTCCTCTTCTCGCTCTCTGCCTAGCAGAGGGCATTCCACTCCACCACTAGCAGCGCCGCATAGCAGGACATACCAGATCCGCGGAGAAACATCACCACTACAAACCCTGGCCCTGGGAAAAGCCATTTCTTGCGTATTGCGGAATCTTTCCTCTCTCTCTCACGTGTCAGCAAAAATACGCAAAGTTCCTTTTACCAACTATAAGAAAGAACTGCGAGAACTGGAGGGACAATAATACCACAAACGAGCGTCAGTAGAGAAACGCCGGCGCATAACTCAAGACATTTGGTCCAGCAGTGGGCTGGTTCACCTAGCCAGGGCTCCCCCTGTGAACACCTAATGACATAGATTGCAGTAAATATTACTCGCCCGCCCGTTCTATCTATTTATGATTCGCTTAACTAAATTTAAAATATACAATAATTAAAAACATAATTTGAAAGTGAATTTCATTGTGGGGTACGGAAATGCGGGAAGGTCCACAGGCCATGTGTTTCTTACTCTCTATGCACCATGCTACTATTTACACGATTTGTATTATTATTTTATTATATGTTTTATATAGTTACATGATTGACTTTTATTCTTGCTTCTGAGAAGTTCCATGGAGTTAGGTGGAGTACGTGATGCAGCAAAACGCAAAAGCAGAACATTTTCAATCAAAAATAGATCCACCACCAAGGTGATGCATATCAATCTACCACTTATGAAACGCAGAGTACCCTATTTGAACAACTAATTGTATTGAGTTAATTGCATTACCATATTTAGCAAACAACCTGAAGTATTTAAATTATGGCTTAGCTGATGTATGAATAGATCATACGAAATTTTAAAGAACACTTCTTTAAACATATTTAACGAAATGGTTGGCACGTCCGGGTCGCATGTACGAATTTGGACGTTCGTGTATGTGTTTGTGGAAATGCGATGTCTGTAAATCAGGCAGTTTAGCAACAAACAACAAATGAGACACTTACAAACGAACAACAAAGATATTGGCTCAGTTCTCACCATCACTACCAGACAAGATGCGCCTTTACGGGTTCTAATATCAATCCTCGAAGGTGGTCTGCTCGCAGGCAGGAGCCTGTGTTACGGCTCTTATGGCACAAAAATGCCACCAACGTTTTCCAGTGTTGGGGGTTAGTTCTGCCTTCAACAACACATATGCTTCCGTTGCCCATACTTGTTCGTGCATATATGTGCTCTCTTGATGCGGCACTTTTGCGCCGTATCTCGTTTCCGTACACGTGACATTTCCTCAGCACGATTCATCTTCGTTGGATCTTAGTTTGTTGAACAGCGTTGTTCTAAGAACACTGCCTTGTTGAAATGCACACGATTTGTATATATCACGTGATGTAATCCCTACACCCTAGGTTGGGTCACGATCAAGCGCAAAGTGCACTAACATACGCACAGATGGGGAGCAAACCTGAGGGAATCCGTCTGTACCTCAGTCAGAAACGCGAGTACTTTTACACCCCTTCTATTGGGCCTATGTATGTACACCATCATCATTCTTTATGTATTGTATTCAAACAAAGTATTCGCAATATGAAAAAAAGATCCGGTGATGTAGAAGAACCACTAATTGAGACGGATGTACTTGTTTATAGTTTGAATAGTAAACCATAATATATTCAAACATAGTATGTATATGTATGGTTATATATATGCAAGCATGGGCGATAGACTTTTCTGCAACATGCTCTGAATGGTTACAAATGTTTGAATTAAGTAATTATGAAAATGTCATGTTCAATAAGGAAATACTGAGTTAAATAAACTTGTCCTTCGAAGAAGACGATTTCATAAATATATATATATATATATATATATATATATATATATATATATATAACAAGCGTGCACGAGAAAAGCGGGAACTTGCAAAGTAAACAGAGGAGGAGGGACAGATCTGGTTGTATCTGTCGTAGCTCGTCGATTAAGCGGCAATTCATCCGTAAAAAGTACATAGCTAGCCTGAGACTGAGATGCAAGCAGAGACCCACATGTATACAGTAGACAAGAACAATTTCTAAAAAACGAACTGCTTCGAAGTGCACCTGCTGTACGCCCGATTGCGCTGTTGCCGCCAATTACTTGCCTAGATCTTTGGTTCAGGTACAACAGTGTATTAATTAGTGCCCACCGCATTTGCTAAATCAGATCGAACGGTTTAAGGAGCGCGCTGCCTCTTGAGGCCGCTGCCCCAAAAGCCGTCGCGTATACCGAATTGCGGTTGGTAAACAATTTCTAACCACAACAATATTGTCGACATACTCCGGCATCGTATTCCTCTGCGTAACTTTCTAATATTGTAATTAGCGAATCATTAGATCAGAACTGGCACAGTTTGATCGAAAAGCAGCCGTACCGAGTCTGCTAGGTGAGCAGAAAAAAGAGTCATTAAGTCCTCTGTCGAAGCATATTGACCAAAGTCGGTGCTACGTCGCCGTAATAGAAGGAAGCACGACTGTTGTTACATCGTTGCACGATGTTGTTCGGAAGAAGTACGGCCCGAGTGTTGTATTGGCCCGATTTGGAACAATGTTCGACGGTGAATACCTACACTTGGGTGCTAGCCAAAAGGCCGAGAAGCGATCAAGCGACAACGATGAACTAATTCCTGCTAGCCTACTACCGTTCTTGACACTCACCTTCTGCGAGAGTGGTGTAGCGGTTTCGAAAGATACCGTTTGCTTCTAACTGTTTTCCAGCAGTTCTAGTTGTCTAGGACGGTTTAGCACAGACAGACAGATGATAACAGACACAATGCGGAACAGGTCAGACGCCTTAATTTAATGTCTGTTACGGCTGCTGATAGTCGCGGCACACGGCAGTCTATCTCGTCGCAGTCGGGCAGTTAGTTATCAGCTCTTCCGAGCGCACTCGCTCAGATCAGGCGGTCACGAGGAATCTGTTCGTCGTCGTTGTGTTTAGTTTTGATTTTGGAACACAGCGATAATGTCGAACTAGTTTTGGGGGGGGCGGGGCGAGGTGGGGTGGTGGAGCCTAGCAAACTATGCAGCGATGCAGTGTTACAGCATCGCACAGCTCAGCGCCGCAAGTTCAGCCTGTGGGTCGGTCTGTGGGCGGCGATACACTCACTCACTCACTCACGGCTATTCGCTGCTAGAGATCCAACATGGCGTCGTGGAGCGCGAGGGCCAACCTCGGTCGGTACGTGCGAGGTGGCGAGACAAAACGACGTCGCGGTTACTCGACAGGGCTCAGCAGGAGGAGGCGGCTGCAGCAGCAGCACCATTAGGGCATACGCTGGAAGGTGGGTTTGCTCACATAAAAGGTCGAGTTCGACGAAGCAATGCGGAAGCAATTCCGTCGTCAACGTCGTTCAACGTTCCGGCTGAGCGTCAGCCGAAAAAAAACGAAGGCTATTTGCTCATTGTTTTGGGGTAGGCACATGCTCCACTGTAGCGGTGCGCGTGAGCTTAACAATCTGTAGCAACAAGCACCAGAGTCGTCGAATGTAGAGGCCTGGATGGGTTAATTGGAAATAACTAACGAGCTTAAACTGTGAAACACAACAAATAGAAAACAAACAAGGATTTGTCCTAGTGCAAAGTTGCAAAATGCGTAGTATTTCAGGAGTAAAACCCTAAAGTACCCTTCCGCAGTACTGCTGAGGAGAGCGGACATATGGCGAACGAGCCGCGGTGAACAACAATTTGCGTAAGGTTGTTCAAGCGTCGAAACATTAATTTATTGCAGATGAGCTGCTTGATTATAGGCTTAGGTCGTGTCTACAGTCATCTTCTGAATGGTCATTAAACAAGTCGATCTTCATTAGACGAGCACTGGTTTAGGCTCGAGGCGGGAGGCACTACACATGCAACAGCAAGCATCCATGGCCTTTAATACACATCTTCTGATATACAGATTACATTACACGGTATGTTGAGAGTGCGCTATTAGCGGGTGCTTATTTATTTTTAGAAACGTTAATCGCCAGAATCCTAGCGAAAGAGGGTTGCGTTGATTGAAGGTTACTTTTCTTATTATAGCCATATGCTATCAAAGGTTAATAGGGGAGTGGTAAGCGGGCCCACGAATAGAACGTTCTTGATCGTGCGCGTTAGAGATGGAATTTTTCCCGTTCATACGAAAATTCTTCTGAAATAGCTGTTAAGTTTTGCGCTCAGACCTACTAAATAGTAACTTTGTTCAGGGCAGCTTGAGGCAATTTTTAGCACTACCCACGAAGGGGTTCTGCTAAAACTTGCCTCGAAATGATAAACGTACTTATTTTTTAATTACGTTTATTTCACTCAAATTGAGTATGATATAGGACCCTGTTGCTTCAGTTTAGCCTAAACCACCTAAGCCAGCTAGTAACGGCCCTTAGCAGAGTTCTAATGCTTCTGTTCCTACAAAACCCTGGAAATTCTCTTCGTGAGGGTGAATACGACTATGTCTTCTATTCTAAAACTCTCCCCTCTAAGTTTCCCCATTATATTTCATAACCCGTAAGTCGCAATTTTTGTGCACAATGCGCAGTTTATTTTACTAAAGCGAGCTACCGCTGTCCACACTCAGCGCTTTTGCGGATTTCTAATCGTTGTGGCTGCTTCTCTGATTATTTCTCGTATATGGCTTCGTGTTTGAGGATATATTAATACTTAGGTAGGAAAACGTATTGTGTGAAGGTTACCACCTGCTTCAATTAACTCGCGTTTAAAAATAATTTATAAATACCTCCCTCCTTGCTTTCAACCTACTTTACCCGAACGAGTATATGCCTGGAAAAAATTTATATTATTCGCGTACAATAACGTTTTAGCCCATTCGTCGCTTCTGTCGGGACAATTATTAATTACAAATATTTTAAGGCCATTTGGCAATAATCGACAACATGATAGGTATCGCGGGTCGCTGAGGTAGCACAGGGCTAAGTCTGTTGCTGCTTTCCATGCTTCTTAGAGTTCTATAGAGGTAGGTGAAAATAAGCTTGACTAGAATTCTAGTGCACGCCGATGATGCGGCCATTTTTGGTTGTAGGTCATATTAGAGTAAAGCAAGTCATGGACCGACTCGCTACGTTTACAGACGGGAAGAGTTTGAAGGTCAACAGGAGGACGTAGCCTGACCAAAAGGAATGTGTTGTAAGTTAGAGAGACTCAATAAAGTTCGTGAGCAAATTCACATACTAAAAGGCTAAGGATAATATAGGAATAATATAATTAAATATAATAATAACTAATATACAAGTTAAGTTTTTAAACGCATTTTCAGGGTCCCAATTATATGCAGGAATAGCATAATCCATATGCTAAAAGGCGGTCGAATACTGACGGAGGAAGCACAGGTCAAGAGCAATCTGGAAAGGACGAGTATTTCTGACGCATACAATAATAAGTGTAGTACTGGAGGAAGAAAATAAGCGAGACTCGGATATATTGGACAGTGACAATCAGGATCAGTAAATAGTGAGCAAGCGAAGGCTCTTGCGACCCACCTTCATTACGTATTATACGCAGCAAATAATGCTTTCACGAGCCGCAAGATGGATGTATAATAGAATATGTTTTATTTACATAAGTTTGTTATGTTAACACCTTGGAGTAGACAATTGTCTCCGCGTCAATGAGTGATCACGGGTTCTCTCACCCAGGATTAGCCGAGTTCAACAATGTGCCTCGAACAGATGCTGCGTTTTCTCGTTGAGTGTCGAGCGACAGCCTCTGACGCAAAGATTCCGATACTCTCGAGTCTCCCGTCAAAAGTTTAGGTCTTCTGCCCACGCGCTGAATCAGCTTGAGTGTAAGAGTCCTGGTTCTCCCAATGTCTCGAAAGCCAATGGTCAAAATTGGCGCGGATAATCAACGCCAGAGTATTTTCCGCATTCGTTAGCTTCTGCTAACCTGGAAGCATGACCTGCTTGATCCGCACCTGCACCGATCACGAAGGAGCTTCTGTGTCAGGCTAATGTATAATAGATGCAAAAGGTGTTACGGCGTATGTTATAGAGTTCATGCTGTGGCATGTGGGGCGATTCTCGATAGCGCAGCGGATCTTTTTACGCTCTGACAACCACGTTTTAGACGTTCGTAATGGGCTAAGTTACCTATGGCACGATATCGTCTAAATGCATCTATCGTCACGGCGTTTTCCTACTGGAGTTATATAGGCTTTTTCCAATTGAATTTTTAAGAAGATAGCTTATTCTGACGGACCAACGAAGAATAAAAAGGTTTTATTTGAGTATGGTCATATGTGAATTCCCTGGAGCTCAATTCCATTGATATATGCGATCTTATAGCAAAACACATCCAATGAAAGGTAGAAGAACTCCATTTTACAAGAAGGCCGAAGATAATAGAGCCATGCTACTATCGCCTCAGGAGTAAGGTAACATAAATATTGGCTATAATTGGCTGTTCTGCAGCCCTTCGGGGCTTCCGAAGCAATCAGGTGGAAACTAAAGACGCGAGAACAAATACTGTATCGACTACCAAACAAGTTATCTTGACTTTCGCGGATTGAGATTTCCAGCAGAGATTTGGTTAGGGTTAAAACGGCACGGTGTCGTCGTATATCGGGAACCCATTCAATGTCTCAAGTGTTGCAGCATGGATCACTTTGCAGCAAACTGCTAACTTTCGGAACCGAGATGCAGAAAGTGTGGCTCTACGGAGCAAGTGAGGAAGCATTGCAAAGCCCAAGCTCCATGCAGTCTGTGTTTTGGAGAACTAGATAAACGAAACGACATTCAAACCTCATCAACCTAAACCGCAAAGGAATTCAATATCTCAAGGAAAATAATTTGAGCAGATGCCGCTGCCGAGAATGGAGGATCTACAACCATGCAACCATGATTGCGACGAATACGTCCGAGGTTAAAAGATATAATTGTGCAGACGGTAGCTAGGGCCATTCAGGAAGCTATCCCGAGCATTCCGGGACCACTGATGGGTGCCCCGTTAGCCACCTCATCTATGATATCTATCTGATAGGACCAGATTTACTTCAGAAGACCAGACCAACAGAAGCGCAGATCGCGTATCGACATACATTTATCCCACTCCAAATCGACCTGACATCTGGAGACAACAGTGAACAGGCCGCTCGAGTGCAAGAACCAGAAGATCCAGTAAGATAATCTTAATAAGTTTGGAGGCGTAGTGTATGCAGATATTCAGACAGTGTTGTGGAACTGCGAGGAGAGGGAGGCGTTAGATCTGCTCAGGGACGATGCGTACAAGGTGGTAAACGTTCTTATTTTGACGGAGGCCTGGGCGCGAGAGCAGTTTGATCCATGGGGTTTCTGTGGCTGCCGTGCACTGGCATCGTACAGAAAATCTGAACCCAGTAGTGTCATCTAAACTAGAACTAGTGGCCACCTATTTGTAGCCGGCGGGGACGGAGTCAACAAAGAAGATCAAGCGCTGGATCTTGCTGGGTATAGAAGCGTTATCGAGAAAGAAAGGCTCCGATGATTCTAGCAAGGGGTTTATTGCGAGATTGAACAGGACTGACTCGGAAAGAACGGCGCTTTTGCTAGACTTACTGGATAAGATCGGCTGCTGGATAGTCAACAGGGCGAAGTGTGCATGAGCGCTACTCCGGGTCGCCAGTTATTGACCTAATTGCAACAGATATATACAGAAGGAACATACAATTTATAGGCGGCGATAATCCTTTACAGAAAGGTGCGGGACTTAGAAAACATATACCAATAGTATACTAGCTAAAAATTAGAGGCAATATTTAAGAGCAAGGGAGGAAACTGAACGGCATTGTCCTTTTATAAGGATTTAACAGGGCAGCAATCCTAGTGCCAGAGGTAATTCAGAGAGATTGCTACGAACACAGCCTGGTAGACTTATTAAGGTATGCGATGCTGCCACGCTGAGAAGCGGAATACCTTGGTTTACCGAACGGTGTAGGGCAATCAAGCAAGCAAGAAGGTTGACAGGAGAATATGTAAAGACCGTTCCGGTAATAAAGCCGTTGGATGCGTTGGTTAAACGATTGGTTAATAATCGGATAAGTAAGAAAAGCAAACGTACCTGACGTAGGTTGACAAACGCCCACATACATAGCTGGAGCGAAAGGAGAGAAGACAGTGTTTAGTAGAAACGGATAGGCTAGTTGAACATTTCAAGAGGATATTGGGTATGGGTCGGACACAACTCCGAAAGCGCTCCAAGAATACGAACGCGCATAGGATCAGACAACGAAGGAAGCGAGATCGCTTCTGGGTATTGAGGGCAATCTCACTCGGAAGATGACAGAAGCAATTGACAGAGCATCGCGCAAGCGTACGGGAAGGATTTAATAAGGAATGAACACATGGAAGATACCCTGATTCTCGCACCATGCTGGGAAGCCCTATTTAATGAATGCGTAAACATGCGAGAAATTCCACAGGTCTGGAGGGAAGCGACCTTCTAAAAAGAAAAGGAATATAAACGGAACCAGAGGCTTAGAGGGAATAGCAATAAAAAAATTCCCGTACAAGGTAGAAATAATAACTAGGATACTGGAGTCTTTTTTGGAGGAGAGGAGGTAATTCCGGAGGAGCAGCACGGATTTAGAAAATATCAACTCACCCAGCAATTGGGGAGCTGCTGGGAGCACTCTGGGATACGCGATCCAGGCCGAAGGGTTGTTTGTACGCTGTATTTGTGGATTTTACAGTACTATGGACAAGATCGGGAGCAATTCTGATGTTACTTGTCGACATCCTAAAACACGGTGCTAATTGATAACGGGGTCGGCATTTTAGGGAGGTGGCTCAACTCACAGGTGTCCCACAGGGCGATGGACTGAGCGCACTGCTGTTTTCTGTTCTTCTGGGTAGACTGGTTACATTCATGGATGTATTTCCAGAGGTGACGTACTTCTCACCAGGCGAACAAAAATAACACTTGTAAATAAAGTGACATACCTAGGCATCACCTTATCAACAAGCAGTAGGGGCTTTCGATGACGCAACCAAAAAATCCAAAAAAGAGCCAAAAAGCAACTATCGCAACTGCTGAAATAAATGCCCACATACGCTTTCGGTTCATGCAGCAATCGCTCTTTTCGGGATACTGATAGCACCCATCCGGCACATATGGTATTCCACCATTATAGGATGTGGTGGGAGTAGACGAATTGCGTTAAGCTGGCGGGTTGAGGTTTTTCTTTCTAAAGAGAGCTTTTGCGCTCGAATGTATGCAGGAATAGGGTTGTTCACGTGCTAGAGGATGGCCTGCTGCTGACGGAAAATCTGCAAAAACGATGGAATCTGAAGAAAACGTGCGCCTTTGACGTCTATATGCGAAACTGGCAAACCATTCGTGAGGTAAACATAGTGATTTATGAAACAGCAGCAATGAAGGGCATTGCATTAAGGCGGGCCAGCGGGTTACAACATCGACATCTAACTGCGGCTTTGAGGAAGGCCTGCGGGGTGAGATATCAACATCTAACAACGGCCTTCGCAGGCTACGGGTTTCATTACGTTCTGTGCAACGTGGGGAGTTTTCATAAACCATTAGATGGATGTCGATGCAGACAGTGCTGGAACAAATGTGATAGATACCATGCTGCGGTACGTCCGACGGTTCGGTCCATAGCACAATTAGCAAAACGCTAGATTGTTGGTTGTCTCGACACACTTTTATGTAACATAAACACATTCACCCGGTCCAGATGTTAAGTCAAGAGCGTATCTAACAAATAATTTTGAATTGCTAAAACTCAGCGCCGATTTGTCTAGATTGCGCTGCACGGCACCACTTTATCGAGTATTTCTTTCTCGGGTTTCGGTAATTTTGTCTAATTTTTTTACGTGTAGAGCGGCAACTGGAAAATGCGGTTTGCACATACAGGCAGCACTGCAGAAAGTTTGTCTGCTAGTGTGAGCCGGTTATGTCCAACCCACTAAAAAACTGCAAGGTCAACTGGTTTTAGTGGGTTGACTTCCGCCTCTCCATCCCCCCACCGAACAAGAATTACTTAAGCAAATATTTCAAACAATGGAGAGGGGAGTTGCAAATCTACTCGTGGCCAGCTTCTTCGCCTTGGGCTTAAGATGTGCGCAAAGTACGGCGGTTGTTTGCCATACATTTTAACGTAACTATGTCTTTAAAAATGTTCGTCGCTTCATGCCACTCCGGCAGAAACCCTTGCATTAGCTTGCATATGCTAGATAGATCCGCCCGCAGCGTGTTCGATGTAAATCTTGTTAAGAACGTAAGAGGCTGCTCCGCCCAAGCCGTGCAGCTCAGAATCGTGTGCTCTGGGGCACTTTCAAATCTGTCGCCGCAGTGGACGCACGTGGGGCTGGGAGTCTTCCTGATTCTGAACAGGTAGGACTGAAAGTCCCCATGAGGTCACGGGGATTTCCAGTCCTCCCGCCTGTATTATCCTAGGACCCTGGGTGGTATGGGTGGTTAGTTCTGCCCCGGGCCAATTTAGACATTTTTGCTGTTTGGTGTAAGTTTTCGGAAACTGGAGCCTAGAGCACTCTCCTCTAGGCCGTCCCACTGCTCCATCCATGGAGTGATGTTACATCGCCGCTCGTCTTCTTCCTTGTGAGTAGGGGGTTTCCGCGGACGGCGGCGCTCTTCCGCCATCGGATCCTTCCCATACGGGGAACCGTTTCGGTGAGTAAAAGCGCCAACGCTGTGTTCTCCGTCCGATACGCCATGATCACCCTGAGGGCTCCGTCCTGCTGAGCCCGGTGCAGGCGACTTTAGCCTCGTTGCCGTTGTTAAAATGTTAGAAGGCCAGGCCGGAGCCCCGTAAAGGGTGACTGACCTGGCTATGGGCATGATGCGTGAGAGACGCGAACGTATTGCCATTTATGATAGCTTTCTCCGTTTCCCAGCGCAAGTAATAATTGTCTCTCTGACGACGTAAATTTCCTTGTGGTACCCTTGCAGTCATACAAGAAGAGATTTCTTAAAACTGGATCGTCCGTCCATGTCGAATATCACCCTAAGAAGGTAAAGCGGGATCTTTTCCTGTGAAACGTCTCGAAAATTACTTCTCACGGAAAGCGTTTTTGACGTCAAGTAAAACGGCCAGGACAAGATCGCGTTTTCTTGGCGGAAACCTGCAAAAAAGCTCGGCCTTCAATTTAACCCGGTGAATAGCGCTAATTGTCAAGGCCGTTCCCAAAATCTATGTTGGGAGTCGAATAAAAGGCTGTTTCCCTTCGCAAAATCTACAAGGCATGCCTTTAGGATGAATTTGAAACCTTTGGCTAGGGGTCCAAGCAAGCATTTTGGGCGGTAAGACGTAGGGCCCTTCGAAGTCAGAACGAGATCTGTTGTCTTTCAGACGGTAGAAAACAAGCCCAGAAATAACATATCCGTCACCGCAGCGGCCCAAACGGGAATGCAATCAGGGCCCGACCTCTTTCCCGGCTGGGCAACGTTCCTATGCTTCGTATACCTCCTGCAGTGTCTCTGCTGGAAGTTGCTCTTCTTTCAGCAAGGGGGCGCGGTCAACAGAAGGGGGGGGGAGGCGCTGGAGTAACTATGACTCTCTTACCCCGGGTTAATGCCCCGGGTGACACCCGGTAGTACCGTCCGGGACGCCTGCTGCCTTGGCTTAATAGGCAAAATGAGTGAGAAGTGGCCACACGAAAGCAAACAGCGCTAAAATCGCTTCATTGGGGCACTTGGGCGTTAGGTTCGTCTTCGTTTTTATGGCGGGGCACCCCCGTACCATTTGGTATGGGCGGCCCCAAAAACGTCTTCCAGCTCTACAAAAAAAGACTCTCTAAAAAGACTCTTTGCTGCTGAAGAATTTCCTGCGAAGGAGGCGCGCATATTTTTGTACTCAGCGCTCTGGTGCAGAGCTGCCTATCCCGCAGACGCGGACCGTCGGTCCCTATTGAGACACGTCGCGCCTGTATGCAGTCTCTTCAGAGATGGTTAATCTCGGCCGTCCATCAATGTTGAGGTGTGGCTGGCCAATAACGTCCTTGGTGAATAGCGTGTCGTCAGGAGCTTTTGCAGGCCTGCCAGATATTAGGCAGGCCTTCTGATCCGACAGGCCTCTCCAGCAACCGAAACCTGTCAGCATGTTTCTCGGCGCTGGTCGATTGACCAAATGCGACGTTTTTTGAGTTAGGTGTCATCTAGTAAATTTTGTAAACACACCCACTGATCTGAGAGTCACCACAAGGTCGTTTTGTGGGAGCAGTTTCAGAATCCAACTAGAAATGGTAGGAGTTTCCGAATCCATATAGAAAGCCGATTGGAAAAAGCAATTCAAGCGGCACCAACAAATAAAGCCCGCAAGCGACGTCAATACATACCCCGTCCGTTCTTTTCAAGATTGAAGCAGAACCGATAACAAAATTCGGAATAACAATCGTATGGGAGAAATTTGGAGAGGCGGAACTACAATGACTGGATAGAGTCAATTTTTTCCCCAGGAAACGGGTTTTAGGGTTAGCTCTCTTAGCGGAGAAACATGTGACCAGGTGTCCAGAAACGAAGGTGTAACCAGGTATGTTCGACCCTAATTTGCACCAAGTTAGCGATTAATGTCGTTGCCGGCTCTGCTCGCAGATATGCGCTAAATACCACGCGGCGAGCTGCCAGACGCACCGGCGGACTCTGCACTTTTTCGCCCGGTGGGACTGTCGCTGAAGTGTTCGAACTGTATATAATGAATGAATTGTATTGTAATTATGTACCACCTTGAAATGCAATGTTATTGCAACATGTTGAGATAGATATATATTTCTCCAGCAGTCGTTCAGGCAACATGAACCAATGTGCTAATAAACTATAACAATATCCTCTCCCCCGGCGCACATTCGCTTTTTCAACGCCGATTTTGCCGCCATGGCGGCGCTGACGGCAAGGTGTCTGCAAAACATCGTCATTCTATACTATTTCACCATGGATATCTCTCAGAGAGTGGAGCTCTCATTAAGCTAGAAAATGGTCGTCGTGCAGCGCACGCAGTGTTTGCGAGTTTTCTGTGCACCGCATGGTCTAGTAAAAAAGTCTTAGAAAACTGGGTCAGTACGCGATGCCTTACGCTCAGGATATCACGTACCACTCGGCTTGGAAGAAAACATCAGTGCATTGGCTGCGGACGTGTTACAAATTCTAACCATCTCGACTTATCGACGAGCACGAGAGCTAGGCCGTGTGCTTCGAAAGATACTGCACGGGAATCTCAGTGTGCCATTTGACTTGAGGGCAAAACTTACCCAACATAAGTGCGCTATTCTACACTTTGGTAAAACGAATCCTAGATACTCCTACACCCTTGGCGGTAAGCAACAATTATGAAATATTTAGGTGTATTGATTTGTACTAGTTTAAAATATAGCGCACAGATAACTGAAACTGTTGCCCGCGCATCCACGAAAGCTAACTGGATTATACGGACAGGCTCTACGTTAGTCTCTACGAACAGTATTTGCTACCAGTGATACTGTAAGCATCCCCTGTTTGGAACACAAGCCTTGCGAGAGACAAGAAACAAATATCCACAATACACAGATTCAAAACGCGTCGGATACATGTGCAATATTGACCCTAAGGATATCGAATGTGATGCAATTTTACAGCTTTTACAAGACAACGATACCAAATGTTTGATAAGATGTGTCTGCGTTTCATAAATATAAACCCAGCCACCCCTAATATAATGTGGGTATATTAGCCGATCTCGCATTATTCGTCGGTTTTCGGTACCGTCATTACGTTTACAGTATATATATATATATATATATATATATATATATATATATATATATATATATATATATATTATATATATATATATAAATAACGAGAAGTACAACTTGGTTTTATAACTATTTATTTATGTTCCCTGCTCGGTCACACGCCACTGTAACGTGTTGGCCACACTTTATCACCCACTCTTAATGACTGCTTGTCTGTGGATAGCAAATGTTAAGGGTTGGTTAATATATCAATATATTCACATACATTTTTTTTCATAACATTAATTGTATTTCGCTTCACACTTGCTGATAGGTAAACGCTTGCATTTCCAAACAACGGGTGCAATAGTTGGTCTTTGTCGTTTTACCAGAAATAGGCACAATATCGAGCGCCTGCTCCACATAGACAACAATTTCGCCTACTTGAGCGCTTCAATGCGTTCTTACGCATGATGGTCTTACGTTGCCCTACCGTTGCAAGGCGTTTTGCCTCTTTCGACAAATGCGCCCAACTAGTTCACCCGAAGCGGACGACAATCATCATATTAAGCCCAAGATGCAAGATGAACCCGTGAGTGTACAGGTGATAAACATTTTACTACTTTTGGAACCATTTTAGCCAGCCAAATCGGAATCCATAAATGTTCTGATGCTGCAATAACCATCAATAATGACGACGATGATTCAGCGCTTGCGAATACGCTGAACGCTATAGAAGGCGGATTTCGGTTCTGCGTTCCCGCAGCATTGTAGATTTTTGTTGGTTAGCGGTTGTGAATCGAGGATGATCGTAGTGGTGGTGGAGGTGGTGTTGTTGTCGCTGCTGCTGATGATGATGACGATGATAATGATGAGGATGGTGGTAATGCTGACAGTTTTCACTGTTGTGCGAACGAAACGAAGGGAAATTTAGCGCCTGGCGGCCCTGCCTCGAGCGCGACCACGGGGCGCTCCCCGACCTCGGCCTCGGCCGCGTCCCCGACCAGCAGCGCCCTCCTTCTTCTTCTTCGCCTTCGGAGTGTCGTCGATCAACAACGTCTCCAACGGCAGCGAATCGGGGAGGATGTAATACCTGGACAGGAGGAGGAGAAGAAACAGTACAAAAGTTATGTACCAATAGTCTCTAAGGGCAACCGATTGGGGATGATGGACATGTAATACCCGGGCATATGAAGATAAAACGACACGAAAGACACACATTTCAATTGCTTATGAAAGCTAGTCATGCTAAAAGAAGTAACGGTTTTGTGGCAAACCCATTGCCTTGCATCAGGTAGGTCATGGGTTCAAGTGCAAGCCTGAGCAGTCTTAAATTGGTTTCCTTGATTTACAGCTTAGTAAGGTAGGTATGGACCGGACAATTAACCATGGCAGAAGAAATCGACAAAACGACAAGTACAAAAGTCTCATAACAAGATCTATTGCCATCCCCCCATTGCATTAAAAATGTAAATTCTCCGTTTCGGCACACAGTGTGGTGCACAGTTTATGTACGGAAATACGTATTTTCTATGGGTATATATAGCCAAAACTTTCACGTCAGTCGCAATTTTTGCGTTGTCATGCTTTTTTAGAAAAAGTGAAACTCTTTTAGTAATATCTGTTGATTGTCAAACCGGACTATGAAATTTATGTCAACTCACCACAAAATGTATTATATGCTTTTACAATAAATTCAGCCCCTCAGAAACGGATCACGATCATTACGCAACCATTTCGGCTCTGGGAACAAAACGGCTGCAATGTTTAAATACAAAAAGAACAGCGGCAACTCGCTTGAAATGATAATTACGACCGACAAGAATGGATAATTTACAATTAAGTGATACAAAAAGAGATTCCGGAGAGATTTCTCAAAATGCATTGAGAAATCTCTCCGATACTCCATTAAAAAAACTAAGATACCTCCGGAAAGGCAAACCGTCAATGCCTTAGAATACTACGAACCAATGGACAATTAGAAAACGCAGTTTCTAAAATACAAACAAATTTCACCGTAAGGAGAGATATAGTCCCCTAATGGCAGCGTCCAACTATACACAATGTTATCGCGTCCGATAGGAACTGCTAGAACTTTAGTGCCGCCCCTGCACACCTGATACGCTGCTATTAGAATATCGTATCTTTCACACACATCGGGACGAACTTTCTGAGTGGACAAACAATGTGTGACAAACAAAGCAACCCAAAATAGTGTGACAAGACGCTGAGAGAACAAGACTAAAACCGTATCCCGTTAGCTGAGGCCTCTTAGGATGTTTGTCACAAGACGCAGCATCAGCAATAAAATAGCCGTATGTTAGCAAAGACTACAATAGTATTTGTATATACAGCCCACAAAACATAGTATCAGATGTATGATGGAGTATCGGAGATTGCATAAAGCTACAAACATACGGACTAATTTAAGAATAAACTTTTATCGACTGCAACTGCAATGTCTCAAAAGACAACTTCAACGAAGAATTCACCAAAGGCATTCAAGGTTTATGCCTTCAATTTGATTTAACGTGATTATAAAGCAAAAGCTTTTCACAAGTAGTATGAGTTGCGCACCTGCCGTTCTGCCTGCAGAGGTACTATGCCAAGTACCATGCAATGGAACGCACATCACTGGAGAAAAATCGTTGCACTACCTCTCTCTCGCCTCGAAGCGTGAAAAAGATAAAGGATTATGAAGAAAAAAATATGAGGTGTACATTATACTCAATTTAAGTGAAATTAACATAACTTAATTAACTTCCAAAATAAGAAAGTCATGTACAATTTGCATAAGAGGACAAAGTCACTTGATCATATTACAATTACAGCTCGAGAACTTGGAACGCAGTTTACAGATTACAAACGTAGTACGCCTGATCATCAAAAGCATTGCGCTCCATCGGCGTCAATAAGATTTCTGCGAGGCCACAATTTGCTGCGCCATCAACTTTATATAAAAGGGAGGACAGGACCGTCCAAACAGCCAAAGCACCAGTCTTAGCTTCAAGAATGTAGAAATTGAAGAATCGTGGTGGTAAGCGCGAATCTGGCAACACTATAGGTGACCGTTAGAAAAATGAAGATTGCCAAAAAGCCCGACTTTCAAACAAAGCAGTGAGACAAAGTAAGAAACAACCAGCAGGTTGCCCTACTTAAACCAAACGCCGGCTATCACGACGGCCCAACTTGGCACAACTTCACTGAAATGGAATTTCATAAAGCAATCATATGTAAGGAGGACGGGAAGCCTTCCGGGGGTGTATCATCGTCTACGAACACCAACAAGAAGACAGCCATGGTTGGGAATCCAGTTTAACAACACTGTTCAGTGCGCGTGTCTCGAACAAAGCCGCATATCGGCAAATTAGAGGACAAACTTTCTTCAGCCAATACACAAAAGAAAAAGCGACCCCCGGAGACCCTCAGAGTTATCAAGGTATTCCTTTGCCAACCAAGGCAATTGCCAGCCAAGGGTATATGCGCTCGATGGAGATACCTCGGCATCGAGTTCGACAGTAATGGCAGAGTCGACACGGCCAAGGTCACTCTCCTAGAACTACTCGGCAGACTAACATCAGCTCCCCTTAAACCCCAGCAACGCTTAACAATACTGAAACAATTCCTTATCCCGAAAATTCTCTATAAACTGGTCGCTGGTCCCCGACCGTCTCAAAAATTCCTCCTAGAACTAGACTGTGAGATCAGGCGAAGGGTGAAGTTGCAGTGGCTCAAACTCGAAAACAGCGTGCCAAACGCCTTCCTATACGCGCACATCTCACACGGCGGTCTGGATATTTCCTGTCTCCGTACACTAATTCCCAGACTTCGCCTCTCCCGCCTCACTGCCCTGAACAGATCATCCCACATAGGCACTCAATGGCTGCTGTCGACCGAGTATCACAGTAAGGAGCTGGCGAAAACCAGCGCTCTCTGTGTGTTCGATGACACGACCATTGAAGACGCCGCACACGAGACCGAGTACTGGTCTCGTACACTACATAACACAGTCGATGGGGCTCACCTGAAACACACACACCTAACCCCTTTTACAAATGACTGGGTCAAGGGTACTCCTTACCTATCCGGTAGGGAGTACATAAACCTGATTAAGTTAAGGATCAACGCACTACCAACGCGTGCCAGACTCGCAAGGGGTCGCCCCGGGTACGACAAATTTTGTCGTCATGGGTGCAACGCTGTCGAGACGCTGGCCCACATCGCTCAAGTGTGCGATCACACCCATATGTGAGCGAGTCACCCGCCTACTCCGTGCTAAAGGAATGCAGGTGGAACGAGAGCGCACCTTCCGAAGACCCGCCGCACCGGCTCGGAGACCAGACCTCGTCATAACAACACCTACGAGGGTCTGGGTCTTGGACGCCGAGGTCTGCGGCCCCTCAAGAGACCTTGCATTGGCCAGACGGGATAAGATCAGGAAATACGATATACCCGGGGTCAGGGATCAACTTCCCAGCTCGCTTCCCCACCGATTCGGGTCCATCACCGTGTCGATGACCGGTGTATGGGAGCCCGAGTCGGTGAAGGATCTCCTGACTCTCGGGTTATCGAAGAAAAACCTGATCGACCTAACCGTCCTGGCCATGCAGGGTACCCTACGGGTCTTCCGGGCGCACCGGGACCACAAGAGCTGGGTCCGTCGCGGAGGAGGAGCAGGCGAACTCACCGGGAGGCGATTTTAAATTATTTTTTTAGGCGGGCACTGCCTCAGTGTGCAAATGTGCAATTATTGAATAAATTCAATGTTGTATTCCAAGCGTCGTTTAACTTCCCTCACTGTGTCCCGCCTCTACGGAGAATGCCATGGCCGGAGGCGAGACGCGCTGCAAGAAGCCATCCAACATCAAATACAACAGCAGACTGCGCCGCAACCAGATAACCTATGCGACTTTCATATATTTTAAAACCGCCTTCGAATGCGTACCACGCGATCGATTCTTGATTGTTTCATGGGAAAGACTTAATATAGGAAAGTGTTTATAAGAAGCATATTATGCGAACCTCTTAAAACGAATACTCGAAATGGAGTAGTACAATGCATTGACTGAGACATCGGGCAGACAACGCGGATGAGCTAACTATCATATGGCTAAAATCAGGCAGCATATGCAGTTCTATCTGAGTGAAACGACCAAATAGTGTAACTAAAACTTGCTTCTTACAAGCTCAAAAATAAGGTCAAGGTGCTTCGATTCAGTCGAGGAAGATATGCAGTTGCCGATTACAGCATTAAGATCTAAAGATAACCCCTCGATCATATGGGCTACTCCAGAAGAGTACCATCCGCAAAAATTACGGTCCTTGGATACCCAAGATCTATCCGAGCACAAGCAAGATTTGCGCACAAAAGTACACGGCTTTAGAAATGCCGGAAAATGTTCCGTTTTCCCGGTGAAAAAAACACAAGCGGAAAAGCCTCGAAGTAGTTGAAAAAGCCCAAAAACTCAATTTGGAAGATCCAAACATGTCGTTGCTAAAGCTAACGTCCAGCATAGGATCAAATGGACAGTGAGTCAGATTGCTCATGGAGCCCTGAGAGACGTCCTATGTGCTCAAGGTATGGCATATGTGGTCTGAGGCAACCACGACAACGAGCGTTACCCGTTCAAAGTTGCTTGGAGCCTCATTAAAACAAGGCAAAACGTCGCATTAGGTTTTTCTCAGAGGAAAAGTGAACTGTAGGAAAGACCTTTCCTTCAATCCGGAGAACGTTCCTACAGTGGCCAAAACGAACGAATTTCCCGATATTGTTCGCGCCTTGAGCGTGGTCCTGTGGCTTCGGTTCCTCAGCAAGAGGATAACGGCGTCATTACACGAGATCCCATCAAGAGATTTCTGGCCATTGCCTTTGTATGCCGTTCATGATCCAACCGACGTTCTAACAGGATGGAGTATACAGGCTTACCGCAAGCAAAATGATTAAAGGCCACTTCTCCCACAGTTAACGACGGTTTTGGACCAGGTCTCAAGCATCCTACCTCAATAGTCCTAGGTTTGACATTTCGGTTCTTACAAGGTAAGAGGCCGTTTCTGAAAAAGACTGCAGTACTAAATCCCAAGCATATAATCGTGAATTTATCTAGGCATTTGTGACGCTGCTCGCGTCTCTTCAGGGCCAGAGAGTGAGATCGTTTGGGGTTAAAATTCATACACGAATTCAGGAAATGCAAGAAATATATAAATTATATATATATAGGGTATTATACGTGGTTATAAATGCATAACCGAATCAGAAATGAAGATAAACATTAATTATTGGGAAATCTCTGTTTGCGGGAGAACCAGTCAACGCATAAAGGAACCGATTACACCGGCGTGTTCGGAGGAAATTCTGCACAATGGAAGACACTTCACTAGCTTGCGTAGCAAAAAGCTAATACCCAGATTAAAGAAAGTCATGAAAAGTCGATATTTTACGTTAACGCCTTTTCATGAAAAATCGTAAAATTTTTCCATTGCGACCAAAAATGTACGTCCGAAAGACCACTCTCACGCAATAGCAAATTTAATGCCCATCATTTTCGTATCAAGGTGATGGTGCTGCGTTACGTAGTTGTCAAGTCACTAAGCTTTTTCGATAGCCATATCGAAAGCAAAGGCATGCATATTTCCATAGGGCGTATGAGAAAGTTAGGTACATATTTTGAGGTTTGGTAGAACTCAACAAGAGAATAAATTTTCCTAGTGGAAGGAGGGGGCGGAAACGTCTTGGCAAATTTTTACGGTTCCGAACGTGAAAACTTGCACGTAAAACATAACAACTATGACTGTCGAAAAAGCTTAGTGACTTGACAACTACGTAACGCAGCACCATCACCTTGATACGAAAATGATGGGCATTAAATTTGCTATTGCATGAGAGTGGTCTTTCGGACGTACATTTTTGGTCGCAATGGAAAAATTTTACGATTTTTCATGAAAAGGCGTTAACGTAAAATATCGACTTTTCATGACTTTCCTTAATCTGGGTATTAGCTTTTTGCTACGAGAGCTAGTGAAGTGTCTCCCGTTGTGCAGAATTTTCCTCCGAACACGCCGGTGTAATCGGTTCCTTCATGCGTTGACTGGTTCTCCGCCAACAGAGATTTCGCACAACTATGTAGGAAAAAAAAGGCAGAAAAACTACTTTTATAAACTTCACTCTCTCTCCTAAACAAGACGTTTCCACGTCTTCCCTCCATAGGGAAAACTTATTTTCTTGCCAAGTTCTATCAAACCTCGAAATGCGTGCACAACGATATGAATGACCCTGTATATATATATATATATATATATATATATATATATATATATATATATATATATATATAAGGACTAGATAACTCTGCGTCTCTGTAATAGGAAAAACTGAGAGGTACTTACCGAATATTGTTACCTCGGATGGAAAGAGTCTCTAGTGAAATAGGCTCTTGTGTGTTCTTGGGGGTCATCTTAACATTTTTAAGATGCGTGTTCATAGCGACATCAACGCCAGCTACCGTTCCCCGGACCTGCGATCCATTCTTAAGCTCGATCGTCACCGTCTCATGACTTAGCTTCATCAGAAACCTATCAGATTCAAGTCATAAAAAGTGTATAATGAGTGTGTTATTCTCCCGAGCCTGCTGTGGGAAACAAATTTTAATTAGGCCTTAACCAAATTTTAACAAAATGTGTATTGAATTTCAATTATCATGCTAAGTTATTAGAGTGAAATGCTCAATGTGAGCCCAAGTCAGTTTTGCGGCAGCACACCATAATAAGCTGCCAAAATAATGGAAATGTACACTAAATTGCGACGATTTCTCAAACAGACAACATATAATACGCTTAGTGTGAAATACAGAACGCTTCTATTATATAATCACGAAATTAGATATTCTCCCATTAAAGTCTGTCGTTTTTCGTCATTTATTACGCCGTGACGTCGCCTCTTCTTTGCAGTCAATACTATAGAATCTGTATTTCCCTCGACAAGTTGCCACAAAACGCATAATTTGATAATGACAAATTAAGAACAATGGAACCCAAGCTGACAACAGCCACAACAATAATGCCAAATAGCAACAATTACATCAGAATACATAGAGCAAACTTTACAAATATCAAAATGCCCATATAACGAAATCTTGAGCTCGCTATTGTGAACAACTAGATAGTAAAACAAACAATCTGAAAACACCGTATTTCCGTCACAGACATGCTCAAACTGAATTGGCACAAAAATCGCTTTGCACTACAAACCATCAACGCTGTAATCAGCGAACCAACGCGAATGAGAGAATTTACTGGCGCAATAGTTTTACAGACTTGTCGACCATAATTTTAAAGAGTTGTCAGCTATATACGCACTGTATGTCAAACGATATAAACGTCTGGAACGGGGGATCCTGTTGGCGGGCCGAACAGAGAACAACGTCCGGTTAGCGGCGCAATTTTCGCAAGATACGTGGTGATTCGTAAGAGTTCGTCTCTTGATAGGCCAATAAGTTCTGCAAGGTTACAAACAACGACAACTTACCGAACTAGCTTCATTGTGAGGGCCGGATTTCGACAGATGAAAGTTGACCAAATTCACGGTTCGAACGCCTCAACGAAACTCGGTCTCTTCTACTGACTGTTGACTACGAGACTCTGCTACGGCCGCTGCCGCCGGTTTGTTTATGTTTTGTCGGCGCTACGGCTCCTGCCGGCTTGCGCGCTCCGAGCGGCCAACTAGATCTCGGAAGAAAAGCATTGACTGAACTAGAAAATAAATGTTGAACATTTAGCTTGTTTCTGCGGTTGCTCCGGCTAACTAGACGACGGTTTGTGTATATATGACGTTCTTCGTAGAAAAAGTGCGAGATCGCGTATAGAGATGCAATATGTCTAGACTTCTACTAAACTGTAAGGTAAGCATCATGGGTTTTACCTATAGGACCCGGTTCTGCGCGGGGGGGGGGGGGGAGGAATGACAGAAGCTTTGAGGGTTTTAGTGGGGTTTAACAAAGTCGCCGAGCTACCAGCCGAAGTGTAGTCCTCCTGCACAGCGTACCTAAAAGCAGTTCCCTCTCCGCTATAAAGAGAAAACGAAAAGACTTCTACCTTCTGCCGTTAACGGGAGAATGCCAAATTAATCTGCCGAGCTAAACTGCGGAATAACTCGGTTTACTAGTGTGTTTTTGGGGAGTCCTACTGTCGTCACACAAGTTTCGTTATTCTATTCTATCATCATGCATGCCCGCAACCTCCTCCCGCCCCGAGAAAAAACGAAACAAAACAAAACAAATGAACTCACACGGGAAAGAGGGTGGTGCTGGTGGTGAAGTTTAAGCAAGGGGTGTATGGGATATTCATGCGCGAGTGGTTTCGATTGGGCCCAGCAGACTGAAATGACTCTTGTTTGACGGTGGATTGTCTGATTCGATTTTTCGTTGGACGCAGCGAACCAACAAAGCAAAAGAAAACACCAACGACGGCAGGTATGCATAGCTCTACATAGATAGCTAACTATATTGCACAGTGCAGCAATATATATCCGTGTAGGCGAATTACTAACATAACGTCATCGACACATGTTTGAGCACTGGTGGTAGCCGCCGGGTTGGCTGCACATGAGACACGCAGAAGTGTAACAACAGTGAAATTACTAGACGAAGATCGAACTGCATGCCATCTAGAGAAGTGTCTCTGGGCCGACTCAAGCTTGGCTTAATTCCAAACACTCTCCGAGAGCTGAAAGACTACGTAATAACTTCGTATGTGACGTGAATAAACGTTGATTTCTATCCTTTCAATTTCTCAGCACCTTCTCTTCTTTCGTTCTCAGATATCCTGCCATTTTCTAGAAAAGTCAAAATAAATTTTGCTTTCGATACTGACTGACATCTTGCGGCATAGCACGCATGTCAGGCGCCAACGGTTCGAGATAGCTTGCAGATGTTTGAGTGCCGCAATTTATGTGAAAGTTTATATTAACAATAGGAGTATTAACTTTCGCTTTATTAAGAACGGAAGCAATCCCATGTAAATTAATAGAGTATATATATATATATATATATATATATATATATATATAGTTTTAGGACCCAGTGGCTATATAATTTTATAATCGTTTAATTGAGCGTTACGTGAGTACTACTCGAAAGTAATCGTACCTTTAGAACACTATGACGTGCTGTTATCTAATATGTATATTCCTTCAAATTACCCTGTCCATTGAACTGATAACAACTCGACTATTGGTAACAACTGGCGAGAGTCACTATTTACGTTTTGATCAAGAGCCGTCTTCAGTATACAAATTAACTGACAACTTGGCGCTCAGATTGCTGTGATCTGGGAGTTGTTTCTCAGCTCATGATCAGGTGGAGCGCGGCTTTGAAGAGAGGCTGTCAGACCGTCATGTCAGTACCAACTCTTGATTTGATCGCCGTACCGAACGAATTATTGCCCGGTTGCCTGGCGTGACCAAATCTTCTACTAATGATTTCGTTCGTATGCTAATTCCTTGGTGTGGACCAGAGAGAATATGTGCAACAACGTGCAGACTGCAGAAACGAGATATCTGCAGTTCTGCACGTTGAATGGAAGAGCAGATGATGTGCGCAAGTTTGTGGCTGTATAATTTCCTCTCACCTTTCCTTTTGGTTTGCTTCGATTTCTCTTCTGACGAATGCCATCGTCACGAAGTAGCTGAGGTCGGAATTATTGCTTTTTGGCAGCTTTTTTTGCGAGGATTGGGCAAACAATCATGCATGTGGTGTTCGTATTCGTTCTTTGAATTTGCGATGTGTTTTGTTTTTTGCATTGCGTGCTTGTGTGCTGTGATGCGAACAATACACTTGCTATATGCAACAAGTCACTTGCTATGTGTGTCAGGCGCAGGTTACGCCTACCCCCATTGATTTCCTGTGTGTTGTTCTTCAGAGGGTGACTTTTTCGAACAGGGCTCGTGCTCGCCTTACTGAGGGCGTATTCAGCGCCGTGCCTCGACTTCATTAGTGGTGCAGTCCAGGCGCCCGAAGCCTCGCGATGTCGGACGCCGAGGAGGACTACGAGCTCGAGTACTCGGAAGACGATGACTCGCAGCCCGATGTCGATCTCGAAAATCAGTACTACAATTCAAAGGTAAATTTTGGAATTAGTCGTTTATTCGCTAATTTAGCTGTGAGTGTTCATTCAAATTATAATCTCGATCTAGCATAAATACCTTTATATACTTCATAGCATTAGTGCTGTGCGCTAAGCGAATGTTGTTTGCATTTTATATATTTGCACTTCCATACTGCACTGGTAAGTTCAGCCTGATAACTTCCTTTGTTTGAAGGACTTGAACCGTTTAACTGCACGAGAAACTTAAGCGAGTGATATCTGTGCTAAGCATATATATATGCATCCATTCGTTGCCTTACAGATATGCACATCTGTTTTACTGACATTTATTCACCATGAAATTGCACGCATTAATGCACATGCATTACAATTACAATTGCATTACATTACAATACCAGGCGTAAGCTTACAAGCATTTTGTTTACATCGTGGGTAATGTTGTGCAGCCCATGCGGTCATCAAATAGGCATCAGGTGTACGGATTGGTTCATATGTTTTTCCTGCAGGCATTTTTCTTAATCGTTAGGTTTTTACCCGTGGCTCTGTTATGTTGCTGTGTTCTTTTTTCATAACTTGGATAGTTTTCTTCGTACGTCATCTTGGCTTATCTTGGTCTAAAATATAATTTTTTTTATAGGCGTTAAAGGAAGACGACCCACAAGCGGCTCTCCAAAGCTTCCAAAAGGTTTGTAGCGATTTATCTTATAATGTATGCAGTTGTTGGAAGAATGATATAAATGCCTGCTAAGCAAGCGATAATGAGGTTACAATTAGAGAAGTAATGTTATGCATAAATCAGTCATTGGTTAATACAAGTTAATACTATATATATATATATATATATATATATATATATATATATATATTATAAATTACCATTTTACTGCGCTCCTTTCCAGGTTCTCGATTTAGAAGGTGGCCAAAAGGGTGACTATGGCTTTAAGGCGCTCAAGCAGATGGTGAAGATCAACTTCCAACTTGGACAGTAAGTTCTGTTAGCTGGTCCGAGCGTACCTGAGGTTCTTTATTTTTGATAGCAATGAAGGAGTCCTTTCGCCAAACGGTACCTCGGTTTCATCTGGTTTGCACGTGGCAGATTGCAATGATACGTCCGGTTCGCTATGAAAAGGACCAAGACGAATATGACTAATTTTGTTCTGTTGGCAGCCAGATCGGAAACATCATATGGACCTCACTAAATCGATAAACTGCTTTTGTGTGTTTACATTTCGTTAAATTTAAGACAATTACGGGCCTTTAGGATTATTCACGGTGTACGAGAAAAGCGTTGTTGAAAAGAAGTGTCTACCGTTTAAAAAACATTTCCGCAAACGCTGAGTAAAACGACAGCTTTTTATCCCCTCTGTTCGCGTTTATGCATTCGTATAAAAAAGGGAGATTACCGCGGGCGTCATCGTGTTTCTATTTGGTAACGTGGCTAGCTAGCCACGGGATAATGCGCTCAAAGGTAGAACTGTTGGACAAAGTGTCCCTTGGTCGATCTACGGATAAAAACACTAACCTAATGCATCAACAACATATCAGGATCTTATTAGGCCAGTATAGACGAGCCCTGTTTCCACTGGCGGTTTGCCATTTTTTCTTTTCTTAAATTGCATTTCTCGAATTCTCAGTTCCCTATTTCTTTCTCTGAATGTTGTCACTCGTGTTTATGCCATGTCGGTATTATTTTGTGGGTCACCGAGTATATTTTCTTATATGGAGGGTTTCTGGAATGAATGATAATGATGCGTCGCAAGCAGTAAACATCGACTAGAGTGGGACTCACAAACTCACTAAACCCGGTTCTTTCCGTCCTGATCGATGTATATGAAAGTCGTATTAATGAACCGTAATTTGTTTACGTCTCGTATAATATATGAAATAAAATAAAAATATAGTAAAAGAATATCTACTCTAATGAAAAATGAGAAAAACATCTCTTAGAATTGTTAATAAAAAAATCGATTAGAACTCGTTCCGAATTGAACGGCATTGTCTCTAAATATTTTTTTATGTGGCGTGATATATATATATATATATATGAACGAGTTAGTAAATATATACATATTTGGGGAAATATATTGTAAATGCAAATCAAGTTCAAAATACATTAACTAATATTGTGCATTCTTTGGCAACTTCCAGTTACGAAGAGATGATGGCACGCTACAAACAGCTGCTGACGTATATTCGAACAGCCGTCACCCGAAACTATTCCGAGAAGTCTATCAACTCAATTCTAGACTATATATCGACCTCGAAGCAAATGCAGCTGCTCCAGGAGTTTTATGAGGTACCGCAGGATTTCGAACCCCTCCGAATATACTGTCTTTGATTAAATACAATTTCATTTTTCTGTATTACTGGGTTGCTCTGTGCTACAATTTTTTTAACTCGATTGTTTTTAGAGCCCCGCTCTGAATGGATATGCGAGAAACGTGCTAGAGGGCAGGAGCAGATGTGTAGTGTTTAGAAGGAGTAAATAATATAAACTTTATATAATGAACGTTCTGTCGGCGAGCCGCCTTCGATGTGTGTGTGTGTGCTCTAAGTGATGAGCGAATTCGTATATCGATGGACAGGTATGATATTTTATATACGCGCAATGCCTATCTATCCATGTATATATATATATAACACTTTGAATAAACTTTGTGTGGAAAAGGTCACGCTGGACGCGCTGCGGGACGCCAAGAACGACCGACTTTGGTTTAAGACAAACACGAAGCTTGGCAAGTTGTACCTTGACAGAGAGGATTGGCAACGGTTGTCAAGAATTCTGCGTCAACTTCACCTTAGCTGCCAAAACGACGACGGGAGCGACGACCTGCGCAAGGGTAGGCACAGAGATGATAAAGACTGCGTGTCCGAGTCGACTAGCAGGCTGACTTGAGCAACCCAACCGTTCTGGCATAGGTGCCAACATTTTTGCTCATGTTTTTAAGTATTTTTCAAATAACACTTAGTTCGTGCCTGGATAAGTTATACAGTCCCAGTATGTTGCCAGAAATAATCATTCTCAACAGATGTTTCTCTCTTTAACACCGTATATATGCATGGCTGAGGTTTTTAAGCAAAAATCCGCAATTATTATTCCTATAATTAAAGACTTGGTGAGGTGACTGCGCAGTCTAACTAAGACGGTCTCGTTGCAGCCAAGAATTGTGTGTGTTGTAAATATTGACAAAATTCAGTCAAACGCTGGGAAATTCAAGTTTCTGGGCAGTTGGATGTAAGTAACGCGAGTAAAATGAATGCTCGAGCGTAGTGAACATGTTTTTTCACTCTGTTCTGAGACTGTGACTATGAAATGGTACATTAATAGCTACGAGAAACCTAACGCGCAGCTGGCTACTGAGAACTTCGAATTTTATTGGTGACTTTAATTAAGCACTGTCGAATAATACGTTAAAAATAAATAAGCTGAACATGAAGTGTCACGCACAACGGGATAAATTCATCTGAAGCTCCCTTGTTTATCCTTCACTCGAGCGATGAGGATAGGTACTTATAGCGTCGATTTATAATTCTATGGAAATTGGACACAGTATAATATATATATTGGATATACTCTTATAAGAGTACAGAACTGGACCGAGTATTGCGAAAACTATTTTGAATTAGTCGTGTAAAGTATTTACGTGAAACGTTTTTGTGTGATTTCAGGAACTCAGCTGTTGGAGATTTACGCGCTGGAGATTCAAATGTATACGGGACAAAAGAACAATAAGGAACTCAAGAAACTTTACGAGGCATCATTGCAGATTAAGAGTGCTATTGCACACCCTCTAATCATGGGCCTAATACGCGAATGTGGAGGTGTGTTTATAGCATTATATATATATATATATATTTTTTTTTGTATGTGTTGGACGCGCGCGTCGCTTCAACTCTTTAAATATTTGGCTCGAACAAATTCCTCGACTTTAGAACTTAAGTGGAACACCGACGTTTTTCTAGTTTTGGACGCAGGAGTCATCTTGGGTTTTGCATCGGACTATTGTCTCAGGGTGCACATTAGAGCAGAAGCTAAGTTGGAATTTACATTACACAGCCCGCATGGTGCTTCTGATGCTGACATGAGTCTGAGTTTCTTTTAGTTTAGAATTTTTCTCAGTTGGATGATCATTTTTTGGGTTTTTGTCTAGGCAAAATGCATCTTCGCGAAGGGGAGTACAATTCAGCGCACACCGACTTCTTCGAAGCGTTCAAAAATTACGATGAGAGCGGTTCACCTCGTAGGACCACCTGTCTAAAATATCTCGTCTTGGCTTCGATGCTTATGCAGAAGGTAAGTTTCAATACGAGGCTTGATTCGAGTTTAGGTCTGGTTGAATGAATAACAAAACATGAACAACAATTAGTTAAGACCACCACCATGTTTTAACCAGCATACCTGGTTTCAGAAACAAACGTCATTAGTGCTCTAGCTCATTTACACCTAGATTTAAGCATCTCTAAATAGTATATTTTGAAGCATCCATGTTTCGAATGAACTATTCGTTTAGCATACATGTTGCTACGTCTAATAAATCTTAAATTCATTGTTAATCGAATTGCACACAAAATAGTTTCTGTAACGAGTGTTTGCTCATAATTAAGCATCGCATCACTGCTAGTCTTCTATATAAGATTTTTTCATATATATTGTCCTCTACGAATTGAATAAGGCACCACTGCAGCTCAGACGTGTTGTAAGGCTTTCTATGTTTTTATAAATTCTGCTATAGTTTAATTCAAACGTCTACATGATATTACACATTTACTCTAACCAATTGTGGGAGTACACGCGAATGCCAGAATGCTAAGACAATTGAAAGCTCATTTAGCTTTCAATGATGAGCATTAAAACAATACAGCTACGGTCATTAATTTAGACGTATCATACAATTGCAGGGCTATATTTTTCATATTAATTTCTGTTGTTTTACACCAGATGTCTTTCCTAGATATCCAAGAGACTAGTTTTAGCTCAATGTCCTCCATTGTTTTGTAGCTTGAAGACTATGAAGCTTCAGATACGATAGCTAAGCTTCCCTACACTATATATATATGCAACTAAAACTTTGCAAATATCTACATATATATTTTCATAAGTCATATGGATATACCGAGATTTTAGTATTAACTGGCAAGCATCTGTAAGAAATTTTAAATTACTAATAATGCGGTTCTCTATTGGAATGTGTGTAGGAGAGTGCGAAAGTGATTAATGTCCTGGATTCGCAAGAAGCTAAACCTTACAAAGATGACCCCGACATCGTGGCACTTACGGATCTTGTGGATGCCTACCAGGTTTGGCGTTAGTTTGATGTGTAGTAGAAATAAGTAAGATAGGGCATGCTGGTGACAGTTCCTCTCGACAAACAGAAAGATGGAATATATAAAATAAAATGCATGTGTCTACATTATATATATATATATATATATATATATATATAACGAAAGTATTTGCGCGCATTTTTAAGGTATTGGTTTAATTATTTAAGCTTGCTGATGACGCCTGTGGCAGGAAATGGTTATTGGGTAGAACCGATATGCCTATGCTGAATTTTCTAGTATTCCTTTGCAGTTCTGTATTTGCACGTTGTAATGAACGTTGTAAAGCCCGTGTAGAAAGTCATATTTGAAATGCTTTACTCTACGACCAACCTGCCTAAAATGCAGCAAAAATTACGGGGACTACTTGAGCCTCCGGACAAGTAAGCAGGTAGCAATTTCAAGAATATCTAAAAAATATATAATCACTTCTGATTAAGTGATGCAAGCAAGTTTGCTCACGCTTATGTGCCTCGATTCATGCGAAATTCGACAAGGACCACCATTTATAGAATAATAAAGAAGGTTTGGGTCCTTATTGAGCATCAACCGCGCTTTTCCGATTCAGACCTTGGACCACCAGATCATCACGTCAGGCAAAGATCATATAGATTTATTTTCGTCTCTATAGATTAATATTTTTCGAAACATAAATTAAATGGTTGATTTGTGGGTGGCGGGGTGTCATGAGAGTAGATATATATATATATATATATTCAGTTTTGTTCTATATATATATATATATATATATATATATATATATAGAACAAAACTGAATGCGTCTTTGTTGAGGTTGCCGTAGACATGGAAAAATTACTGAGTTCTGCAACAGACAACACCATGGCACTACATTTGATTTTTGTCTGTTCGCGTGTTTGTTTTTGTATGTATAATATTCGACGAAAACTACTTTGAAGAGGAGCTTGAATTTTAATGTAAATATATATGTACAAATATTTTCATAATTCAAACTTGTCTTCAAAGTAGCTTTATATTTTTTGTTTTATATATATATATATATATACACACACGAGAGTGAAGCTTAAGGGGAGGTGCGTTTAGTGGATATGATCTCGGCGAAAGAATGTCCAACCTTCGGGGGTGAGTCCCACACTGCACAGGGCTGAGTGTCTCACTCATTATACTGCGTTTGTGCCTAAAGCTTTTGATCCTCCATAAAAAAAATATATATATATTTAATTTCTGTTCACGATGGTTTCAGGCGCATGATATTGGTCGTTTTGAAGCGATCGTATCCGGCCCGCACAAGGAGTCCATCATGAAAGATGCCTTCATTAAGGAACATATTGAACAACTTCTTCTTAATATACGACGGTAACTGCTCCTATACATTTGGATTTCGTTTCCTCTCAATTGACGTTATTGGAATTAGTTGTACATACACGCTAGCTACGCGATATACTAATGAATAGATGTCTATTAACCTAGTATATTTCTCTACTCCAGTAACTATGTTTCAGAAATGATCCTGAATGCTTAGCAGCAGACGTGACACCTTATTTTGAAAGAACTGAAATTGCTGTGAATTAGGTAGGTAGGTAGGACAGGAGAGCCTCGTATGTTAGATTTTTACGATTCATAGAAGTTACGTTAGCAGTGATGTCTGTATGAAGTTGCTAACTGAGCGCTTCGTTTGGTTTATGTTATCTCATTTTCAGGCAAGTGCTTATACGTTTAATTCGGCCGTACACGCGAATTACGATATCGTTTATCTCGAGAGAGCTAAAGATTCCTTCAGCAGATGTTGAAAGTCTGCTCGTGTCGTGTATCCTCGACAACACTATACATGGCCGCATCGACCAGGTAATTTAGCTAATGAATGCTATTTGTGCTAGTAACTAATTTGATTCCGATAAAACAATCATTCAGCATTAGCTTTTCATCTAACATAAGCATTTCCATATTCTTTTTTCGTCTATTTTTAACCAGATAACTTTACTTTTCTATGTATGTTGTTTGTGGCTGATGCGAATGCCTTATAGGTGCGGCAGGTGCTGGAGTTGAATCCGTCCCCTATCGATCGACGCTACGCCGCAATGGAAAAGTGGTCTGCACAGGTGCAGCTCATTATAAACACCGTGGTCGGGAAGCTATTCTAAATACCTTCATTTCATTTCTCAGCGTTGTTATTAGTGAGCAAACGCCGATCCTCCCAAGTCTGTGTTATTGTAGATACTGGTGGCTTTTGTTTCAATAATGTAAGACCTATGATGAACCTAACTCGACTTCACGCATAATCTTTAGCCTTTAATCAAGCTCAATGTTGAACTGGTGGCGGTTACCTGACGGGTGCATGGCCACATTCTGTGTATTACAACGATGCAGCTTCAATGATTTCGATATTGTTTAATAAAGTGTGCGCAATGTTTCCATACAAAAGGACTATTCTCTGTAATACTTGTTCTGATAGTACACAATTGACAGTACTGTGAGGTTTACAAGCGATGTTCTTTTTGTATACGTGTCACTAACGCATGAAAGAATATGCTGACTTGGATATTAAATGTGGAGAACACGGTATCATTGCAAGGTGTCACTAAGAGTGTGTGTCATGATTCATGTTGTGCCGACATTATCTTTGTTATAGTCATTTGAAGAATTGTAAATCTTTACAGAGCAATAATTGCTAATAGTTAAAAAAAAAGTGCTGTCGTAGTTTATTAATAGGACGCACTTTGGTACATACATGCTAGCCTGACGCTGCCAAAGCAATTTAGCTGTGTTTCGTTAAGCTACAGACAGATGAGTCGCACGTTTTTAAGGTAAGTAGCTAAAGCTAATCCACTCGCCATTAATAGATAAGACACTTTGTTGATTGCCTGTATTTAAGGCATTTATAGAATAGGCCACACTTATTCGTTTTTAGGGCTGGGTACATTTAATATTAACTTTTAGTCATCGATTTGTTTGCCATCATTCCAAGTTCATAGTTTTTAAGAGCGGTGTAGCTCAGCCTTATTAAATATAAAAAATGTTTGAAATGCAACGAACGTTTTATTTAAAGCAGGACCTAAATAATCGCACCCGCGGACTTGTTATGAGGATCTACAGCGCATCACTTCATCAAGAGTGAGAGCACTGTCCATTTTGATAGGGTCGCCAGGACTACAATCGCTCTGATCTCGAGGGATAGTCTCTGGCGGAAAAGTGTCCCTATCATTTATCGCTTGTAACTAGTTTTAGCCACTCGCAGAGCACTTTTTTGTGAATACGTCAATGATCTGAGATGTTGTAATTGCCTTCCTTATATATATATATATATATATATATATATATATATATATATATATATATATATATATATATATATACGTGAATGTATGTAGAACAAAAACAGTCCCCTGGGACCTGAAAGCAAATGAACGACGCCGCTTATGGGAAGACCCGAAAAAGGAAAAGGCAGAGGAAAGGAATATCACACTTGACATTTGGCAGGTCGAATGGGATTCCATTCAGGACGGAGCGCCCGGGTACCGGGTAAGGACTCTGATCCCGGATATCAGGGCCTGGATGTACCGGCCAGGTGGCGAGTTGACGTTCTACATCACTCAGGTCGTTACAGGACACGGTGATTTCCAGTCATACTTGTTCAGAATTGGGAAAACCACATCTCCTTTCTGCAAGTACTGCCAAAGCGAATCAGAGGATACGCCTGAACATACAATTTTGTGGTGCCCGGAATGGGCCGCTCAGCGTGCGGGTCTACCTAGGGCTGAAGACGGCACCCTTAGAACGATCATACAGCTTATGATTAAGTCACGCGACGACTGGACTAGCATTGCAAGCAAAATGGAAAACATCATGCGCGCCAAGGAGAAGAAAAACCGTAACTGCACGACATCATCCCGCGGGGCATCCCGGGATAGCTAAATGCCTCAACTACTCTCCCCCTTCGATCGTTTGAAGTTATGCTCATGCAGTTCCCGATCGATTGGGGGACTAGGACATGACTGGTTTTTAGTGGGTTGGAGCCCCACACTACCGGCCCACACTTGCAGACAAGTTTCTTGCGGTGGTGTCCGTGTGTGCGTACCGCATTTCCCAGTTAGTCCTATTAAAAAAAAAAAAAGTGGTTATGGCTGGTGTTCTAATTCATTGACATGTACCTATTTTAACAGAAACTGACGTCCCTATTTATTTGTTCTGTCTCTGTTGAGCCAGCAGAATGTGTGCGCATTCCTTTTATTTCGTCTTTTTACACCTGTATTTTGCCAAACGTTTGTTCGTCGATGACTCTTATAGCTTTTTTTAGAGGGCTAACTGGAAAATGCTGTTGCCCACCCGACCACCACTACGGAGTAGCTCCCTGCAAGAGTGGGCCGGTTGTGTGAGGCTATAACACTCTACAAGGCGATGTCCAAATCAGGTTAAAGCCATAATACGGCAACTATGAAAATGGTGGTTTCTGTTTGCTTTTAGCTTCTGCATCAGTTTCCATGTTGGCTTCATGTACATAGAAGCTGTCGAGACAGACATTTTACATATTTAAAAGTCGCCTTTTTCCACCACTAGCGCATGGCTTTTTTGTAGGAGCATGGAAGCCTGCTTGACTTTCTGGATGGATGGATGGATAGATGGAAACACTATTCACACGACATGTGTACACAAACGCATATGTCATAAGGGGCCCTTAAAGCGGCAGCATAAGCGACATGTTGTTATATCTCATCTATTCTTATTGAGCATCGCTTAAAGAAACTTCGACCAACAACAGGGATTGACCCGGCGACACCCAGTAGGTAACAACCATATCTAACGCACTCGCCTCCCAGACCACGCCGCCATTGATATGTTACATCTATGCTTTTATATGGCTACGCGTCTCTGCCAGATCAATCAAGCTATGAAAGTAGCACTTCTTCGAGATTAATATTCTGTCTTGGTCTTTTCGCTCAAAGCGGCTACTGTCGCGCGACACATCGGCGGAAGTAAACGTCGCCACACAGTAAGTTACGCATACACTCAATTTCAACATACCCGCCGAAAAATCGTAATTACTCCGCAACCAAAACTCGCATCGCCTAAGTTAGTTTGGTACCAAAACTGTCGTCATGAAATGTGCGTTTGTCTGAATGTGCTAGTTTTGAGCGAGTCTGAGTGGTCGTAAGGTTCTTTTTTTTTATATGAGAGGTTTTGAAAATGTCTGATGCATATGCGTTGCCGGCAGTTAGTCACGACCAGTGTGGTAGTCATAATCCCACTCAACCTGGGTTCTTTCCTGCCCTCTCAGAATTGAATTGGAAGTGTTCGCATTTCTTTGGCAATCTTAGTGTGATACATTGACTAAAGTTACTCATGTGGCAACATGTTCACAGCAGAAAAGAGTATATGTATATATATATATATAAAACTTCATTTTTGCGAATTCCTCTTTATGCGAATATGTTCTTCGGAGGAAGCAGAATTTTCTCAAGAACAAGACACATTGTGCTTAGTTTCTATATAGGAGGACTGGTTGCACATTGGCAATTGCACATTTTCACATCAGTGTCACAAATTGTAGTAATTTCAATCTTACTCCGAAACAAGACTTCTTAGAGACCATGTTCCATCCAGCTTTTAGTGGAATAAACTATTGCTGCGCAGCCATACGCAAATCTCGGGAAACATGAGAGGAGCTTTCCAACAACAGGTGAATCGTCGAAAGGTCGAAAAATGTGTCTGCTGTAAAATCTTACTATAACTTAAACGTATGCAGGTAAGCTACGAGGATATGAAAATGCAACCCAAACGAGCAATTGCCACAATTAGGAATAGAAATAAACATCGGCCTAAAATCACTTGACCGCACAATGCATCTACTCTTGAAATATGTATTCTATTGTCATTACGATGCTTGTGGATCACGTGGATTACAGGCCATGGCAGAAAAACATTATTAATTTTATTTATTGTTCAAAACATTATTTATTATATACATTGGGTTATGCTTGTTTCGTTCTGTGCCTGGATATACCTATGTACAAAAGAAAGCCACTCATGAGAATAACAAAACCTATCTATCTATCTATATATATATATATATATATATATATATATCTATATACCTTATCGTTTAAGTTTAGACGGAGCTGACTGTGCACCGAGTTACGTTAAACGTCACGTTTGATGTCCCTCACTTTCCCATTGTTTAGCAAAAGAGAGACAAATCGATCCACCTGTGTTTTACAGAGAGCCCCCCCCCTTCTGGAGCTCCCCCAGGAGAGAAAGAAGCCGCTTGACTCGACCGGCGATAAATGCGTCTGCTACTGTGTTTGTAAACACTGCGGTGCGTGCGCGAAGCGGGCTTCTTTCTATCCGACGGGGGGCGGGTTTCGTTCGAGTGCTGCCTCAAGCGTTTTTCATCTCGTAAGGATACGTCAAGTCAACAAACAACATTACAGTAAGTTCCAATTCGACATACACGCCCCAACATGAATCGGTAGCGTTGCTGCTCATCTTGCGTAAAGCATGCGTTGATGCCTTGAAGTTGTTGTTGGCTCTTATATTTCTAATATATATCTATGTATATATATATATATATATATATATATATATATATATATATATATATATACGCACTTGTTGAGGTGGTCGGCCAACATGTGCTTTAGTTGTGGGAACAGCTGTATATATTCCAACAGCCGCAACAGTCACAATTTTTTCTCGCGGAGATAAATACCGGTTGTTAGCAGCAGCAACACATGCCCTGTGGATGGGAAGCTTTCTCTCTCAGTAAGTTAGTCGTTCTAAAGCGAGGCAAGACGCAACTTTATATTTCATGGATTTTACGAGCTTGCTGTTGTTGTTGTTGTTGTTGTTGTTGTTGATGTTGCTGCAACTACTATGATAAAAGCTGAAAACGTATTATCGTTTTTTCGAATTTTTTGCTAATAATGTTTAGGTGGGGCAACTTACCTCTTACAGCTGTAACTCGTTCCTTGTTTTGCCCATGTACAAACAACGTGGATTTATCGATAGGTGCGGCTGGCAGAACTTGTTTCAAGTCGTTAATTGTTGTTCCATTTGCCATTTACCTAATGATGGTTTCTCGGCGTATATGTCTTTGGGAGGCTGCGCAATTTATACCGAACACGTATATCTGTATTATTACATATATACATTATTATATACATTATATATTGATATATTGATGTATAATAGTTAACAAACTGAATAGAATTCTAGCATACCACAGACAATAAGGAACAAAAGGTCGCCCAAACAAATGCATTTGTTTGATTTTTTTATATGGGAGGTTTTGAGAATGTCTGATGCATATGCGTTGCCGGCAGTTAGTCACGACCAGTATGGGAGTCATAATCCCACTAAACCTGGGTTCTTTCCTGCCCTCTTAGAATCGGAAGTATGATGCATTAATTGAAGTTACTCATGTGACAACATGTTCACAGCAGAAAAGAGTATGTATATATAAGACCGCGACCGTATTCTGTGGACGGTGAATTTATTTAAATTCAATGTTTTCCCATTAAGCTAAAATTTCCACAGCTATCACATTTTCAACAATTGTAACAATGAATGCTTTTTGCAGAAAATGCTATTGCGCGTATATATATATATATATATATGGTGTACATATTGCTAAAAGCAGCCACCGTGGCCTGTTAGCAGTTGCGCGAGTGGGTAGGTAGGCGAGCCGCATTTAAGGCTGTACTATTTTTAAGATCAGGGAGTGTTGATCTCGACAAAGCCCCAAGTTGGAGTTTGTTAACTCCTTCCCGTATTTTGGTTGGAGCCTACATTAAATGGAAACGACTTTTACCCAGCACACTGATGATCGGTGTTTTGTGCAGTTTTTTTTGGGAGGTTTCGGGAATGCATGATGCACATGCGCCACTAGCAGCCTGCGTGACTAGTGTGGGACTCGCATACCCACTAAACCCGGTTTCCTCTCCCACCCCCCAGACTCGGTACTACGTTGGCATTACTTCGAAGCCGTGAAAGAGGCGAGGCGTCCCTACCGTTCTCCTCTACTCAGCTCTATCCCTATCTATCATCCCGCATGTCCACCTGAGGGTGGATAGGGGGTTACTGCCATTTTGTAAATGGTCTTGTGAGGTGTGCGTCGAGACCATGAGGGCCCGGCTGCCCACCAATCCTTCCCTCTTCCTCGGCTTCTCGTTTCGACCACTTCCCCAAACGACCCGCTCAAGCCTTTCCTGTCTGGTCCTTGGCTGTCTTGAGTGTCAAAACGGCATCGAACAAGTTCGTCGCCTCCTTCGAAAATCTCGCTTTAACCAGTGGGTGACTCTAGGGAAGCTGATAGAGCTTTCTTAGATTCCTTCTACAAGGTTCTACTTCGGTTCTACTGCAATTAGGAGTTCTCGAAGAACTGTATTGGTGAAAGCAAACGTTGAAGTATTCATGAAGCACATTCCCAAGAATGTGAAACTGCAAAGTAACTGCGCTGTGTGAGTCGCGAGGTAGGGTCGTTCTCCGCGAAGCCATTCAACAGCAACTTAGTATGCATTTTCTTTGAGACACCTTGTCTGCTAGAAGTAGTAACTGGTGAAGTCAACAAAACATCAATAGAGAGGGGTACGTGTATACATCATAAGTATATATATAGAGAGAGTGACTATACTGCTGGCAAATATCGATGGGCGATATAGCCAAACGGAAGTGTAGATCCACAGCAAGTATGATTGGTTGAGTGCTGGGAACTCTTGATAACGCAGAACGAACTTTCTCTACAGAGTTCTCGGCCGAGTATGTGGTACGGCTTCTGCTGTTATTATTGTACATTGCCACGATTATAAACGGTTGTGGGCCTACGACTATATTACCATCCTCTGCCAAAAACAAATTGACGTTTTTAAACTGCTGGCCCAACAACATAGAAACACTACCCGTTGGTCTCCTTGTTTCGTAAGCAGTCGCTGCGCAATAATAACCATAAAATTCCTTATCACCAATTTTTTTCCGTAGTGGACGTTTCCGACAAAACTACTAATCTAGTGCGTGAGAGACTGCCGTTAGATATAAAGTCCATTACCGGACCCACGTTTTTGACGTTCCACTGTGTGTTGCGAAGCGTCGTTTTATTATTGATGAGACGCGGGGCGATTGGCGTGAGAAGCTCGTAGGGCTGCATTGCGGCTTCTATATTGTCCATCGTTAGTTAAGCCGAACTTGAGATGAGCACATTTCTTCGCCCCCATGAAGCTTCTTCCGCTTCGTGTTCACCTCGTTGAGCCTCTGGGGCTTGGAATTGCCGATTGAGTTGCAGAGTTTCGAGTAGTTGTTGGTGAGCCTCTCTATATGTTGGACGCTCTGAAGTAGCGTATCCCAGTTTGTTCTGTTAGCTTTTGGCAGTTGTACAGCCTGACTGGTTTCGCCCTCCTTCCTCATTGTATCCTTGACTTCGTTTGCTGTATGGCCAATGCCTCGGATATTTTGAGGTTGACCAGAGGCGCTCGTACAGCTGGTCGCGGCTGCGTCTTTGGAGTACTCAGAAACCCCGCAGCACGCTCTGCCAGTACGCAAGGCTGTGCCTACATATCGTGGAACCTTAAGTTAGACATTCGGAGCTGCATTGGAAGCCTGGTGACAGGGACGTTAGTATGCTTAATTAAACCGACCGTTCCTAGATGAGTTAGTTCTTCATTTGTTCACTTTCTTCGTTATATGTATTGTGTGTACACGCACTGGCAGCACCACTGCCACACTGCAAATAAGTTTACAGAGCGGGGATAACGTCTTCACTTTCATGCGAATGCGTATACGAATTAGCTTCTTTCGGCCCCGATTTCAGACTCCAGAAAAGGAGACGACGTCTATTTTTATTGACCTTGGATGACCATCACTCTTCTCATACGCTGGTAGAGATATCTTAATGACAGCCACGGTAGGACGGTTGGACTGGACGAGCGTCTAACTTGTGGCACATTAAATGTACAAAATCTACCGTTACTTTCTCTCTGATCAGGGAAGACATTTGTCGTTATTTGACGACTCCGTGAAATTAGCCACTTCAGTTCAATTTAAGCAACTTAAATGAGTGTTTAATAAATAGGCTGTGTATTCACTGCCGGTGTGGGGCATCGGGAAAAACGGCTAGACACTAGCTGTCAGGCGCTGCAGAATGTACCTGCGGCTGTGGAGAATTATAATAATCCGCCTTGCCACACACATATATATATATATTTTTTTTTTGTGTGGTTATTATGTGACTGCCTCGATGCTGTTCGGTCTCGTCTGTAATTGAGTTTTAATAAGGATATTGGTATTCTTTAGCCCGCCTAACGCACTGTAGGCGGTCTTTTTTGCATATCACATTTCTTATATACTTATGACTTATTGTTTGCATATATGTATATATATATATATATTTTTTTTTATGGGACCGTCTTCTCCGGACGGCAAAATTATTTAAGTTCAATAACTCTTCATTGAGCTTGAAATTTCCATTATTACATGAATTCAGACAAATATAACTATTCAGGTAATTTTGCAGAAAAGGCTGTCGCCCGTGTCTGCCATATATATATATATATATATATGTATATATATATATATATATATATATATATATATATATATATATATATATATATATATATATATATACTTCTTGTTAACCTGTGCACGTTCCTTACGACCGAGAGTCGGAAATGGAATGGACACGTTTGCGAGGGTACAATTCTCAACGCTCAGTTAGTTGTTTCATTTATATGTTTATACATAGCAACCTCATCTTGTAGTAGTGTCGTCGGAGTGAGTCCTTTTGCGCGCCAGACGCGAAACAAAGCCGCTCTTTGTGGTGTAGCAGACGACCGCGATGGACCGACCGTGCTGTTTATGTTTGTGTGGTGGCATTTGTGTTGGTAAACAGAGACGCCGCTGTGCCGCTGCAGCGGGCGCGAGCGCAAGAGAATCTCTGTGTACAACAACAAAACCGACCACCCCCCCCCCCCCCCCCCGCATCATCAGCATCATTAGTGTTGTTGTGATCATCAACTTCATCATCATCATCATCACCATCAGCATCGCCATACTCACATCAGTGAAGTGTTCGAATTCTTCACGAACCGAGTCGGTGTTTCTAAATGTGTCGACGCGTTCGTGCAAGCATGCTGCATGGAGAAGCCAAATTGTTACTAAGCTAAGTAACACAGCACTATTAAAAGTGCGCCAGTGTCAGACCCGAATCAGAATCAGAAACGCGTCCTTCGAACACGTCCTTCGATTGATTGATTGCTGAGCTTCGAAGTCAGCCCAAATCGTCGGGGATCACGATCGTCAAGCTATCGTGATGAACGATATTTATACTACTCGTTGTCTTGGCTCGTCAGCGCAGACGCCGATATCAATCAAGACCGGCCGCCTCCGCCTTGGATTTCTGTTATTGGTCGTAGATGACCAGAACATCGGATCTATTTAAAACGTCCTAGTAGCCAAACAAAAAACAAGTCAGCAACTAGTAAAGTAGCATGTCTATCTGCCTAGAAGAAGAAAAAGAAGCCATGCCGCCGGCAATTGCCCCGACAAGCTCGAAGCTCGCCAGCCAAAATCGTACCTTTTGTACCTATGCACAGATACAATCTCTGTATGTATATTATATTTATGCGTGAACGTGAGTGTGTGTGTGTGTGTGTGTTTTACTTCATATATCATATATCTATGTAAGACTGTACGCGCGTAGGAATGCAGGAAGTGGGCCGTCTTGGTGGTGAGGCGTGATACGTGTTTTATCTAATGAAGACTATGAATAACTCCTAGAAAGAAGTGATGGACTGATTGACGACGACAATGACAACGACATCGATCTTGTTCAGTGATCGAAGGCCAGCTATTAGGAATTACACTTTTGTGTGTTGTTACGGCGCATTTGTCGTCGTTGCGGCGCCGGTTCCGTGTCCGATCCGTTTCGACTCTCTAGAGCCGCGTCATGTTGAGTGTGCAGAGCAGTAATCGAGCCGTGATGGTTATCCGATGGTCCCGGTGGTTTCATCTATCGCAGCTAACGACATTTGCTCGCTGCCATCATTACCGGTGCGCGGTAGCGCATTGTTACTGTGAACTCTCGCGGCTACCTCGAGACCTCCTGCAACACGCCATCGTGAAGAAACCGTCGTTCGTTTGCGGACGTGAAGGAAGATTTGCCAAGTCAATGAAGAGCAAGTAAAAAGAAAGGAAGATTTTTACTGTGCGCATTCGCCCGATCACGCATCACATCGTGTTGATTCCACTCAAATCATGCATCATCAACAGCATAGAAGCAGTTGAACAATCACGCCACAGTAATTGATGTGATTCATCAGCATCGTCAACAGCAGGGAGGACGCAGCAAGCGATAGTATGTAGTGAGAAGAAAAAGAAAACGCACACAGACGGAGACAGACAAGTGAAAAAGCGAAATCATTTATATTCAGACGCCAAGCTCTATCTACCTATCGCGTGGTCGCTTCGGTGGTTGGGTGGACTTTGGCGGCGCGTTCAAGTGACGCAAATTGCGTCAGGTGAATGGTTTTCATTTGATAGACCACCGCACCGCAAACATGGATCCCACTTTGGATGCGAAGCAACAGTATAGTGAATTGAAGCGACGACTTCGGCAATTGATTGCGGAGAACGAGATCTACAAACAGGAGATTGCCAAGGTAAGTCTTGCGTGTGTGAATGAATGAAGCTTCTAATCAGCTAGGTTACATAGGCGATTGATGTGCTTTGAGACAGAGCGTCAAATTCATAGATACACGAACAGTTTTTAGTTGTTTGTAGGCACCGTTTTTTAGTAACTATTTCAGCAGCCTGCTGAAAGACGGTGCAGTACTTCATTTTTTGCTAATCTCAAAGATAGGCGATAATACGATATGAACTGTTATGAATCGATAGAAATGTGTATTAAGAACACATCGCCGTCGTAGAAACGAGTACTAGGATTTTGAACTGAATCTAAGAACTCTAAGAACGGAAAAGCGATGTCGGTGATGTTCTCATGGCTTGGTGCCCTCTACGTTATCATCAACCCTCTGACTCGAATGTTGTCTTTGGTGTGAATAGCCCATTACGTATTGTACATCTCGATATGAGTGCAAGGTTGCTAGTTTAGGACGCGTTCTCTTCTAATGCCGACCTTGGCTGGCTATTGTCTGTATGTTTACTTTGCATGTGTTTTATTAATGAGTTCTACATTCTTGGCGACTTTGACCATCGTAGTAAATATTTGCCATGCCATACCGATAACCACAACACCACTTCCACCAAATCTAGAGCAACATCACCGATATGCTAGCCGTTCTTGTCTGACCGAAATCGACCCGGTACAATAGAAAATACTGTAATTATCAAACAATTATTAAACTAAAGCTCTAGACTTGCTTGGTAAATGTTTGAAAAACGACACCTCCATATCATATAAAAAAAGTTCTTATATATAAATATATATGCGAGCTTTGATAGTTGATAATTGTATGGCCCCGCAAGGATGTTTGTGCTCGCGTTATTGCATTGGTATGTTTAATGCTGCGGTTGACCGATAGCATCAAGTCACGTACTGCCCCTGACGATATGTTACGCCTTGAAGTTGTATCTATTTGCTTTGAAATTTGAATTAAACATTTTCATATTAGTCATCATCGTCATCGTCGTCGTTATCGTCATATACATATGGTCGTAATGTTCTCGCAGATAGCGAAACGTTGGTGCTGATATGCTCATACCGTGTACATTGTATGCGTTGCGGGCGTGGTTGTGTGTTGTGCGTTTTAGGTGAACGATCGTCTTCTTCGGGTGACTCGGGATAAGGCCTTCCTGCTGGATCAGTTGTTGCCGTTTGAGGAGGACGACTCGTCGACGGAAAGCGAGCTTTCCGATTCGGACCAGGACTCGCATCACGCGGCAGCGATCGGCGGGGCCGCCCCGCCAACGGCCTCGCCATTGCTGCTGCTGCCTCCTCCGCCACCTGCGCCGTCCCTAATACCTCCCGCCGTCAGCAGTAGCAGCAACAGCAGCAGCTGCTGTAGCGGCAGCTTGTCGGCTTCGCGACGTTCCCAGCCCCACCAGAATCTGGGCCCACCACCACCACCACCACCTGCTGTTGCTGATCAGCTGCAGCTGCAGCAGCAGCAGCAGCCGCCGAACAATAGCCGCACGACAGCAGCAGCGGCGGCGGCGACGAACAACACGGAAAAGCCGCCTCCGGGAACCAAGAAGCCGCGCGCGCCAAGACCGCGCAAGCCGCGAAATCCTCCTGCCAACGGCGGGCTACCGTCCGCTGCCGAGCAGGCTGTGCTCAGTGGAAGCCGTACTTCTGGAGCTGGCGGTGCTGCTGCGGCTGCTGCTGCTATAGCAGCTGCAGTTGCTGCTGGCGCTGGAGGAGGCGGGGGTGGTGGAGAAAAAAGTAGCAGTAGAGGGGCCGGCTCTACCGGCAGTTCTGGCCATCATAAGTCTGAGCCTGGTGGTGGTGGTGGTGGTGGATCCATCGGTGGAGGTGGGGGCGGAGGATCGAAAAAGTCCCTTGGAGGGGGTAGCGGTGGTGGCGGCAACGCTCTCGACAATCAGCTGACTACCGCTGTGGGCGGTATCGGGCCAGCACCAGGAGCAGGAATAGGAGGGGTGCTAGGAGATCATCGAGGAGGAGGTGGAGGTGGGGGTGGTGGTGGTCATCAAAGATTGCCATCCGGAAGCCATCATAAGGATGGCAGTTCTTCGGCAGGACATGGGTCAAAATCGGCGGATCGATCGGCGAGCGGCCGTAAGTCTAGTAACAGTAGCGGCGGCGGCGGCTCTCAACGAAAAAAGGCCCGATTAGAACAACAGGCTGCGGCAATTGCTGGCCAGCGAGCTCATCCAGTCCAGGGGCGACAGTCGCATAGCCAACATCATCAGCATCAGCAGCAGCAGCAGCAGCAACAACAGCAACAACATCAACATCATCCGATGCCGAAGGCGTCTGGACGTCACAGGGCGAGCAGTACCAACCATTCATCGGGCAGTAGCTCGCACCACCACCACCACCAGCACGGTACTGGGGGGGGTCACACTCATCACGGGGCCAGCGGCGGCCCCATCCACCACTCGACAGCAGCGACGACGACGACGACGACAACGACGCCGACCTCGTCCTCATCGTCGACAGGTACTGGCCACAAGCGGGCAGGCGTATCCTCCTCTTCGCATCACGGATCATCAGTTCATCACGGCGCTGATGTCGGCGGCGGCGGCTCTCTGCCAGGACGAGAGGAGGCCACGCTGCGCAACGAGGTTTCGCCCTCTCGCGTTGCGATGTCAAGTAATAAGAGTGGTAGAGGCGGCGGTGCTGGTGGTGGTGGTGCAACAAACATTGACATGAACCACAGCCGCAGCTCTGTTCGTAGTAGTATGGACGCCTCGATTGCGGTAACGCCACCTCAACCAGCAGCGCAAGCCGGCCCGTTGGCACCGCACGCACTCGTACCGTCCGTGTCGAGTCGTCCGGCGGAAAATCCGCTCACATCGGAGGAACTCGAACGGCATCTAGCGGCAAAACAGGGCGCTCGAAAGATTCAGTCTCTACCACCACAGCCGGCATCGCTAACGTTACCAGCTGAGCTATTTAACGAAGACGCTTTTCTCGGAGATTTTGCCGCGGAACAAATTGTCTAGTGGGCTTCGGAGCTATAAATCTAGGCATTATATATATATATATATATATATATATTTGTTTTTAACCAATGTAGTTTTGCGATGAAATAACGCTTACTTACTACAAATGGTGTCTATTTGACCCGTTTGACTTGCGTGCCAGATTCGCGCTGGAAGTTCACTTGAAAGGTTGCACCGATACCGTACATTGTGGACATGTGTGCGCGCTCGGTTTGGTCGGACATTTTCGTATTCACGGTGGTGACGGTCGGCCTTGATCTGTAAATTGGCGAAAGATGTTGTATTCGCATGAAGCACGAACCGGTGTTTATTTATTTAGTTCAATGGGAAGTTATAACCAAAATGCGGGTTTCACAACCGTGCTGCTTTTTATTTTATTTTATTTGGCACGTGACCAGCTATGCCGGCATGCTTGATAAGTTGTAAGTTTGTTTATCAAGCGTTTCATTTTCTCTTGTTTGATAGCTAAAATGTCAGAGTAGAATATATTACCAAGTAGACACGTCTCACAAAAAGATTATCAGCTTCATCCAGAGTAATTTCCAAGAAAGGCGTTTTTTTCCACTTTACTAAGTATTTCGTGCTACTGGCAACCTCAGCTGTCTAGATTAGACTAAGCTAAGTTTGCATCAGTGTATGCATTGGAATTAGTGTTTAAAATACATTCGCTTCAGTGGTGAAACCGCGAAGCCAACCAACATTTCACCTGTCCGAAGCTGGAAGCTGGAGCCCGATTATGAAGCTTGTTATATCGGTGGTCATTGCTATGAATATGACGATGTTTTCATTTATAAATTTCCGATGTTGTTACATATTGTATTATGATGGGTAAATGACTAATTTTTTTCATCACTGTAAAATACCTGTATCGTAAGGCAATGTTGTACAGCTGTAAATATTGTGGTATCTCTGATTTGTCGTGTGATCCTTCCATTGACATGCGACATTCTCATTTATGACTTGGTGTCAAGCGCGCACACTGAAGATATATATACATACACATAATAAACGGAACCAATGTGATTGTACATAAAATGCGAGTTTTTACTTTCTTTTTGTCCGGCTCTGGTACTTGTACGTATTAGCCGTCAAAAAGGTACACTGATGTTGTTTCGATCGGTTTGGTGTATATCTAAATATATCTATCTCGGGGCGCGTTAATTTTGCATATTTCAAGCCAATGCGTTATAAATAATGCCAAAGCAGCGACTTGGGCTGGCTGAACACCATCTCGTCCATATATTCGGACGACATGCAGCTGACTAACGTATAATAATGCAATCCTGGCCGTTCGTTAAAGATACAAAAATTGCTATTTATGTACAAATACCTATGGGCGGCTACGCAATTTGGTCTGGCGTAGTTCTGCACGTTTTCGCGATATGTTATGCAAAAGGTTCGCTGGACCTATGCTGTCCAGCTGTTGTATATAATATTCTGTAAAAGTTGTCACGAAAGAAAAGGTTGTATGTTTAATCCACTAGTATACTAGAGTATAAGAAGTTTCAGTATATAAAACTAGTGATTGAGAAGACTGACAACAGCAATCAGCACACAGTGATCTACCCATTCTTATTATTCAGTAGCTTATCTACTAATTTATATTACAATATTTTGTCGGATGTATCGTTCTGAGATTCTAACATTCGTTTTTTGACTCGTTTCTCCTCGTTTATTGTGAGCTTGTCAAAGGTGTTAAATCTTTTGAATTTAACAATTGCTTGGCTTGTTAGCTCTCTGCTGGGATTAGCGCCTCTTCATACAATACACATTATACTCATCATATAACGCTGAATTTGGCCTGGTTTCGATATGATACAGGGCGTTATTTGTTAGCGTGTGGCTACTTAAGCTGTTGATAGCTGCAGTCTTGTTTATCTATTCAGTGTCAAGTCTCTTGAATATGCAGATGACCCGAAGCTTTGTCTTCTCGTTATCTTTGAGAATGCCCACCCTATAATGCACTCGACAGTCTATGGCGTAGCCCGCTGGTGTTCAGAAAATGGCGTGCTTCTCTCACCGAATAAATGTATTATTTGTAGAATGCGGTGCTCCAGACGTTTACTATAAAACAACTGTTAATATGCTATTCTTTTCTCCATTTACCTACAGAATCAACGATGTATTACACCGAAAACAGCGCTTTTGTCCTATCACAGAAATGGACTATTCGCTTAGCGTATTTTAAAAGATGAAGCACGACTGGCATAACGCTGAGTGATTTGGCCGTTGTATAACACATCAATTTATGTCTTAAAGGCGACTTTATGCTATGTTACTCTAAGTAGTAAATCCGAAATGCATCTATGTGTTCTTGTGCTGAAAAGTCTCTACAGGACGGAGTTCGTGGAGGCCCTATTGCGTCTTGCAAGCACCATTTTCCGTTGCCGTATTTACAAGGCCTGAAGCGCATTTGTAAGCCTCGTGTTCTTACCAAACGCATCATCGTTTCCTAAAATGGAATCCCTATCTAGTTAAATATAGAAAACTAGTAGAGGAAGTCTAAGAAATATTCCTAGGACGTCTGAGGTGCTCTAATGACAGAACATCTGACGTTTTTCCTTCTGTTGGCACCTTTTATCAACAATGTCAACTTAAAAAGTATGACTTACCTAAACACAGACCATAACTCCAAAGACTGCGACCCACATTGAACATTCTTTATTGACTTATTTGCTTGGTGACTGGCCTGATGGGCCAACGGGAATTCAGATTGTTGTGGCTTATTTGATGGTTAACAGGACGCCCCTTGCATTGATTATGTGCATACATATTTCATACACCGTAGATATGGATTTATACAACATGTTATACAATATTATTATAGTGATACATTAAGAATATTGTATGTGCCTCTTTATATGACAATTAAGGTGGCATTATATATATATATATATATATATATATATATATATATATATATATATATATACTAAAATACGCAGACACTTACACTCCCGCCGCTGTACAACAAACAAACTATATCATGGTTGCTCTTTTGGCTTCCTGTTTGCCTTTTCCGAATCGCTTTTGCTGAGTTCATACACCGCCTGCGGCAACTAGTCGTAGTAACACCAGCAATCCAGTCATAAGTAGTAAAAGGAATAACATATTACAGAAACTGATAAAGCTCCATATAAAATCACATTGTTGGAAAACATGCACAATATGCGCATCATTTTCTCAACTTCAAACATAATTTCTTCAAATCCTCGCTCATTCCTCCGGACCAGTTAGTTTAGGTTTTCGACACTAGTTAAATACCTACTATTGGAGGCGTGGTCTACTACTGGGGGAACTAGTGCGCTAGTTGTCAAGGTTGTCATCCACCGGGGTGTCGTCGGTTCGATCCCTGTTGTTGATCGCATTTTCATTGAGCGATGCTCATTGAGAATAGATGATAAGAGAGTCAGCGGCCATGCTGCTACCACAAAGACTGGTGTTGGGGAAACCCTAGATATAGTGCGTTTAAGTTTTTAGTTATTTAGATTATCACTTCTTTTTTTAAGACGAATATCGAATAAACATCAATATATTCCGTTGGCTGTGCATGACTCAAAAACTGAAACATCGCACTATGATTGATTCAATTGCCTCAACGAATATCTCTATGGCGATTTTATGAGTTCGTCCCACGCATTACGTGGAAGTCACTCTGCAGTCCTATAGTTCAAATATTTCCGAATACAGATAAATCAGTCCGCAGTAAAAAGAAAAATAGGATGCCAATTTATGAAATTAAGTTAAATTTTGATTTACATCAAATTCATTTTTGAGGTAACACATGTTTATATATATATATATATATATATATATATATATATAGCATAATGCGTTTTTTTGCTGATGTTTTTTGCAAAGTGCCTGCTCAGATTCAGCGCGCTGTGTTTGCAACCGGCAATGGCCACCTCATCGTCATCAGACTCCGAGGAAGAAGCGCGTCTTCGAGAAGCCGCCATCATAAACGGCTCGCTACCCAAATTAACAACTGCCGCCAGCCAAACTCCTGCTACCGGACGACAACAGGTATTTGAGAGTAAGCCTTTGGCATTGCCTTGAAATTTGCTTGAAGTTTTGTCGATGCGTGTTAATCATTTGAATGGTTTAGCTTCACGTTTGTGTTTGACGCCTCAGCGCTTTGCGAGCCAAATGCTTAACTAAGTACAGATTGCCTAAAGCCAAGTGCCTTGGGCTGTTCATATTCTTAAATGGAGCCGTGATAGCAATATGTATAGCAAACGAACACCTGCCCTATTTGGCCGGTTTTCTTATTTCGCTTCTTTGTTGTTTTATCAGCTTTCCGAAGTTTCTATGTGGTCTGGGTGAAAGCGCACCGGAGATAGAATTTATGTAGAAATTTCGAATTATGTTTACTTTTTAAAAATACTTTTTGTATATGTTAAGTACACACGGTTGTTGATTTAATATTAATTTTTTACTTTGTTCTAGAGTCTGTAGAATCTGACACAAAAATGAAATTAAAATACGGGAAAATATAATTTCGGTAATGTGTTAATTATATAGTGTATTCAACTCTTTTAATAGCAGTACCAATTTTATGACGTTTTTTTTACCTCAGTTAAGATTTGTTTAATGGGGCCATAATCGATTTACGAAAGAGAAAGTACCCGAATTAAACTGATATTTAGCAAGTTACGAACAAATATGTATCACTATTTATTCGGTTAACAAGTCGCTATGCGTAGTTTCCTTTTCTATTGAGATGGCGGAGTTTTACGGACACTGTGCCTTTATTTTACAGCTAGCGTGATAGCATTGTTTTGTTGTCGATTGTGCAGCAAAGGCCGTTTTTTGCCTTTTTGTCGCTTTTGCCACATGTACGTAGTACTTGACAAGCGCATACAGCTATTTTAAAAGTCAAACTAAAATTGAATTGGTATATCTGCTAGTTGATGCAAGTTTTCTTGACTTGGCCACTTCGTATTTATATCTGACTCCCTGTGTGCTGCTAGCATTAATTAAGTCATATTTACGTTGAGAAGAAGTGGCACCTATCAAAAACTTGCTTTTTCATTTATATCGGCATGCGCTGCCTCTCATATATTCTTAGTGAGCGTCGTCCAAAGAAAAATTTGATCAACTACAGGGATTGAACCGGCGACACCCCGGTAGATGACAACTACGACTAACGCACTAGCCCCAGATCACGCCGTTACATACGAGTGTATATACAGGGTGAAGTCCTAAATTAAGTACACTTATTTTAAGAAGTAGTAGAACTAGATTTTTTTTTTAGAACTAGATTATATTACTAGAGTGCGGATTATTTGCAGAAGGCAGATGAAGGTTATGGGGATGCAGACCCTCGTACTGGACGCTTTGAGCTTGAGCCGCAGTGCAAGAAGTTCCTGGCAGGAAAGCTTGACGAATTTCTCGAGACAACATACAAGTTTAAGAAGAAGAAGGGGTAATTATCAAACATTTTTATTTCAAGTCTGATATATGTATGTATGTATATATATATATATATATATATATATATATATACATACATACATGTTGACCACATATATCGTTAAAGAGGTGACGGTTGCAATCTAACATATACGTGTAGATACCGTTTAAATGCATATAACGTAACGCTTTAAATATTTTGGGCAAATACGAAGTTGACAGGGAAATTGCTTCCGCCCAAACCGCTGCCGTGCTGTCTAAGTTTGCAAATGCTGACGCGTAATGTTGCATTATAAAGACATGCCTTTAAAAGCGATTTCTCACTCGTGAGTTTAATATCTTGTTTTGTTTTTGTCTCTCCGTTAGAGGCTGCCGCTGCCGTGCTGTCTAAGTTTGCAAATACTGACGCGTAATGTTGCATTATAAAGACATGCTTTTCAAAGCGATATCTCACTCGTGAGTTTAATATCTTGTTTTGTTTTTGTCTCTCCGTTAGAGCGGACACGGTCGTCCGGCCCGTGACAGAGACCGCACCAGCGGGAATTCGGTTGTTCAGCAATTCGACGTATCTTGCTGATCTTCCCAGCAGAACTAAAACGGTATAACTATGTTGTCAAAGAGTCAAAACATAATTCTGGTACCAATTTGCACCATATAGATAGATCCGCATCATGCCCTATGCTCGATAGCTCATATTGAACACTGCTCATTTATATTTACAATGACATTTTTCGGGCAGACCCTCAGCCAAGATTTAACGTCCACGTTACTGCATTTTCGTATTGCTGCATAGACGGAACCCCATAAGTATAAATGTGCAACAGTGGGGCTCGACCCCGCTAACCTTTGTGTCTCCCCCGGTCGCGACGTGCAGGCAAATGCACCACGCCACCGGGCTCGACATACATATTTACTACTAGCCTCACATTTATCTCACTCATATTGAGTATGCATATAACGTTGATACTTATACTGTTGTCAGCTGCTCTGCGTTGCATGTCATTCGAGAGAGTCGCTGCAGCGATTTCTTCCAGACAGACAGACGCGTGATATTCTGTACATGCGTCTGCCTCGTAGCAATTATGAGGTAGACGAGTGTTACTGCGGCCGGGACGAACAGTCGCCGGGCATCGTCTGCCTCTCTATAAAGGGAGTGCGGTAGGTCTGTGCGCACTGTTGCAAGTTTGTGCCGGTGAAGGTCGTTTCAATATAGCGGAGCCAAAGCCCCCAGATACTGCAAAGAGTTGCCAAATTCCGAAGGTTGGCCACCGCAACTTTGCAACAGCTTAAAGACACTGAAAATGCTTGTTGCTGCAAAAAGTGACTATGGTATAAAGAATGTGTCAGCACGGTGGTATCTTGTGCTACGACCGGACCTTCAGCCGAATTATCAATGGCATCCATCTATTTGTGTCGCGTGTCTCCCGCGACAAAGGCCATTAGCTCACTGTGATAGCGGGCCAAGGCATCTGGGTGAGTGTGCGGTTGAGTGTACGACGCTTAGAGAAAGAATGAGGACGGCAACAGCAAAATGATTGAATGACTGAATAGCAATCGAACCAACTTCTTTCTGGCGTAGAGGACCGTTTGTGTTCCGTCCTGGTCCTGGAAGTAAGAGTAGCTGTGGTATATAGAGGTAAGCTCCACGGTGTTAAAAGCTTATACCGGTAGGACAACCGTATGGTGTTGACACACAGGACGCAGCCTCAATACACAGCGAAAGCCTCGAGTCCGACTACAACGCTAAAGAAAAAGGTGAAGCGAGCTAAAGCACAAAAAAAGAATTGAAGAGGGAAGACAGGAAGAGAGAAGAAAAGAGGCACAATTTCGATAAAATGGCGAAAAGCAGATACATTCTGTACTACGCGTCTTATCATACAGAGTAGATGCTGGAGGTGCAGGTTCAGCGTTTGTTTGATGGCAGTTGCACGGTCATTTATGATGATTATTATTGTGCCCTTTATTTGTGTTCGCATGGGACGAAGTAGTCACTGAGACAGGCTCGACAGGCTTATCACGGGTTTTCGGGGATGCTGAAATTTAGAAGCAAAGGAAGTGCTTCGAAGAGGAAGGCAACAGGGCAGAACTTAGCAGACGGAAGACGCATTGCAAGCAGCCTATCTTAAATTGCTGCCCTCTTTAATACTGCTTTACAAAACACATGCAATGCATTTAAACGCCTTGAAATGCTCCTGGAACTGCAATGCTACTATGTCCGATAGCCGGTTTAACAGTTAATTATTGCTATATGGGTATATGCACTTATAAGAATTTTGACGAGGTTGCCTGTGAGTGCGTGGTTAAGCTTTGTGTGTGTGTGTAATTGCATATTTGGCTCAGCTAGAACTAGTAAATTAACCTCAGATCGAGTTACTACGAATATAACTGTTATAATTACAGAGTACGTCTCGATCGAAGCCGAAGAGAGTCTCCATACTCAAAACAACGTCGACTACCGAAGAAATGCTGCGCTCCTGTGCCGTGTCAGCAGACTGGATCGTTAACTCGAACCCTCTAACCAATTTCAGTAAGATATCCAGCTGTTCAGCAGAAGCAATCAATACCGAAAGCAAGCCAGCGAAGTTGAAGAAGTGACTTTGCATGCACGCCTAAGTGTATAGACCGCGGCCTGTTAGGATTTGTATATGAAAAAAGTACATAGATAAAGTTACAGCCTCGTAATAAGCACTCTGTAGTCGGAGGAGATGTGATTGGGAAGTCATTGCCACTATTGTGTAAATGTTTTATAACGTTGCTATAAACAGTATTGATTTACATGGTACTCGGATTTTTGCTTAGGTATAATGTTAGACTAAGTCGATGTTGCCTGACTGTATCCGCTATATATCCGCTAGAAGATCGAATTTATTAATGATGCCAATGGAGCGACAATTGTCTCCCGAGAACGTGTGCGCCGCAAATGTTACTCAATCTCGTAAAGAGTGGGCTGAGACCACATTAGCAGTGTGCCCCGGACGGACGCAGCATTCCCGCGTTGAACGTCGAGATCGAGACGTTGTCTCAAGAAACCTGCAGATCGCTTATCACCAGTTGCCAGGTTTAATTGCTCCCCGACTCTCTGGAGAAGTTTGCGGGTGATGTTGCCTGGGCCGCCCAGGGTTTCAAATGCTAGCGGCTGAAACTCATGTGGGTACCCGATGGAAGCGTATTTGGCAAGCTTTCTTGTCTCGGCTAGACTGCCAGCGTAGCCTGCCGAGACCGCCCCGCCACCGACCATTGAGGGTGCTAATGAGTCGGTGACTGTGGCGTCCCAAACAAGCATCTTTCCCCTACTGAAAGGGGTAAGGGTCATCCCATCTGGGCGCTTACCATCTACGGCGGAGAGACCTTGGGGCTCTAGAATGCAGGGGTATCCGCATGATCGAAGCGCTCGGCTGAAGGTGTCGTTAATACCGGCATGTCTAGCCCGCCGTCCGGCGCTTATGATGCACGATAAACCGTGATGCGCTAATTTGTCTACAGGTTGACCGCATCTGCATTGATGAGGAGTGACGAGGTCACAGCCAAGACGAAGACCTGTCGCAATTCTTGTTGTTTCATTGTCCAGGAGAGTGCCCAGTGGGGCGCTGGGAACTGCATGAAACCAAGCTTTGGATCTCTTGGCAGCGACCGCTTGGAGGCGAGCCTTCGTGGAGTTGTCGGCAGTACCTGCGAGTAAGCTTCAATACGTTTCGTCGTATAAGAACGCGCTCCAGTCCCGCTGGCTCAAAGGGTTATCCGGAACGCCCCTGCATACTGTCTTTAGTTCTTCATGTAAGCGTCCCTTGAGTTCGTTGTACTGAACAATACCGGCCTCGTCTAATAGTGCGGTGGCGTTGCTCTCTGACCGGAAGAGGGAAGAGACTATCGCTTGCCCAGCCGAGACGAGCGGATCCGGGATCCCCAGGCCCCCCTTCGAGATTGGTAGTTGAGCCTGCTTTCGAGCGGAAGGTGCCAGCGATAGATTGAGAAGAGACTCGAGGCTGTTCACAGTCAACTCGTTCAATGCACGCAGATCCTCTACTTGTTCTGTTAGGTTCGCTCCGCGGAGAAGATGGGTGACCCTGGTAGCTGAAAACGAAGATCGGAGTAAGAAAAGGGCGCGGTGGGCACCAAGCGGGGCGAGGTTGTCGGCGACGTCCTTTAGCTTGTTTTGCCACTTTGCCAGTGCGCGCGTGAGCCCTTGCGGTCGAAGCGGGACTCCCAGCAGCTCCAGGTCGCAGTCAAGTGTTACCTTACATCCCGGCAATAAGGTCTGTAGAGTGTCAAGGTCAGGAGTCTGTGTGCTGCTGCCTGTCACATAAATCTCGCATTTCTCTGGGTTTAGTTCTAAACCCGAGCTTGCACGAAAATCCAGCACGCGCCGAACGTCGTCAGCAACTATGTCCGCATCGCCTCCTAGCACGCCATCATCAAGGTACCAAACATTCAGCGGGCTGTTGAGGGAGTCGACTAGGTCTTTAATGTCTAGGCAAAATAAAAGGGGAGCCAAAGGATCACCCTGTTGCAGCCCCGTAGCCGAAGCTATGACATCATCTGGGAGAACCAAGCAGGAGGCGTTACGGTACGCCTGGTTGAAGTAATGCGATAACTGGGGACAATGCTTTAAGACCGCCTTTAAGAGATAGTCCCGTCTTACAGAGTTAAAAGCGTTTTTAAAATCCAGTTTTACAAGGACCCCAGGGAGCGTGCGTGAATCAATAAAAGCTCGGGTGGCGTGAATAGCGGCCTCAGCCCCTGCTGGTGTGGCAAACCCAAGCTAATGTAAGCCTATCGCCTCGCGAATCGTCTCCCTGGTTCGATTACAGGCAATTTTTGCAGCCAGCCTGCGCAAGGTAGAGGAGCATGCAATCGGCCTTACCGACCCGTCTTTCTTCTGTAAGGCGAAAAGCCTTGCCCCAAAGATTATGGGCAGTAGTTGAGGTGGGGGGGCGCCCCACAAAAGTAAGTCAACAACTTTGGCCAGTGCACTCGCCAGTCGGCTTGCTGTGTCTCCCAGGGTTGGAGAAAGTAGGTCCATGAGCAATCTGGATCGGATAAAATCCAGTCCCCCGGCGGCACTCCGTGAAAAACTGGGCCGGGGGGTGTTTATCGCGGAGAGCTGTCAAGTGATCTGTGCTGGGAGCCAGCGCGTCCGATGATCCGATCAGTTTCGCGGCCCCTGACACGTCACCCTCCGATAGCTTCAGAATGGTCTGGCGGACAGGATCATTTGTAGACGTACGGGTTCTCGCGGCGGCCGGGGGTAAAATCTCGGCTAGGCGCAGCCCATTGGAGAATTCACGTAGATTGTGACGGATAATAACGGAGAGCGTCGTTGCGAGTCGCAGGAAGGCGGAGAATCACTGGCACGAAGGAGAGGAGCGCACCCCATGCAATGTCGTTATTATCGGCTGAAACTCCCAATAGGACCTTTGTTAGAGCTTCCGCTACCTGTTTCCGAACCGCTTTCGGGACGATCCTTAAGAGTCTCAACCTCTTCGCTGCACCCTGAATATTTTCGATGATACGGGCGGGCTGCTGTGTGTTATTATCGATTGGCATGTGCGAAAGTAGAGATAAATTACTAGAACTTGATGGGTGTTTGGCTGTTATGTGTCTAGTGAGTCCTCTTCTTGTGTATAACCCGTTGCAGAAAGGACAGGCTATTCGCTCTGACTCTGTCGATAACCCTGACTCGCCACTGGCTATATTATTTGAGATATGTTCCGCCATTATTCCATTATGTGTTTAAGACTTTCCAACACTGGTAGTAGATGCAGACGGGGTTCTAAAACCTGACACGACTTGCGACAAACGAGTTACAGCGTCGGCCGTGGTCAGGTTTGACCGCGCGAATTTGGATGTTCGACGCGCCGGGGTGCGTGTTAATCGCCGCCTTGGAGCAAGCACTCCTTTGTTGGCGTAGGGTCTCCCCGTGCGCTTTTTAAGCTTCTTGGCGGGAAGTGGCCTGGGTGCAGGTAGTAGCAACTGCTGGTTAGGGTCTTCGGGCGACTGGGTAATCCCGCGAACAACATTGGCGTACGTATGTTGCCCACTAGGATGTTGCGACGTGGCGTCTAATCCAGATGTGGGGTTTATTCGACTGCTGGTGATCTCCGCAGTTGGGTGTGTTACCCGAACCTGCTGCAGGGTTCTGGCTTCAAGGAGCAATCTGTTTCTTTCTCTGAGATAGGCCAGACGGGGGCAGGACGGCGAGCCAGACGGGGGTCCAACTTGCCTCTGTAAGGCAAGTTGGAACTCCTTGAATTGTCGCCCTGAATGTCGATAATGATGGGCAGTGGGCTGACACCAAGAAGTCTCCGAGTTTAGTTACCGGTAGGAGCTTCTGAGTAGATTCTATATCGGGAAGCCACACTATGATCGACTTTCTGTCCCCGGATATCTTGGACTTGGACGACAAGGCATAGATGTGCTTATATATAGTTAGTAATGAACCTTCGGGAAATTCTGCTTCATTGCACTCCGGCGTCTCTTTCCGTCTAATGACTACTTTGAACGCACCCACCGAACCCGTTGATAAATCTTCCTTAAGTTTCTCTAAGTTTCGTTGTTCTCTTGAGAGGGTTTTTTTCTCCCTTCTTGATGTGACGGTCACAAACCCATCATTTGGTAAATCCTCCTGAGCTTCGGCCTCGCTTTCTGGCGGCGAAGCTGGCTTCTTTCGCTTGGCGCCAACGCTTGGTTGGTATGCCGAACTCGTTTCACATGGTGTATCCGTGTCCGTCGTCGCAGTAGGTCCGATGTTTGCAGTCGTTCTCGTTGTTGGATGTTCGTTGGGCACTGGAGACGCACACTGTCGTAGGCGAGCTATGTCCAGGGTTGGCGGAGTCCAGGGTTGGTCCGCTAGATATTATGCAAAACTTACTTAAGGGTTGCCGCAATTATAGAAGTGGCGGCGCTGTCTAGGCGACTAGTGCCCTAGTCATGGTTGTCATCTACCGAGATGCAGCCAATTCGATCTTTGTTGTTGATTGAATTTTCTTGGAGCAATGCTGATTGAGAATAGATGATAAAGCATACCACTGAGAGTCAGCGGTCATGCTGCCACAACTATTGAGGGAGACCCTAGGTATCTCAACATGCCCGGCCCTCGGTGCATTAAAGATGTACCTCACGGTGAGTTCCAAGCGCGTTGAAGACGCAGGATAGTCTAGAATTAAAAACAACTTCCTTAAAACATGTTTAAACTATACAGCTTGAAAAAACATTCCTGAGTGAAACATTACTAGAAGTATTAAAAGGCGCTTCAGAAGGTGTTCGCGAAAGCATGTGGTTCCAGCACGACGGAGCGCCACCGCACTCCAATCCTGCGGTACGCGATCACCTCAACGTGAACTTCGAGAATCTATGGATTGGCCGGAGCGAGCCGCTTGGCCACAGCGATTGCCCGAGTTAGCGAGTCTCGATTTGTTCTTTGGGGTTACCGGAAGGCTGTCGTGTACGAGATACCGGTAGAGTTACGTGAAGATCTGGTCACCAGGATAACATCCGCTGCTGAGACCGTTCGAGCATGTGCTCTATCTTTGCACATAGTTGTTGTGCCGAGGTGTTCGCGGAGGCTCATCTGAGCAGCTACTTAGGAAAATAAATAGTTGTTTGTGTTTTTAGAGCCACGATGAGTGATTTATCTGATAGCGTAAGTCATTTATGCATGCACTCGATCTCGACATGTCCTCCGGAACGTTTTAAGTACCACGCAACCACAGATAGGATCGCCATAGCATTGGCAGCAAACTTATCATCATGAAATGCGCAATTTGTATTAGTTTAATCGCCGCGAACGGTTGTAGGGTAATTATTTTTGAGATATTATACGTGAAAGCTAATAATAGAACTTCAATGTTTGCTAATTTTCTTCTCAACGACCATAGCGCATCTTTCAGCGGGCACCATATGCCCTTAAGTGGAAGCAGAATTGTCTCACGAAGACGAAGGTGTGCGTAGTTCTTCTAGGACATTTTGTGCTCCTATGTCAGGCAACAACACCAGTGTCCCACATTTTAGTAATTTTACTTTCACTCCAGAACAACACCTCTCCCATTGAAGAAAACTATTTGCTTCAACGAGCTCTACAATTTTTCTTCTATGATTCTTCAAATAGTTTTAGGTCACCCCTCTCTCTCTCTTTCTCTTTCTCTCTCTCTCTCTCTATATATATAATTATTATATCTTGTAAATGCAAATAAATTGCCCAATTTATCAAATAAAAATATGTTATGACTTTATGAGTTACATTAGGAAGCACTCTTAATCTGTTAAAGACGACGAGTCATATTTCCGCAGTAGTTAACTGCACAATTTTCCAAGTACAGTACTTAAAATAGAAAAAAAACCGCTCTAAAGTAAACATAAAAGCAAGTGTAGTCACAACTTAGTTGCCGATATGGCTGTCTGGAATTCGACGTTACACCCTCTAGAGAATCACATTCTTGGAACGTTCGGCATACGTTCGTGCTAGATATTTCGTTTTCCTGTGGAAATGATTCATACTTGCATTAAATAAAGCTAGGTTTTTAAGGTTTGCTTGGTGTAGACCTCTAAGAGAACTCGATTATGCTGAATGCTGATAATCATTTACTAATTTAATGCGTACTATCAACATATCTGTGTAGTTCGCATCTTCTCTATAGCATCTTAATGAATTGTATTGTCTGTATTATATACTAGTGTGCGTAATTTGCAAATACGCTATCATTCTAAAAATGTTTTGTTTATAGGTGAGCAAGAACTACTCTAATATATAATATGTAAAGATAGAGATCAGAACCATTGCACATGAGCACCAGCCTTTAGGAACGACGCATTTGTACGCCTAGCTGAACGCCTATGCGCATTTGTAGGGCTAGGAGATGGGCCAGTTTATTATTGACAGATAGTCAACATTGATTGTTGTCTTTTATTGTTAATACCCACTAAGAACCACCTTCCCCAACCCCCTCCCGGCTCGTAATTTTAAAACAGTACTTCAAAACCAGGACGGGTGCTGAGCTGGGGAGGGCGCGTTTCCTGTCGCGTCTTCTCCCTCATGACAGAGTCGAGATATTGGATTCCCTCCATCACGTCAGCGGCGGAGGAGAGCACGCGGGACACGATCACCGCCGTTCTCTGTTCAGCCTCTACGTAGCCTGAGTCGTGGCGATGTCGGAAGAGCGAGGGAGAGTCGGCGACTGTGTGATCGTGTCCGGGAGACTGGTGATCGTGTCCGCGACGCAATAGGACTAGCAGGACGTCGGTGCTAACGGTCCTGTAGGCTCTGCAGCCGCGCATAGCCATGGTGTGCCCGGCGGTTACGTTGGGTCCGTAGGGCTAGGCCGGCCCAAACCGGGGTCGCGTACAAGGCCGTGGTTTCCGCTACGGCCGCCAGCAGTCAGCGAGTCTCTTGAAAGAATGCGCGAAGCCTGCGCTACCTTCTTGGCGGCCTATTCGATGTGCGCCTTTCCTGTAAGGCCGGCGTCCAGCTGCACACCTAGGTATTTTGCCTGTTTCTTCAGGGTAATGTGGTGACCTGCCACCTCTAGGTTGACTCCGCTGGTCTTCTTACGGCCGGTCAGATAAAGCACCTGCGTCTTCTGCGGGGCAGGTTCCTGGCGGTTCGATACCATCCATCCGTTGACTATGTCCAGAGCGAGATTCGCCGTCGTCTCTAGCGATGTTTCCCGCCGTGCGGTCACCAGCATCGCCAGATCGTCAGCGTATGCAATCGTTTGAACCCCATCCGGCAGATCTGGGATGCGCAGGATTCCAAAGAACCGGACCGAAGACGGTGCCCTGCGGGACCCCCGTCGTAACCTTATGGGTGTGCTTCTCTCCGTAGACCAGCGTGCGCTCATTTAAGTAAGACGACACATTCGATTGAGGTATGGCGGAATCTGGCAATCTTCTAGAGCCCTCATAATTATGCCCCAGGTTACCGTATTAAACGCGTTCTTGACGTCCAACACGTGAGAACCTGGTCTAGATCGACGTCGTATACGCGGGGGCTCCGGGGTTGTGTAAGGAGAAAGGCCGAGAGACTAAGGTGTAAATCTCCTGTGCGGGGAGTGTGGGAGGGGGAACTCTAAGGCGGGCTACTACTATCTTGTGTGGAAGCCCCCACGGATCAATCTGGAACAACTCAATGAGGTCTTTGATTTGGAGATGAGCCTCAATGGCCAAATACTCTGATGCATTTTTTAACCATCCATTACTAAGCTTACACTGCAAAAAGGCGGTTGTTTTAATGGTCACGGAAACATTGTGTTTAGGAGTATTTCATTTAGGAGTGTTTCAGCCAGATCGCTTAATCTGGGATTCAGAGCGCGCGCCCGAAAGAGAGCGGCTTGGCAGATCATCTCTAAAGGTCTCACTTGCGTAACGTTGCCAAAATGTCAGAATTGTTGGCTTTTAAATTGTTTGGTAACCTCTTTTGTGAATGGAATTGGAGACATATGCTTATCTGCCAATACTTCATATAAGGATTTCCAACTTTAAAACCATGTGAATTCATAGGATGCAGGAAACGCAAACGTAACGACCGAACTATTAGCAGTCAACTACGCATATGATCTATATTTAAAATAATTCTTAGCAAATGAGGCCTACACTGCTCAAAGCCTACACGCGAGGCTACAACATTATCGAGGTTAAAGTTGATTGAAAATTACCTATTGATTGTTTCTCTGATCCGTCTGCTATGTTACTAGTGTTGGTAGCTTTGCTAGAACCTAATTTCGCATATAATATTACGTTTTCAAAGCGGGAGTCTTTTCTGTATGGGTCAACTCTGTAAACTAATCATATAGTTATTGCAACGCTGTTTGTAGGACTAGGCTGCTCACGTGCAGCCAAACCTATTGGCGCAAAATTGTCAATAAATGTTGCACCGATGACTAGACATATCTTGTAAACACTCCATAAAAAATGAGTTCCATTTATTAGCTTGTACTATTCAAGGCAAGCCTACACATTTCAACCGTATTTGTATTCGCCGTTTGTGAAATAGTCGTCAATAATAAAGACATCGGGCTTCCTCTGATAGCGTAAGGGAACGTAACTGTGTTTAATCCAAATAGTTAAGTAAGCTCCTACTTAAAAGCTTGGCTACTAAATCAGAAACTGTTGAAGTTGGCGTAACTGATTTGATAGGGCTGCAAGAAAGATAATGTCTTTATTTCAGTTTATTTCAGAGGGACCCAAATGTCATGTTCCCACCACGAATGGTTGATTACACTCATACAATGAAAATAACGTAATGGTGCTTTCAGTTTATTATTAATGGGAGTTCCGCTTCACCGTGATGGACATCTCTTAAGAGCGAACAGCATGGGCTGCTAACTGATGACATCGAATGGAACTTGACTACATTCTTCGTCAATCGCGAAGATCAGTTTGACAACTGTTTACTTTTGTTAGCGATGAATGATGACTCTGGACGTCTACTATGAAGTCACTCTTGGTGTGGTCATGTTGACATATCTTGCCATGTTCCAGACCTTTAACTTCATCGCTACCTGACAACATATGGTGGCGGTTCTACTCAGAATGGTAATTTTGGCGTAAATATTTGCACTCCGCTAGTCATGGGTTCGAAACCAGTACGATGGCCTTCTTCATTGCTGCACGTTTATAGTTTAAACTGGAAGAGTGGCTCGTAGGGAAGATTCTAACTATATAATTAGGGGGGGGGAGGGGTGTTCGACGGATGTACCCGACTAGGTTGTACAACTAAACGCATGCTTAACGGTAACGCCCTGGAGTACGCATGTGCATACATTATAAACAAATGTGTCATTCACACTAATTTATTTAAAGAATGAGCTTTTTATTGTATTATATATTCTAGTCTATTATAAGGCTACTGTGGTGAGGACACTTACATCAAGCACGTACGTGTAATGTTAGCAGATTATTCTCATCGAGATGCACATGGAAAAGAGACCGCCATGTAGAGCAAAAGGTCTCATTCTGTTAGCTTGCTGAAAGCTAGTAGTGGTACTGAAAGTGCTGACTTGGCGAAGCAGGAGACCGAGATATTTCTCCCTATCTGATATCGCTTCGAAACGCAACGCTGATCGTCTAGAATGACAATTGAAATAACGATCACTAACGCTCAAATAAAGCCGTAACAAAAACCTGAGCTACATGCGGGGTCCGTCGTATGGGGAGACAGCTCATGCATACTTGATCAATGACATTTAGATTCTAATAGAGGGATCAAGGATCGGTCATAACAAATCCATGATACTTGGTGACGCGGATCTCAATACATTGGCGGAGTCAGCTGAGGCACTAAAATTGTCAAAGTGCCAACCAGGGTGGCAGCCCTGAATGCGTAAAGGAACCGACTATGGATGCAAAACTCAAGGCAATCGCAAATTTACAAAAATATAAGCATTAACGCTCGAAATTAACGCGTGCAATCATCGTATAAGAAATGGCAATAAACAAGTTAAAACACTGTTACTAAAAAAAACTTGTCTACCGGTATTCGTAGTGTTTTTCTAGATAGAATATTAAAAGTAATTATGAGTCCCTTGTTTAAACCTTTTTACTGGCGGAAGGTAGTGTCGAAGAAATGCCACATATTTTTAAGCCTGGACGGGGGGGCTTGTGTAGGGAGTAATACCGGTTTAGTAGTGGGTTAGAAAGAGAGTCCCACAGAAGTAGTGCATTTCTGAATTTAAAATGTATTCCGCAGATTTGTAAATCCGAAATATATACAAATCGGCGCACCAAGTTCGATATCTACTTCCGTATGGCGCTTGGGGCCGTTTCTGAACGGCCCGAAAATTGGTATCTACTCAAAGTACAGGCGAATCATTAGTCATCTGCCAGATCAACCTGAGTCACAGAAGCAAATGACCTGTTTGTTTCTACCCCTCCCCCCCTATCCTTCTCTTTCAGAGTCTGATATGGACTAACCGGCGCGAGAAATGTAGAGATGCGGCTGAGTAATGCTGTCACATGCACCACTGGACTTTGGTCTTTTTCGCGCTGACTTCAAGCCAGCATTTAGCGTCCACGGCATGAACGCTAAATGATGCAATATCTGACAGGATACGGCGATTTTCAGACGCATCTGGACAGGATACAAAAGGCGTCTTCGGCGCCCTGAATCCACTGCAGGACGGGAGCCGATGATGACGCCTTCCACACTCTACATAGCCGTCTGTGAGGCACTGCAGGCGACTAGGGATAGGCTGGCAGACGCAGGGGTCAAGGAGCCACTTCGAGGGGGCATGCAAGAATTCGCAAGCTACATCTGCGGTTCGGGCGAAAACTGGGAAAAGGGGAGATCACTGGCGGCAGGGATACTAAGACAGAAGGTTAATCTCGAAACTAAACGGCGTCGGCAACTCTCCGACGAGCAGAAGGACGGCACTGCTTACAAAAAACCGGGCTCACAGGTTAATGGGAAAAGCGTGTCTGATGAGATAGGGAACCTGGGGGTGGCTACAGTCGTTTGATCCGATTGGCACCCGCCACAGCTCCTGTCAGTCCGTAGCACTATTAAATAAAGATCCGGGCTGATAGAGTGTGAAGCTTAAGAAAGGGGGTGTGCTTAGTGGGTATGGGACTCGACGGAACAAGATCCAGCCGTTGGGGCCAAGTCCCACACCGCGCGGGTAGCCTGCCATGCCTATGCCTGGCGCACCAGTGCGTAAATGCATTCACCCTCCTCCTCCAAAAAAATAGCGTTTACGGAATTGTGATGGCATTGTTTCTTCATAAGACGGACCCAATGAATATAAATGTGCAACGGTGGGGATCGAGCCCGTGTCTCCTCCGGTCGCATGGCGCACGCGAATGCACCACTGTACCCAAAAGGAGCTAATGTGCCAGGTTAGCCAATTGTGGAGGGCAGGGGAACTAACCCGGGTACGTGTTAACTGGGGTCAACTGTGTCCCTCATTTTACTTCAGCAATAAATATTTATAGTTTATCAGCGTCGGTGGCACCTTGCTAGGTAAGCTGCAACCACCGACAAAGTTGTACGCGCTTCAGAATTTATTAGACTATTTGGAGACGAGAGAACTTGCCATTACGGGTTCTCGTTTATCTTTTTCTTTTCGAGGAGATCATGCAATTAGTGTGGGATGGAACCGTTTACCACTGACTCTCATGACAAAATGTGTCATGCCTGTTTAAACAATGAAGACTGCTCTCATGGGCACGTTGAAGACAAAACAACGAGGAGTATAGGTGTTAATTTATGTTAATCTTTATTGTTGTACTTTATATATATAAATATAATTGTTAGTTAAAGGCTGACTAAAATCGACGTTGTGGCGTTAACCTGGCCAACTCAATTTAAAATCGGACATATTTTCAATGTACTATTCAGGTATAAAACACGACAACGAATTAAAGTTGGCAATTTAATAATTACCACATTATTTAATTGGGGGGCGGGGCGGGGGCGATTGCCGGAGTTTTTGTGTATCTAGGACACATTGTGTATATCACCATAGATATAATTGACATCGAATTAATTTCTCCTTCAAAGGGCTCCTCGTTATTTGAGCATTAGTGAGGTATGCACACACCGCAATTGTAGACAAATCTCACACTTAACCGGAGAAACGTAAATTTGTTAGTCTATCTTTAACCGGAAACTTTAACTGTCTCAGACCACAACGTAACCAAATCCAATTGCTATCACGCTAATTCAATCCGAATTTTCTGAGCATAGTCGACCACAACAGCGTCAAACGTCTTCTCCATACCGTGGCAAGGCGTGAGTTCGTCCGTGTATGGATTGTGTGCACGAGCTCTGCGTATTAGTAGCAGTACCGCATACAAAACCGAATCGGGACATGTAACACTGTACCATATGTATATACATATAAGACTATGATAATATTATACTTTATAAACACCTATATATCCATACAAAGTTTAGTACTTATTTAGAATACAAATATTTAAACATCTTCAACGAAAAAGCAGTTAAAACCGCCGTTTGTGGTGTCTACCACAAGCCTCATTATATCTATGTATAGCCATAATGCCACATGTGGTTAATCCGATTTATCAGAGAGAGAGAGAGAGAGCGAACTAGAATTAAACTCGTCTGCGTTCTCTCGACAAAACGACAGATATACCGCGGGACTCAAGCGGACTCATGCTATCCATACGGCCTGGAAAGCATACTACTGTTACAGTGTTGTGGTTTTGGTTAAACATTTCACATATGGCCAAATATGATGCTAAATCGCAATGCATTTGTAGCACAAGATATGTGTGATTGATTACCCGGTTGTGAGATTCAAAGAAGGCCACATAGGTTATTTTTGGTGAGACAAACGATACAAGTCTTTGCTATTTTAGAATTAAATGTTAAAATACGTGTGTATGTACAGCTTTCTCTCACGTAAAGTATCTAAACCTCCTTTAAATGCATAAGAGCTTTCGGGTGATGTTAAATCTTTCGAGCTTTTCTATTCGTACAAAGCGCCGCTTGATCACCTGAATTCTTCCCCAGAAATGCCTGATGGCAATGTATTTTGCCTACATTCGTAGTCCCCTGACTTACGCTGTAGAAGTTTATGGCTTGACACAAATGCGTCTTACCGGGTCGCTTCACTGACTCCATAAGCAAGCACTGAGAACAACCCTGGACCTCTGGACGCGAGACTCAATGCAACCGCACTACAAAGATATAAGCATTCTGTCGTTCCCAAAACGTATAGAATACTCTCTCATAGTTAAACTGAAGCGTATACTAATTAAACTTTATCCAAATTTACATGGTTTGGCAACATCAGCAACACCACAATCAGAAACATTGAAGTCTTCTACTGGAACAAGGTATCGGCCTCTTGTCAGACAGACAAAGTCTCTGCTCAAATTCAAATGCGATCTCAGAGAGCATTATCACGAAACTCTGATATCTGGTTAAAAGTAATAAACCATGCTGCAAATATTGTAAATAGGTGAAAATAACAAATATAAAATAAACATTGATTGTAACCTCATAAAAGGAGCTTCTAACAAGCCAGTACAATATGAAACAAAATCAAAATATTGTTTGCGACTTTTTCACATGTCATTGGCATTTTATATATATATATAGATATATATATATATATATATAAAGAAAGAGAGAGAAAAGATAGACGTGGACATAAATCACGCCCACAAATCGTAAATTTATGCATATATGACACATTCTCTACACACTGCCCATAGGAACTTGGCCCCTAACCCTGTGTATATGTAACAGAAACACCATGGGTGGCAGCTAGGATTCCCCTGATCTGCTCGATGTGCTCGCTTCATTTTCCACACTCTATCAGAGACATGCGTCTGATGGAATCTCGAACAATCAAGGGACGACATGCATACGTTATCACAATATGCAGTGCATTACAGGTCCAAGGTTAACCCATATATATATAATGCACGTATGAGCAAACCAATATAGGAAAACTCACAGGCTCTATCTTCAGGCTTGTTATGTTACTGATCCTCCTTTACATGTTTTCTATTATGAATTCAGTCCAAGAAAGCTCCTAGCTCTCAGCAATTGCATTCGCAGATGACACCACGTTATTGTTTGATGTGAACCACCTGAGGTTAGATACCGAATACGCCAGTCGCTTTTGAACGTAGCTAGGAAAACTACTTTCATTGACGGTTTTGGTTTGGCTGTTCATGCAACAAAACTAATCTTTTGTTGCTCACCGCGGATAACCTTCTACTTCTCGCACGGGACGTCCCAATTTCTCAAACCACCAATTGTCTGGGAGTCTTTCTTTAAAAGCGTATGAAGTGGCAACCTAGAGCACGACCCCTTATGCGTTACGTCGTAATCTCTGCGCTGCATTGCAATAACGTTGATTGGACTTACGCATTTTTAATATGGCCTATTGCCTATAGAAGTAATGCGCACCTGGCGGTGAAACTCTGCCTACAGAGATGATGACGTTTCCACTCGTTTCCATCACAAGCAGATCGTCAATGTCTTTTAACGACTCGTGCCTCGTGCGTCGTTGAAGCCTTCTGGTAATGCATCTAAACTTTAAACTTTTGCGGACTCATTCTCATCGCCAGCATTTACCGTCCACGGGTTTGCTTTCGCATTGCTTTGTGAGACCCCATAAATACGAATGTGCAACGGTGGAGATCGAACCCGCGCAGCACCTATGTGTCTCTTCTGGTCGCGAGTCGCACGCGAATGCCTTGCATATGTTTGGTGCGTGTACGCATGCGAAGTTGCTTGAAGTCTATTGTGCACTGTTAGTACTGCTTAGTTTACCCATCAATGTACAGTGCGAGTATGGATAAGTGCACTGGTGACTTGCAATCAATCGATTGTCCAGAGACGATTCTACTATCGTGAGTCTACTATTGTGCAACTTTATTGTTTTAGTATCCGTTGAGTGTCCGTTGCGTGAGGCTCTCACGAGCAAATGCGTTTTATCCTTTAATTTTATTTTTTAAGATTTTATAAATCGTGTTTAATTTTGGACGAGAACTGAAGCACTGCAACGCCATAGTTTTTCAGGGCTATCTAAACGGCCTGTAGTAGATTTTGGATTGTCCTGATGAAGAGCGCTTGTTGTCGTGTTGGTGAATTGCAACGTATTTGGTGGGTCAATTTGACTTCACTTACAGGACCTGCGTGCAGTGGACGATCGTCTGGTCTACTATCAGAAGTTGCAGGTAAACGTTGACTTGCTACGTGCAATCGACACTTCGTTTTCTGCTCACGTTCTCTTCGAAGTACATAGCGAACATAGCGAAGCTTCGTGGTGGCTGAAAGAAAGATGACAAATAATTTTGAGCCATTTTAAGCATACACGTTGTGTACTGCCCTGAAAACGCTGTATGGTCAGCAAGCACATCCGTCAGCAAGCTCTGGCTGGTCTCTGCTCTTTCGACAGATATACGTGTCAATAGAATGCCAAATTTGTTTAAGGCAAAGTTTCCTGCGCCCTCGACATCTTGAGAGCTAAAGCCTTTATTAGGAACCTGCGCAACTCTTCAACAGAACGATATGGGTTAGCGCGCCACAATCGCTACAATGTTCGTTCTTGTTTACAGTAAAGGGATTATTCTATGACCAAAAAATTCTCCGAAGAAAATAGTTAGGCTATCTAGCTGATAAACACTGTCAAAAGAAGCACTTCGAATACAAAGGACGCATTCGGAAGCGAGCAATAATAGCAACGTTCGAACTTGCATGGCGCTGCGGCCACGTTTGATTGGCGTCCATGGAGACATAAGGGTTGTCTTTATGTATCGATAGATGTCCAACGCTGGTAAAGGCTGGCGAAAGTAGTATCACTTATATTCGGTTATTTTTCGAGCATCAGGTATTTTGCTAACAACCTATATTTGACGCTAGCCATCATGAGGTGCAGATAGCTAAATCCTCGAGTGATTCTCGGTCACCTTGGCAAGTCTTCGAGAACAGCTCGACGAGAAATGGGCGCAGAGCGCTCCAACCACTAGAGCTGCGTACTGCCAGAAGTTGCATACTAATCTAATACTAAATGCGAGATTAGGCACACACGGTACTATAAACTACTGCAATGATTTGCCATTTCGTGTGAGGATTTGAACGCATTTGGATCGGCCACTTACAGCGGAAACTTGGCTGGGGCGCGTGAGAGGCTCGTTTTGTGGACCGAATACTCTGTTTGAACAGCTGTAGTATCAATTTGGCAGACAACCCCTACTTGTAAGCTAGGTCTGGCAGCTTCAGTACGGAACAACCACCTGCTATGCTCGCTCTCGAGTCTAAACGCTTAGAGTAAAATATTAAACGCGGGGGATGCGCGGATACGAGTTGAGAAGAGAGAGGAGGAGGCTAGTCAGCGAAAGGAAGAAAAAAGGTGCTAGCGGTCGAGAAACAGCAGCAGCAACATCAACCGCTACAACAACAACAACAAGAGCAGATATCTCGGATAAGTTCAACCGATCGAACAGAGGAGGCGGTGACAAGTAGACCAATGAGAAAACGGGTGGTAGTTGCCGGAGATTCAAACGTATGCAGAATAGAGGAACAGGTTAATCGCGTGGCTACTAATACAGGAGGAGTTTATTTTATCTCTATGAGGGGTCGAGGAGTAAGGAATATTGTTGCAGCAACTAAGCAAGCTATTAAAATGTACAATAATGTAGAACATAGACTGGTGTTTCATGGGGGACTGGTAGATGTTTTCCAGGCCCGAGATATGGAAAGTGTTGTAAATACGATTAGCACACAGGTACAGGACCTAATAGAATTTTGCAAACAGCAAAACGTGGTGTTGACAGTGTGTTCGCTTCCAATGGTGGTGAATGCTAAAGAAGGACGAGACTATCGGGGTACGTGCAGGGCAGTTAATAGGAAGATAATGCAGTTGGTCAGGGCAGCAGATTACGAATACTTGTCTCTTGAATACATTCAAGACAATCCAAGGGCCATGGCCTCTGATGGAGTGCACTACGGGGAGGTAGGTGCTGTACTAGCGGCACGGCCAATTGGCAAGAGAGCGTGCGATTGGCACAATGTAAGGCCTATAATAATTAAAGTAATCAATGCGCAAGTGGGACATACGGGAACGGAACACGGTAGAGGGACGCAGACGTGGAATCAACAAAATGGGAGCAGCGCAAATTTGTCAGGCACGCGGTATGGGCATTTAAGCGAGGGGGGGACGGTAGGGTACAGACACACAGGATGGGACAACATATACAGGCACAAAAGAGAGAGGAGGGGACAATATGGATACAGAGAAGAGTGGGACAACAGGTACAGGGGGAATCAAGACAACGGGAGGTACTTCCCGAGGGAGGGGGAACATATAGGAGCAGTGGGGATCAAGAGGGCACTGGAGGTCATCAGACGGTTGGCCATCAGTGGCATAGAGAGGAGAAGATAAAGGTTGACGTAAGGTCCAAAAGAGGAAGCAGGGCAAAAGGAAAGCGTATGAGCAATGTTCTTTTCGAACGGGTTGCCATGTTAAACATGAGAGGAGGGAGGCGAAGAGGTAAGTGGGAAGAACTATATAGGTTACTAAAAATAAGATCTGTCGATATCATGATAGTAACGGAAACGCTTTTGTGTGGAATGGAAGTGCCGCCGGGTAAGTCATATACAGACAAATGGAAATTGGCAATGGGTTCCAGATGAAGTTTGGAAACTTTGTATGGAAAGGAAAAGCAGGAAAGGGGCGGGGTAGAATGGGTATACGATAATTCAAGAGCGAGTGGGCTATTGGCAAATGCCAGGGCAGGGATGTTGGATACAAGGATACATAGAGCTAAATATAAGGAAGGGCAAAGTACAGAATGTCGAGCGTGTGGGCTAGAGAATAAGTCAATCGAGCATATTACTAAAGAATGCATAGCCTTAGGGGGGAGCAGAGATATAGATCTGTCGGAGGCCCTAGCTTGAGGACCAAATGATGGAAATGACCTGGTCGATATTACAAAGAAGAGGTTATCACAATGGAAAGCAAATACTCAGTAGGTATTGAAGTAGACATGGATTATATGGATGCGTAGGTAATATATATGCTGCCGCTCTGAGCGCCCCTGATATAAAAGGGTGACATGTGTATTTAGGTATACATGCCAAGCGAACAATAAATCAATCAATCAAACGCTATCTGAGCGCATATGGATATAGGTGTACAACCCTATAGTAGGTGAAAGTTACCGCTTTCGAAAGCATGAAGTGAGTAAATAGAAATAGTGGAGCGCACAGCTAAACCCGAAACTGTCTAAACATAATTTTTGCAGTGTGTGTGTGTGTAGAACACACAGCATTAGTTGTTAATTGCACAGTAATACTTGACACGATTAATAATTGCAAACTAGCGATTAGGATACGTGTGGAATCACCATAATATGAATATGTTATAACCTAAGCCAATTGACAACTCAGTAAGACGTCAGTGAAGTAGATTTGAAGTGAAGCATTTGCTGTTGTTATTTCACTTGTTCATTATATATCAATATGCCGATGGTGATAAATGTTGTGTTCGTGTAAAAAAAGATAAAATCCTTTAAAAAGGGGTTTTCAAGAGATGCGCAAACGCATTGCTCGGCAAAAAATCGTAATGTGTAGCAACAAAAAAAAGAACTGCGCTATGAAACACTATTGAGCGAAGGGACTACGACTTTGATATCACATATTTGTTTTTCAAGTTTCGTATCATTAAGAGTTGTTTCGCAGTAAGCTTGCTTTAGGAGGAGAGACGATACAAAGCAGTGCAGAGCGATTATGCTGATACAGTGGTAGCGTAAACAGCGCTAGTTAGCTTTTCAATGAAAAAGTAGTACAGCATTTTTAACCCGGGTATAAAATAGGTTGCTTTAAAGATTTGTTACCCGGTGAATCATCAATTATACGATTTTGTAGTGCTTACGAGGATCGGCTATTAGAGTCCAACTCACTGCAAACCAGTTATCTCCCCATCCTCCCAACCGACTGGGAATTACATGTGTGTAAACATTTCAAACTTCCTATCGACCTCGGCTTACTCCCATGTCAGAGCTGTTTGATTAGCAATTTGTGAGACCACCAGTAGTAAAGGTTCGATTTGATGACTCGTGGAATTACAGTGTATCCTCAACCTGAATCGTTTTGTTAGCCGCACCTCAAATATGTTCGACCCATACAACTTTTTGATAAAAGATGACCCTTTCCTAGATCGTGAAAGTAAGTTGTGGACGCTTTTGAGTTTTTTTTTGTGGAAAATTGCGATAGTGTAGCCTTGCAGCGACGATCACTAGCAAAACTGGAAACACCCCCAACTGCTCTCACCTATAACCAAAGTGACAGATCTGTGAAACTAAACCCCCATTCTGCACAGAAGGGCTTCATTTGCAGCATCAACGTTTATAGCTCTTTGCTCAATATTTCAAACAGCTCATAAAACAAGCAAAATTGACAGCTTGAGAAAAGACACTGAACAAATGAATACTCTTTCTGGTTCTGTTTTTATACATATTTGTAAATACAACTCTTGCACCGACATTACCAAATTTACTTATTGCCTTGGATTATCTAAAATCACCGTTTGCTCGGGCTGTACTATTGGAGCCAAATTGCATAAACGGGTTTTTAAAATGTCTGTATGGCAGTAGAATTTGAAAGTCATATGCGCCATACGTTTTCGGCTATTTCTTGTTCTTGCTTACTAAACTGAAATTATATTAACACCCTGATATTTTCTTTCAGAATTTAAATCGATGTTGTGTGGACAGTAGGGATCCGTGTTAATCGATTGGTGTCTCCTCACACGTTGCAAGTGAACATCCCACCAAAAACACAACGTAACATTTTTTTGAGTAGACGTTTTGCTTGGGGTGGCCGTGGGAACCACCTGCGTCCTCAAGCCACAACATTTGCCTGCTTAGATTCGGCTTAAAGACTTTTTTGATAGCGAATTACCAAACGATCTACGGAGGAAACAACTTACGTACAAGCTTAGAAGTCATTCCAGTTTTTTGAGCATTGAACACTGACAATGATGGCCTGGACAACTTACACTGTTTCCACGAATAATAATTGGTCTTTGTTGTATCTTTAAGCGCCGAAGGCCCTGCTTCAGCAAAGAGACTTGGGCTCATAATATTTTATATTATCACTATTATATTTCTACGCAACGAGCACATAATCTTCGTTCTAACCCCTGGGCAGCCTCCGCAGTACAGAGGCTGTATGCTTTCGAGTGTATTTGCAAGTACTCATGAATAAAGCTATGTGTTTCATTCATCCAAGTTAACATCCTCTGAAACGAGTGGCCACCTGAACGACAAGAACTTTTGCATCGACTTAATAATTGCAACGAGAAGAGCGTCCATTATTATTAAAGCCGCCGTGCACGTGTGCTGATTAGAGTAATTAACATACAGGGTTTGTCCTGGAAAGTAATAGGACTGAGTCAATTAAAACAAAATGATTGAACCAATTGTTACAATTCTTTAAAAACTTTCAAAATAGGCTTCTTCTGCGTCGATGCAGCGCTGCCAGCGCGATTTCCAAGCATCGAAGGCGTCACCCCTGTGTCGTCTTAAAATGCTTGCCTGGAAGGGTTTGTCCGGAAAGTAATAGGACTGAGTCGATTTAATAAAAATTATTGAACCAATTGTTACAATTCTTTAAAAATTTTCAAAATAGGCGCCTGTACCTGTCAAGGTAAATTTAACATCTGGGCAATTAAACGAACACTTAGTCGACGGTCTGAGTTCAAAACTTTGCGCACACGAGTCACGTTGTCGGTGTTTGTCAAGGTCGAAGGTCTTCCAGCACGGTCTTCATCGGCAACCTCTTTCCGGCCCTCCAAAAAGGCTTGGTGCCACCGAAACACACCACTTCTTGCTAAAGCAACATCCGGGTAAGCCTGCTTGATTATTTCAAACGTCTCTGTTGCAGATTTACCGAGTTTCATACAGAATTTAATCGCGTACTTCTGGTCCAACGAACACTGCATTTTCGGCTTGCACCACTAACAGAAACACCTCGCGCGAAAATGGCTGTCCTGATTCTCCCGTTGCTAGGAGACAACCGAACAGCCGCTCGTTCGCTAGCTAGGAGCGCCCTCTACCGAATCCAGTCGGCGCGCGCACGCTCCGAAGTACAGTCGTGGCGGAAAAAATCAGTCGTATTACTTTTTGGACAAACTCTGTAATCTATTTGTGTTTTATTTTTATAGATGTTCTAGACTATCGTACGCCCCACGTAGGTCTTCGGCTCATGGTGTGATATCTCGCTAGGATGATCAAACCCAATTACTTCATGTTCTCCGGATGATACAGTTTCGTTCTACACCATTCTTTAGAGTAGGCAAACCTTCCTCTACCTCTAAATAGTTTCGTTGTCACCGTCGTACGGTCAGACCCGTGTCGATTTGACCTTCTTCTTTAGTGTTTAATGCCTATTCCTTCCTTTGACGCCTTTTTTGCACCCTCCAGTCGAGCTTTTCTTTATCAAAACATGCGCAGAATGACAAGCCCGTGTGTGGCGCCATCTTTCGCTTTCGTCGGTCCTGTCGCAGATGATACAGGCAGTCTTTCTTGCTAGTCCAACTCCACTCCTTGAGGTGCCCATACCTCATCAGGATCTCCGCGACGCTGTCTGTCTTCTTGTCCAGCCTCACTAGCCATTTTCTTCAGTCACTTCTTAAATGCTGTTGGAGACTAGCATGCTGTGTCAATACGTCTCCTAAAACCGAATTGATTTTTCGAGAAGTTCCCTTTATCTACCTACTGTATATTTACGCCCCCCCCCCTCTTTCCTGTAGGTCCTTGTTGATTTTACCTACTACTTTGGGGAGCCGCCGTGGTCTGTGCCGGAGATTGCCGGTACAACCATCAATCTTCCGTGTTTGGAGACTAGTAAATATCAGGGTCACATTCGCTTCTGCCGGAGATACCTGCAGCAGTCGCTCATATGTGTCACCAAATAACTCTAAGATTGAATAGGTCACACGTCATCAAGCGTACACGGGGCCAACGTAAAGGTCTTATATTTCAGAGATAAATAATCAAGGGTACAATTTGATTCGTCTCGGTCTATTTCACTAGCGAGTCTTCGGCATGGGCTGGAGTAAAACGAGATTGCCAGAAATGCAAACTCTAACCAGACTGTTCCGTTTAATTGTCACCATAGCACCCGTTGTTTACCTTGTATGCCTGCACTGCTTTCATTTATCCCCCTAACTAATAACGAGCACATCGATTCACTAAATGTGGAACTATGGACTATATTTAGCTAGAGCTGCGCACAAACCGAAGCAGTCGACTGCTTGTCTTCTTTTACACTTACTTAGTAAAATCTTTAAAAAATAGCCTCATTTTGTGAGTAAACCCTGATCCCGTCCAAGCTGCATTATGTACGCTAATCAGCCCTTTTTGCTTCGTTTGATCGTGGCGATCTGCTCGCCAGAGAATCCCCCAAAAGTAGCTCGCCATCTTCACACACGTCTGTGTTGCGCTTATTAAATGCCTCTTTTATAACTACAACTTACTGTGTTTGTTTTGTGAACAGACGGCATATAAAAAATCGTCGTACGTGCCTGTTTTCGCTTCACAGCGAAATTTGGCCAAGATGTCGAACAATCCGTCGGATTTTTGGCGCAGATTCATGACCGTCGATGAAAGCTGGGTCCATCACTACACTCCCGAGACCCAAGAAGCATCTTGCCAATGGTGTGCACCTGATGAAGGACCTCCGAAGAGGGTGCGGACAACGGCATTGACCGGAAAGGTGATGGCTACAGTTTTTTAAGACCAACGTAGAATAATGCTGATCGACTACCTTGAGAGCGGTAAAACGATCACAGGAGAATATTAGGCAAGACTGTTAGACTGCCTTTAGCGAGAACTCATCGTGAAACGGCCCGCTTTGCAGAAGAAGGTTGTCCTGTTTCACCAGGACAATGCTCCTGCACACAAGTCCCGGCAAGCATCGGCAAAACTGGCCCAACTGAGGTTCGAACTTATTGAACAACCTTCCTATTCTCCAGACCTGGCCCCCTCTGATTATTTCCTCTTCGGACATTTGAAGAATAGTCTCGGTGGAAAGCGTTTTTCCAGCAATGAAGAGGTTAAGGCTGCTGTCAATGCCTATTTTCAGTCTTAAGACGCGGAATTCTACTTAAGAGGTATAAAAGCTCTGAAATCTTGGTGGGAAAAGTGTATTGAGCATCTCGAGGAGTATATCGAATAAGATAAATTTATAAACATGATTTGGAAAATTCTTGGTTTTCATTCTAAGAACTTATTGAACTACCTGTATATATATATATATATATATATATATATATATATTAGTGTGAAGTGTGTGAATCTATGTTTAGACCGGGATAATCTGCCGGCATGTTTATTTACATAAGTTGCTCATTAAATTTGTAGACACTGTTTGCATTGCACTGTGTAGTCAGTCGCCGTTCAAGATCAGTTGCCCATTTCGGCAACGACGCTACCATCGGTGCTGCGTTGCCTCGTTGAATCAAAATTAAGATCCTCTGCTCAAGAAGACATGCAATATAAACACTCCAGCCTACTAGTCTTTGATGGCTTTGAAACGCTGTGAATCTCTGTACAAATGTAAACCACTCATGAGAATAATACGTCAGCGTCAGTTCGGTTTTCGATCCAAAATGTCGACGACTGTACCCATTATGGATTTTGTTGAAGAGGTTCGCAGAAACCTAATGTTAAAAAAGACAGTCGCCGGCGTATTTATAGATCTTAGAAAAGCATTTGATACAGTTGATGTAAATATTCTGATTAAAAAGTTAACCCGATATGGAGCGGATGATATTTTTTTGTCTTGGCTGCGGGCGTTTATGTCGAATAGGAGGCAAGTTGTTCAAGTGGGCAATGCAATCTGGGATGTGAAAAATATATCTGTTGGAGTGGCTCAGGGCAGTTTAGGTGGTCCACTTCTCTTCAACATCTTTATTAACGACATATTTAGCGCAACAAAACATGCAAAGTTGACCTTGTTTGCAGACGATATCACCGCCCTATTCGTTGGGAACTCCCCAACTGAGGTAGAGGCTATGATCCGCGAGGACCTTCAGAGGTTATCATCAGGGTTCAGGAGTAACGGTCTCTATATGAATTGGAGGAAAACAGATGTAATGCAATTCCTTTCTCCGCAGGGTTCCGTTACGATTAATCCCCTCCGTTTCCAGTGCGACGGCATAGCCCTTTTGCTTCTAAAGAAAATGAAGTTCCTAGGCGTTACGTTGGACGAAAAGCTGACCTTTGAAGCGCATGTCACACATATACGTAAGAAAATACCTGGCAGCAATACAGAGCTCGACGAATTCTTCCCCAAAACTGCCTGATGGCGATGTATTTTGCCTACGTCCATAGTCACCTGACCTACGCTGTAGAAGTTTATGGCTTTAAACAGATGCGTCTTATCAGACTCCAAAAACGAGCACTGAGAACAACTCTGGACCTCTGGATGCGAGATTCAGTGCAACCACACTACAAACATATTCACATTTTGCCGTCCCCAAAAATTATAGAATACTGTCTCGTAGTTGAAATTAAGCGTATACTCCTTGGAGTGCATCCAAACTTATATGGTCTGGCAACATCAGCAACACCCATATCTACAAGGGGTAAGGCATCAAACCTGCTTACTCTGTCACACGCCAACTCCAACCAGTCAAGGCTATCAATCAGAAACATTGGGGCCTCCTACTGGAACAAAGTACCGGCCTCCGTTAGGCAGACAAAGTCCCTGCTCAAATTCAATGCGATCTCAAAGAGCATTATCTTGAAACTTTGGTATCTGGTTAAAAGTGATATAGAAATACAATCATGTTGCAATATATTGTAAATAGGTGAAAATGGAATGTATAAATTATACATTGTTATTCATAAAAGGGGCTCCGAACAAGCTACGTGCATAATGGAGCTTGAAATTAATGTGTGCAATTATCTACAAGAAATGTCAATAAACAAACAGTTAAATAGTTGAATAAAGCCTATCTATCTATCTATCTATCTAGAAGAAGTTTGCTCGCCCGGTCACGGTTTGATTTTCCGTGATGTTATTCAGTTTTGAGGCAAATTAGCTGTGCTTTCATCATAAAATTATGCTATCTTTCCGTCGTGGGGCTTCTGGGCCCTAACGTCACGAAAACAATCGATGCGAAGTCGTCCGGGTGCTCAACATTTGAGTACTTACAGCATTTCTTCTTCTCAGCCTCCGCTACGTAGTCCCCCCAACAAACGTGCGTCGAACCATACAGAGCGCGAGTGAGTCTCCCGCCCACACAGCTGGAACCCATACAAGGCGATTCCAACCGATTCTAAAGAGATCATAGTTATCCTGCCAGGTCGTTTTCCGTGTCATCCCGGGTCAAGTCCCGTAAGTCAAGCATCGCTGGGAATCCAACCGATGGAAATGCACTTCCAATGACGTCGTTGCATGACTCGCCCCGAATGCCACTGCTATGGATGCATGATATATGATGCTTCTTTCTATTCTTAATTGTACTTTCTCGTTTGTGTTACAGCTCCGTATAGCCACATGGCTAGTGTAAAACATATGTACAAGTTACAGTTAGATTTGATGCATTATCACTGTAGTATCTCGTATTATTACAATTATTTACTTAACTGAGCTCGGTGTTATACCTGCCGAGAGAGATCCTCCTTTTCTTCGTGAGGCAGCACAAGGCATAGAACGTCCTCGGCATCAGCTAGTTTATCAGCAAGGTTGGCGGCATTTTACACTATGTCTCAACATAGTATCAACTGAATATGTCAACATCCTACGTGTGTATTTGTTTGAGTCTTCAACTCAAACAAGTACACACGGGAGACTCAAACAAATGCACACGTGTTAATAAATCCGGCGAAATAAAATAAAAAACGTTATTTAAGTTTGGCTTTGCATTCCTCACTAGATAACTCTACACGTCTAAACAGATGAGGAAATCAGGCATGTATGTTTTCCAGGCGATAATTAAGTATCGAATTATTTTCACAAGCCTTGCATATGGGTGTAATACAGCATTACAGCACTTCTGGTAGGTAATGAGGTTTATTAGAAATAGCCCCAAAAGGGGTACGGTTCCTGCTATAGTGTGTCAGAATGCTAAACATGTATATTCTATAAAAGTGCAATATAAATTCATCTTTCCATATGTTCCAAGTGGTTAACCTATAGGCCAATCCAAATATATTTCGTACGCATCCTTTCTGAAGAGTTACTATTGGTTCGACATTCGACTTGAACGAGACACCGTACAACAAGACACCGTATTTGAACTGTGAAAAAATAAATGCATAATACACAATTTTCTCAAAATCGAGGGAGGCAAAATTTGCAAAAGTACTGTATGCCCTGTCCTAAGTTTGCTTATCATGTTTAATATGCATTTCCTATTCTGGGTCGTCAGACCAAGGTTTTTATAGTATATGTAGGTATTTATAGTTGTGTATCACACAAATTATCTATTATTAGGACAAGTGCAGTTTACCTAAAGATCTAAGCTCAAACCGACAAGAGAGGTGAATCATAGTCTGGCATCATTACATCTGTTTAATGACAGATTTCGATAACGTTCGTATTAGCACATAAGTGGCAGACAATGTTAAATGGTGGCTCAGCAGCGCACCTTTCTCGATTTTCATAACTTTTGTTTTTTTTGCATTAAAACATAGATCGTTGATTCGCAACCGGAGATTGATCCTAGCTGTAGCAATTTTTACCTTATCTTTTAACCCATTGCTGGTATCACTCTCAATCAGAATGTATATATAATCCACAAATTGAACAATTATCACATCACTGCAAAATGTGTGTAAATAGTTAATGTATATATTAAACAGTGTTGGTCCCAGAAAGTAATCCTGAGGTACGCCGTGATTAACAAAAGCAGGTTCACTCCAACATTCCTTATATTTTGTACTCTGTTGCCTGTCAGGTAGGTGGTCTTCAAGTATGCTGTAGTTTGTCTTAAATAGTCCCAACCTATATTATATGGTGGTTTTGTTGGCACACTGAACAGAGCATCCAGAAGATTTAGATTCCCTACCACACTTCTAATCAAGTGTAGTCTTCGGTGGTCCGATCTAGACAATCGAATGCTTTCTGTAGTTAAGAAAGAACAGACAATCTTGTTTCTTCTTCTCTATCATTGCCCCAATGAAGTTTCGAACTTCAACATTGTATCTTCAGCACTTCGTCTTTCCCTAAATCCGAATTGTCCCAGGCGAATAATGTCGTCTTTTCAATGAGTTATTCAACTAGAAAATATATTGAGAATCCAATATATTTTCGAGAATTTTGCCAAATACAGTCGAAATAAAGATACCATCATTATGAAGCAGCGTGACTAAGATGGCTTAAAGATCGTAAAGAAAGTTCCAGTTTGTAAACATAGTTTGTAAAGATGTTCCAAAAATTGTGCCAGTACATCTGCATTTCCTTCTACCAGTTTCGTAGAAATCTTAACAGTTTCCTCAGCTGTTGAGTTTATATATATATATATATATATATATATATACATATATACACATATATAATACATCCGTGTATGCTTAGAATATATTTTTAAAAAATAATACAAATTGGTTGCTTATTTAGGTAGTAAAAACATCCCAAGACAATTCTAGCAGTTTCTCACAAGCGCCACAATATGTGTGGGGGCGCGCCCTGTCATCTTGGGAAGTCACTTTCAATCTTTCCAGCAACAACTTGCTTTGAAACGATTCTCTTTGGCAGCATTTCGGGTCGGCCGTAGTTTAATTTTCAGGATCTCTAAACTTTTCAGGCTGATCCTCAGCCAAGAATTAACGCCTACAGGACTGCCTTTGGCATTGCTTCATTCAGACGGACCTCGAATAAATACAAATGTACAATGGTGGGGCTAGAATCCGTGCTGCACCTACATATGTGTCTTTTCCGATCGCGCAGAGGCGCTTGCGAATGCACCACGCCACCGGGCTCTACATAACCAGCACCTCTCATTAACTCAACCAGCATCTCAAACTAACTCAACCAGCATCTCTAACCCAGCGAATGAACCTCGTCCTAAGCATTGAATGACCAACCCTGAAACCCTTAAGCTCGTTCTAACCTAATGAACGGCTATTGCTTAATGCGATCTCCATACACTAGTGCGTTCATGCCGAATGAAGTCGGCTTATTCGCTTATTCGACCTAGAATCGTGTGACGCGGGCTATTCACATTGTACTCGGAAGAGTTCTTATTTCATTATCACCGTCACTGAGGTGTCTTTTTTTTAATTACTTTTATTCTTATAGAGCGGAGAAATGCGTTACGCACGAACGGACACCACCTTTGGATGTGGGACACCGAACAGTGTCGAACTCGCCGCAAGACTACCGTTGGCGTTACCGACTAAAACTTCGTGTTTTTAATGTTCTCAAAACCGCAGCCTCTCTTAAGGTTTACTCCAAACCTCACAGATCTTCGGTTAATAGTACTTATATGGGTCGTGTCTGAGGAGGTGTCTACAATGTTGAGGTGTGGCCGTCACGCGTGAGCTCCGCGCCCAAAATGCGCCGAACAACGGGCCGTGTTGAGCCACCGGTCTCCCACCCCCTTCTGGGTGTGTGAGATCGCGCGCGCGCGAATGTCACAGCCGCAACCGTCACAGCCACCGCGTCACCCTCTCTCAGCAGCAGCGACGACGACCCTCGCCGCGGTGCGGGCCGGTGAGAGCGGCGCAATTTCGAAACCGCCAACCACCGGCCGAGCGTCGAATTCGAAGCACGGCGCCGTTCGTCGCCGTCGCGCTGGAGAGACTCATTTGTGGATCGTTTCGGATTTAAAGAGAAAACGACGTCGGAGAACTCATTCGAGAGCTGTCGACCAACGGACTGGTAGCAGCTGTGCGGTGTCTGCCTGTGTATCTGTGTATCTGTCTACCTATCTGTATCGCTGTCTATCGGAGTCTCTCTGTATATCTCTTCCTATCGGAGTCTCTCTGTATCTCTTTCTCTATTGTCGGAGTCTCTCTGTGTGAGTGTGGGTATATTGTGTGCTGCTGGTAGTGGTGGTGGTGGTGGTGCCGTTACGGAGTCAAATCAGCTGGTGGAGTTGGTGGCCTGGTGGGTTGCTGCTGGTGCTCTGCTCGAACGGCGCGTTTTTCCGTGCGTTTTCGTCCGTCCGTCCGTACTGGGGGTGCACAAAAAAGCACGCAACGGCTGCGCAACAATAATCGAAGGCAAGTGCAGCAGAAGTGACACTCTAAGCAGAACGAGACAGCGCGTGCGTATTTACTATGCAAGCATCCACACAGATAGACAGACAGACAGACAGACACGCTGACAGATAGATAAATTGACAACAGGTCGGCAATCCCAAGACACTGTTCCGGGATTCGTTCTCTCTTCTCTCTCTTGCTATCTCGCTTGCGCACTGATTGTTGTTCTGTATTGTCGAGCTGATTCGCTTCATTGATTGTTGTTCTATTGTAGAATTAATTCGCTTCATTAATTGTTCTATTGTAGCTAGCTTGTCTGTTTGATCTGAACTTCCTCCCTCTGGAGTGGTAGTTACGATACTCTCGAAGAACCGACTGTGCCGGCTCTGCTCACTCACTCACTCACCACCCACCCAGTCAGTCATTCGGTTCTGGATTGTGTGCGTTGGTGGTGGTCGGGTCTCCAAGATGCATCTGCAATGTGCCTGTTTAGTGTGACCGCTTGGATCACTATGTAATGTACTCATTTGAACCTATACTTATATATATATATATATATATATATATATATCCGTCCATAGCTCAGTTTGTAGAGCGGACAACTGTAAAACATTTAACAGCTACCCTTAAGTCGCCAGTCCAGCTCGAAAAAAAATATATACATATATAAACAAGGGAAGAAAAATATATATATCTTCTGTCGAGCCGAAAATGAACCAGCGATCTAAACATAGCCGCTAAGTGCTTTGCAGGCCTCCGCTCTACAACTTTAGTATGCGGCTATATATATATATATATATATATATATATATATATTACTGTATGCAATATAATTGTTTCTCGTGTAAACGCAGCGTCTCACTAACGCAGTTCAAAATATGTGGCTTCTGTATTTCAGTGTGATTCATACATATATAAATTCGCTCAGCTTCCGAGCTAGTAGTTCCCTTAGAAGTTTTTTTCGAAAGCGAAACATCTTTACGACACACAGGTGGTTGATATACAGCAACGCTTGGTTGTGTTGTCGCCTCCTTGGATAACCAACTTTTTCACTTGTTTCATTAGCGCGTTGGCAGGCGCTAGCTTCATCATCATCATCGTCTCGTTACTTTAGCTAAATTGATTTAATTTTGACAGTAGTCTCATACATTGAAGCAATAAGATGTGAATGATCGATAGTCTTATGTTCCGCCGTAAGAGCGGTCTAATGACGCACATTCGCTGTACGAGTTCTGCGAACTTGACTATATATCAGAAAGTAGAAGTTTGTAATTAGCTCTGTTCGGATGAATTTTAAAATATTAAACGTATCATTTATTTTGCTCAGTTCCGTCGGCAACAAACTCAGTTAGAAAGGAACCGGCGGACTGCCCTTATTATATTATTCATTATATATTACTTTATTTGGCTTACTTACCTAAGTTTTCGGCTGCGTCCACCTAAGGCCAGACATTACGTGTTATGTTAGTTTGCGTTTCTAGGTGGGATATGCTAACGTGTAGAAGTAAAGCTGACCATTGCGTGACAGGCTGAATGCATATCCCCAACGTCACGGAGCAGCTTGGGTAAAATGGTAGAATATCATTCTGATACTCGAATTTTGACATTCTCCAAGCGGTCAAGTACGTTATCGATATGCTACGTAAAAGCGCTGTCGTTGGCGCTAGCCACTAAAACTAGAGACGTTTGATTTGACGCCGCACCGATTTAGGGAACATGTGCACTATAGCCGCTTAAGAACGTAGTCGTAATTATTTTATCTGAGGCAGCCAGAAATGCTCCCGTGACTAAGATATTTTAAGTAGCACGTTCAATGGTTCCGCTAAGCAAAATTTCTTATATTTGTTATAACTTAGCGTTTGCACTTTCCAGTTGTGAAATATATATATATATATATCAATTTTCAAGGTTGTAATTTTATTACCAGTATATGGATCACATAGCTTTCGCACTTCCCAATCTTGATATTTGAACTGGAAAGTGCGAAAGCTATGTGATCTATATACTAGTAATAGAAATTGACATTCCTATATATATATATATATATATATATATATATATATATATATATATATTTATACGATTATAATCACCATCATATTGAATATAGTAAATGTGTATTACTGCTTTTCCCTACTGTCGTGTAATCTGTTCGTAATTGGAGTTTTCTATCCACCTTTATTTGTAGGATAGTGACGTGTTATCGTTAACTCCATGTTTTATTTGTCTTGCTAAATTGCTAAAACCAATCCGCTAAATATATGCTTTTATGCGTTGTTCTTATATACACATGCAGTTGTAACTAGAAGTTATCAAACTAAACAGGGTATAGTAAATGTTATATAGCTTACTAAAAACATGCAACCGAATTTCACGTTAAATTGCTGAGAAAGCATTTTTAACTCACGATTGACTGAGAAAGTCTATGATGCATACATATGAACGTCGTTGTAAAAACCATGGTGGTTTCGGCTTCAAAACAAACCCACTAAAATCAAGTTGTGTTCACCTGTCCACTTTGTCTTGCCATTAAAACTGCTCGACTTTATGCGGCAGTTGTTTTCGTCCCAGAGACAAATTCTGCAATTTTGTTTGGCCCCAGAACTCGTAATTTTGAAGAGGCGTTTCTACGGCATGTCAGGTTTCTTTTTTTAGTCGTAGGTTCGGAGGCAGTAGCTCTCGCTCAGTATTGAAAAAGGCACACCGTTCGAAGCAGTGCCTGACATCGTCAGTCTAGCTTCTCGTAAGTCGCACATAGGCTGAAGGGGGAATCAGTTCTACCAATGCGGTGTAGGTTTCGAGGAAAGCAGTAACTACTGTGACCCGTAAGCAGCTGTGCGAGTGACTAAGTAAGCGATCCGTTTTTAAGGCTGTATCATTTCTTCGAGATCAGGGAGTACTGATTTTGTCCATCATCTAGATTTGATAGCTCTGCTGGATTGCTTGTCATTGCTGGCTCCATTTGCTTGGGGCTGATGCTCTGCGTCACTCGTTGTCGCTCCGTCCGGACGTAAATTGAGGCGCATCTTGAAGCGAGTTACGTTATTCCTGTCAGAGGATCTGTCTAGTGAGGACTTGCACGGCTGCTAGGGAAGCCGCACGACTTGTCCCGTGCGATGTTGAGCGTCCATAGGCAATTTGGTTTTTGTGGAAGAGGCTGCGTGTTGTATACTGGTAGTTGTGCGCTCCAACAAGGGGGCGGCATATTGCATGATGCTATCGACTATCAATGTAACGCATCACGCCAGAGCAAGTTCACCTAGAAACGGGAATTACTTTTGTCTGACGTTGTTTATTTGCTTATCGACTTGTTGGCGAGTGGGACAAGGGCGGTGTGCGACGCATGTTTGTGTGCCCTTCTGTAGCGTGTTGTCTGTTTTCATTACTCTCTAATAGGCCCAGATGTCCAGAGAACAGTACTCTTATGAGAGCCTGACGGATCACCCAAGCATTTTAAGGAAATGTAAATAATTTGCGATTACTTGAGTTGATATCTGCCCACTTAGTCACCCGCACTCAAACAGGCCACTGATAAGCTCGAAGCAAGATAGAACTTTGAGACTAATATCATTTTGGTTTCTCAGATTAGGTACGTGATGTTGCTGTAGTTGAGTCTAGAAGCTGAATCTTTACAGTGGTATTAGAGGAGAATTTCTATTATTCTACTATTATTCCCCTTGCAACAAGCGTTTTAAGCACTGGTCAGTTCAAGAATTTCTTCTCGCCCCCGGGCATCCGTGGGTCATCTGCCAAATATAATATAAGTGAACTTTATCGGCACTCAGATTCGTGAATCTCTCTCTTTTATGTTGAAAGTCTACATCCTCGTTGTCGACTAATTCTAACTTGCTTTTGAGCAACAGTTTTGTTCTTCGAACGATCGCGCGTAACAGGGCCATCCCCATACCCCGGAGTCTACTTTAAACGATTCTTTTCTCTAAAATGGCGGCGCTTTGAAATTGGCTTTCGAATCCTGGCTTGGTATCACTCATATTCATCAGATCGCACCTTCGCCGTAAAAGTCAGTTACTCGGTCTCGGAGCGCTCTACATGCCCTTCTGGGGTTCCTCAAGGCTCTTGCTTAACCCCACTTATGTATACAATCCTCGCATACTAAACATAACAAAAGTATACCAGATGATCTAAACATACATGCCCAGATGAGAGGAAATGAGGATCGCCTGAATATTCAAGCAGCTATTTATGTGTTTGAGCTAAATTATATAGTGATCTCAGTTCCGAAGTGCGCAGTTCTGAACAACTTCACATATCAGCTAGAAGATTTCCTATTTATATATACATATTAATCAATTACAATACGTTTGCACACTCGGCAGTGCTCGCCTCAACATCTTACAAGGACCTAGGGGTTATTCCACCCTTCAAAAACCTGCGCCTTTATGAACCACTCGTAGTGCCAAAATGCTGTACGTTTCCCTACGACAAGGATATGTTTGCTGCAGCGTATTTAAGACAAGTTTTTAATCTCAAGAAGGTGCAACCGTTCGACAGGGGACACTAGAGCTATCAAGTACCTGCACCAGAGACTATCGCTGGACATTCAGCGGGGTAACGCCGCCTATGTGCGCGGAACTCTGCTAGACTGGACACGCCCGAGGATATGTGACATTTTCACTTTCAAATAACCGGTGTACACGTTCATAAAGAGACAAGTGTTACCTCTAATATTTAAGCAAATAAAAGAAGGTGCAACTCGACGCGTGACAGAGCCTACTGAGAGCTACTAAATGTCGCGGAGTACCAGTGTTGTGTTGACTACCGCATTCTTAAAGATATCTCATACGCAATGATCAGATTTATAGGTACTACGACGTACAATTAAACAGCCTACGGAGTCACGGTTCCATTGAACCGCCTGAGACTGCCAGTGTGGCAGTCGTTAACTACTAACTTGTTTGGCGAACAGCTTGCCTAGCCCGCGAATGCAAGCAATTAATTTCCCTTTTTTAAATATATTAGATAGATGTATATATATATATATATATATATATATATATGTTTTTTTGTGTACATACAGCTACTTTTGATCGTATATATATGCAGACGCTCAGAAGCTTCATGAGCCAATTGAACAGGTTTCTAACAGTATGGTTCCCTTGCGAATTTGTAAATTTCTTTATAAATCTTTGGCTTTCAATGGGGTCCATTATAATGAGTGTACTTTGACTTAGTGATATTTAAATGGCATTAAGACTGTACTGAGTGCATTAATTGTACAACCTATTGGCCGCTGTAAGTAGCTGAGAAAACTCTCTCGGTGTATCTCGAGGAGCAATTCATCCTGGGATGACTAAGCGTGATTACTCTTGCCATGCGTCCAGAAGAATTGTTTGGAGTGGACAAGTTGTGGAACTGGCCAAAGTCAGGGGAGTAGATGGATGGATGGATCCTTTAACCGCCGTCTACCGTGGACATTGGTTCTCAACTAGGGGTGTTATCACGCATGCTGTATGCAGCATGCGTGCTGAATAACAGCAAATAATGGACGATCAAACAAACCCAATAACTTAAAATGATTAACGTAAGTTGAGAATGTCTAATAATGGACGTGAATTTTGTTGTTGACGTTGTTGCTCTCCATTGTCCTACCGCTGTTGCAGTGAAACAAAGGCAGGACGTGTCGTGTGTCTCGACGTCTCGACGACTAACGCAGCAGCAACAACAACAACAACAGTAACGAATGTCGGCCATCAAGAAAGCGGCCGAAGGCGTGAGCGTCGAACGCGATGGCAAGCCGGATCAAGCAGCCGACGTACGTCGACCGGTTCGAGTTTGGTGTGATGGCTGGTGAGTAGTGTAGAACTCCACTTGCAACTTGTGGAACACCACACAGTCAATAATGGGCCACCTCGAGGGAGCGCCTCGAGAACACTCGGCGAGCTCGAGCTTTTCTAGCTACATCTAGAGTTTCGTGTGAGAGAGCTCTTCGTCTGCCGTCTCTCGTCCGCTTACGTCGCTTACTTAGCGACTTAGAGCAGCAGTAGCAGCAGCAACAAACAGTAGTTAGTCCTTGTTGGTTAGTTGACGACTAGTTAGCAGACACAGCCACTGTGTGGTTGCCATTAGCTCAGCACGCCAGCCCGAGTCAACTAACTATGAGAGCAATGAGAGAATCGCAATCGAATGCTGCCCAGACAAACACGTTGTGACTCAAGTCGAGTCCACCTCCACGACCACAGGCGCTCCGCACAAAATTTACGATGTCCACACGCTGCTTGAATAGCTTTTGACAGCACTCTCTTTTTTTCTTGATCTCTGTCTCTTTCTCTGTAAGCTGGCATATTTGTTGTTTATCGTGGCAATCGTCAATGAATTCCCGACGGGTCGCGTTTGTCACTGCTCCACACTAGATTGTTGTTGTTGTTGTTGTTGTTGTTGTCGGCAGACCCTTTTACAGTTAGAAGTTCACATCGTGAGTTGTAAGGACGCAAAGTGTTAACACAGTAACACAGCCACATCGCCGTCGAGATGTGGATAGGCTGTGTCACTGCGGTTCTTAAAAACTTCGTGCAAGTCGAGGTGACTTTGTGTTTGACTCACAGAAGCATAATGGAGTCCAAAACATAAATTGCACATTCAAGTATTCGCGCGCTGTCAAATAGCGCAATTTCTTTGTTTAGACCGCTTAAGAACGTAGTCGTTTAGAGAATCGAGGGCATTTATTTGTATAACTGTGTTATGTTAGGCGCTTCGGAGTGAATGAATCATCGAGTTATTAATTAACTGGAAAAATCTACGGGAAGACGACACAGCAATAAATTGTGTTGAAAAAACTCTATTAAATAGGCATATAGAGAATGCAGCGGAATTAGTGGAGCCCGTACTTGCACTTATCTTACCTTATGGTGTCTATGTGTCATCGAAGCTTTTGGTTTTGGAGTGCCACTCTAGAGGACACCGCTCCTGTGTCCTACAGATAAGAGACCTCTTGAGACGAATAGTCCTAGTGGGAGAGAAGGAAGAGTGCCCTAAAGCTTAGATCGGTTAGAATATATCGGCTATATAGCTCTGTACATCTCTAATGGTTGAAGCGCGTTTCTCTTCTTTGATAAGTTTATCTGTTTTATACACGTTTCTATATTGACCTTATGGTTGTTTAGTTCTGTGAACCATCATTGTTGGGTTTAAACGCGGCCCAGCTGCACCATTGCGGCCTGCCCGACCTGCCTTTTGTTTGCTATGTTCGGGAGACATCTCGTTATATATATATATATATATATATATATATATATATATATATATATGTATCGTATCGCGAGATTTATTTTCGGTATACATAATATAATATACGGAAAATAAATTTCAAACGATATATATATATATATATATGCACATGTTAGTGCATATATATATTCTGTATATATATATATATATATATTTTTTAACTTCTGGGAGTGTGTACAATGCATAGGACAATGGTTCAGCGGGCAGGTTGTATGCTGAGCCTGGAACTAAGCGAATCGATACGTACGTGTGAGTGCACGTCTCATAAGCTCCGTAGATGATGATTTGCTAACAGTTGATCGTTAAACATTTTACGAAACGTTTAAAATGAAATGTACTTACACGTTACGAAACGTTACAAAATGAGATGGTATGCTCTTGTCTTTTTTCAGCTACGACATGGTCCACTTTGGCCACGCGAATCAGCTGAGGCAAGCAAAAGCTATGGGCGATTATCTCATTGTTGGAGTTCATACGGACGGTACGTGTTTTGCTACTGCTGCTGCTATAGCGATGATATGATTTGTCTGGGTATCGCTATCTCTTCTAGTACTCTCTTTTCTAGTCTGGAGTCTGTGCATCTGTGATCCTAGGCGCCGACCGTTCGATCGAGATACCTCTGCAGATGGCGCTTGTCGATTGAATGCACGCCTTAACCCGGCGTCAACCGGCAAGCATCCGCAAACGCCAAACCGCTAATAGAACCCTCACGCTGTTTGTCTCTTCCTTGTTATTGAAGAATACTGTTTAGTACTGTTAAATCTTCTATTGGCAACGTTAATCATTGTTTTAATGACCAAACGTTCAGCATAAATCGGCAATTTTTAAGAAAGTTCGCTTCTAGAATGGGTATGTTATGCCTTATTTTCTGGGCTGACTCTCAGCCAAGATTTAACGTCGACGGGACTGCTTTCGTATTGGTTCATAGACGGACCGCCATAAATACAAATGGTGCAACGGTGTGGCTCGAACCTGCGCACCTATCTAGTGTCTCCTCCGGTCGCGCAGAGGCGCAGACGAATGCACTACGCCACCAGCCTCGACGGGTATGTTGTGCCTGCCGAGATCAAAGCGTGCCACTTCCTGTGCCAGAAGTTGTATGCATTTTCATTCGTTAGAGTAGTATCAATTTTTTCTCCGTTTTAAAGTAACAGCTAAGTAATTTCGTTTCGTCAGTGTCGACCATGTCTTTCAAATGTGTTTTACCAGTGCGCTTGCTTTTTTGCTAATTCTCTGTTCTCCCCGACCCCCTCTCCTTAAAACGATATAGCTAACAAATATCTCGAATCTCCCACTTTTACAGCCAATGGTGCGGGTATTCTGCACCGTATGTCAAAGGCCTGCGATCAGAGCGAACAATGCGCCTATACACAAATGAGTATAGGCTCTTGTTGCTTGTCCACTTTTGCTCGCCTGACGAAATTGACTGCTTAACCTGGCTGAGGTACGCTGCCACTAACCGACGATAACATTCAAAGATCGGCCACAATTGCCTTCGATTTGAACGCGTGGGCTTTGCTATAGGGTCTCAGTATATGTCGTCGCTTCCGGCTGTTTAGGAGAGTCGTTGCGACAGAAGCATGATTTGTCTTTCTTTAGGTGTTGGATCTGTTGTGTTTGAATTTCTTTGATCGGCTTGCTTCTTGAAAGCGCCACTGGCAGGATTGGGCTTTGGTGTCTCGATGTCGTAACCATGTACCCATGGGGGGTTCTCTTCAATGACGAAATCACTCTCTAAAGCAATCCAAGGTCTTCTCCTACTGCTTAAAGGTTCAATTCGGGTATTTGCCGACGTGCGTTTAATTGTCGGAAATTAAAAAGTTTGGAACGAAACTCGCGGCCAGCCTCCTGGCTCAAAAAATTTGTCAATACTGTCACAATTGATCCATAAGATACCTTCAGTTTATCAGTTATTTCCCTGTAATAGTAATTCAGCGATTGTTGAGTAAGATACCATAAACGTTTTTGCTGTTACTGATTTCAAATGCCTACCCGAACGGAGGTCGTCTTCGCTCTCTTTACGTCCGTCACGGAATAAGCGGTATCACGTATACATAGTATTTGGGGACACTGCCTGATCACCATGAGCAGTTCGTCACATTTTCACCACTTTAGAACATATGATTTAGTTTGAAACTCAGAATTTAATGCAGATTTGCTACTCCTCCGTCTTCAACTATTCAAAATGTGCCGAATCTCGTTTTCTTAAATTATTTAATTAAACTTTGAGATTAAGGGCCACCACCGATTGGGGCAAAATGTTGCCTGTGTTTAGCTGATGAATGGCACTTCTAATCGGAAGACACTAGTTTGGGTGTAGTGGCAAAATTTAATGTACTAAACCTTACCAATCTTTCCTCGCGTATATATATATATATATATATTTATACAACTGTTCCTCTCTACGATCGGCCAGTCATATAAGGTCTATATCTCTACGGGTCGAATTAACCCTCTCTCTCTCTATATATATATATATATTGTCATTTTTGTAAAGTAGTTATAATATAATTACCTAATATGCATGGGCCAGTTTAGTTACGGAGGTAGTCTTTTGGCAGGCGCTGACGTGGTATCAGTTACACACCTATCAGGGCCAGGACAGGATTACTACTGATTAGTTTGCGCTCCTGTTGCATCATTGCCTTTTTTTAAAAGAAGTCAGTCTATTGCGGTTGCCTTTCTTTGATATCCAATTAATTGTCTTTGATATGCAAGAGTCCATGAGAGCCTAAGACGGTGTTCAGACAATAGTAGTGTCTCTGCAAAAATATATGTGGAGCGATTCTTAATGCAGGAGTGTTCTCTCGGCACAAAACTAATAACGCAGGCTCCACTTTTTCGAGTTATGCTGTGTGCGTACAATATGCTATAGGATTTATTCGGTTTAAGATCTGTGCTAAAACTACCGCTCACCTGTGGAGACTGAGTGGAGTTAGTTCTGACTTTTGCGAACTAATTTCGAGTCCGGCATCTTTGATATAGGTGGTCAGTGGAGCAAATACATGCTGCGAGTGATCTCTAGATCGGCTGCGTATCGCAAAATCACAAAAATATCACCACCTCTTTCGCGGAATATCGACTTTGATTTGGCTAGGCAGGTCCGCGATAAGAGCGGTGATGAACAGTGATGGGCTTACACAGTTTCCTTGCACAAAACAATACGTTTTCTCAAGAACGCCATCTTGCATACTCTGACATCGAGGCTGATTAGGCTGCAGAGTATATTTAAGTAGCCGAAGTAGCAACGGCGGGACACTAGTTTGCATTTACCTAAAGAACGTGACAATGCGTAAGCCGGGCCGGACGCCGCGTGAAGGCCATGAAAACGCAGTACAAATATACGCTCTAGCGTCTAGTGGATATCTTCGAAAAACGACCCACAGGTCGTAATCATTGATCTATAAGTTCGAAATTAATGACGTTCGTTGGGAAGAGCATTCATGTAGTTGACAAACGATGAAGGTCGGCTGTGTCAACTCAGTAACGATGGCTTATTTAGAAATCCTCTCCACGTCACAAGATCTGTCTGATGACTCCCCTTTTGTTCATTATGCACTGTGACTTTTAAGGACTCTACGTGCAATCAAATACATTGTTAAAAATGCACTGTAATAGAGAATATTTGTTGGACGCCACCACATGCTTGTCTGTAAGGAAACTGTTTAACCCTCGCCAACATTCAGAATTATTTTTGAACGTAGCTAAGGTTACATCATTTGTTTTATTATTATAATAATTATAAGAATGCAAACCATGGAACCCATGGTCACCGTGGTATCGTCTTGCTGTAGGCTGATCTAGCTTTGCATTAACGTTTCTCGCGTTTTATGCTCAGTACATCTACAAAATTTGCGATCTTCCTTTTGTGGCCAGTGAATTACCCACCGCATTTAGCTTCACACCCATATACATATATATATATATATATATATATATATATACAAATATAAAATACATATATTTTTTTAAAACAAATATATATACATATATATTTTTTTACGGGACCGTCTTCTTTGGACGGCAAATTTATTTAAATTCAGTAATTCCTCATTAAGCTTAAAATTTCCATAATTACACAATTCAAACAATTGTAATTATTTAGGGAATTTTGCAGAAAAGGCTATCGCCCGTGTCTGCAACATGTATATATATATATATACACATGTTTTATACATCTTTTATCAATGGCAGGCAGATGTACAGATACATCGCTCATTTGCTGTTACTCTCTCGTTATTTCTTTTGCTGTTATTATTATTGTTGTTGTTGTTGTTGTTGTGCTGCTGATGATGATTACACTGATAGTAGTGATAACTCGTTTTGGTGTTCATGGTGATGATACTGTTGTTGCTAATTGCTATTGCTCGTTGTTGAGTTTGCTGTTCCAGTTGTTGTTCCGCCGCTTCTCCATTGACCCCCACCGTCCTGTTTATTCTCGCTTACTCATTTACTTACCTGTCTGTCTATTTTGCTATCTGGCCGTGTTGACTCGGTTGGCGTGGGCCATTTTGTCATCCCCGCCTCCGCCGCTCCCCTCACTCTACTGCGTAGTTGCAGTCTGTAACAGACACGGAACCAAACAGAATGAATGGACGAAATTATGAATGATACTAACTTAATTCAGCTTTTCCACTCGCTCACTTTTCTTTTACAGCTAAAACAAATTTAGTATACGTTTTGACACACAGGCACACACACATATATATATATATATATATATATATATAAAATATTGTGATGATTTATTAATCATTTACAATACGTTTGCACACTCGGCAGTGCTCGCCTTTATATACATATTGGCTCGCATATATATATATATATACACATATATGAGATGGAGGTGCGCTTGAGCTGTGGCCGTTTCGTGTTACGCGACATAGCCACCACCACCTCCACCACCATGAGCGCATAATGGTGACCCACTCACCACTGTACGGCATACATACGCTATAGTACTACAGAGACTACAGCTGTCCTGTACGTTGGCGTTGACCTTCATTTGCAGTCAGTGTTAGTCAGTCAGTCAGTCACACGACGGCGGCAGGGCGCGGCCGCAGGGAACGACGAGGTGTGGGCGGGGGTGCGACGGCGATAGTGCAGATTGTCATTGACAAAACTCCAAGACTCAGCCGCCCGGCCCACTGTGGGTCCGCGGGGGGGGGGGGGGGGGGGGAGGAACGGCAGGAGCCAGGCAGGCAGGGAGACAGGCTCTGCGTGTAGTCTGTCTCTGTGCGTCGGCCGTCGCTGATGTACAGGATGGCACTTTCGATTCTATCGCGTCGCAGTGACGACGACGACGACGATGACGACGACGACGATGACGACGACGCCGGCCCTGCGGACGCTGCTGTTGCTGTTGTTGTTGTCGTTGTTGTAAGCGTCATGAGAGCGTCATGACAGAGTCCGCGCACCAACGCACTCGCACTCACCTATGACCTTGTTGTTGTTGTTGTTCTAGTGTGTGTTGTTGTGGCTATTGTTGTTATTCTAGTGTGTGTTGTTGTTGCTGTTGTTGTTCTAGTGTGTGTTGCTGTTGCTGTTGTTGTTGCTCTAGTGTGTGTTGTTGTTGCTGTTGTAGTTGTTTTAGTGTGTGTTGTTGTTGTTGTCCTTGTTCTTTAAACTTGCTTCGTATTGGTTATTTTTTTTCATATCGGCGGTGCTGTGTGTATGTGTTTGCGTGTGTATATCTCGAGAAGTAATATCTTGGGATGACGATTGGTGTGTCTGTCCGCACTCGTCCGTTCCTATCGTCCGTACTCGCAACCATACTCGAGACGACTCTGTTCATACAACAAACTACGTTGTCTGGCTACCATCTACCCCACCTACCTGGGCGGGCGAACCGACCTCCTTGCCGAATCAGCATCATTACTATCATATCTCTACCTCTCTGGCTACTTATCTTTCTTTCTGTTTCTTCCGCCCTCTTTCTCTCTCTACCTTTCCTTCAAGGGATTGAGAAAACAACAAAACTCCCACTTGGTTCTCTCCCGTCTTGTTACTCGCCGTCCCCAACCTTAATGTGTTGCCCCTCGCTAGCAGCTTCTTCCCCTCCGCCGCCGGCTTCCCGCCCAGCATTCCCAACAAGAAGAAGGTCTAAGCGTCTCTTTCACGCGCTTCAACGTAGCAGCTGACGCGTAGGTTTGTTCAGTGACTATACCGCCTGCACCCCTCTCCCGCCCCCCGGTTAACTTCTAGTGCTTCTGTTCGCCTTGTTATCCTTAGTGTGCAGAGAGATCCTTAGTGCAGAGAGATCCTTACTGCGGCGCTGCTCGCGTGGTCCTGCTGGACCTACTCGATGTTGTCACCGGTCTTGTCCTCTGTTCTCTCTCTTGTCTCTCGCTTGTATCGAAATATGTTACCTTTCTTGGCTAGTAGTCAAGTTGGCCAATCATTGTCATCATCATCGTCATCGTCTGGCCACTGATTGGCCATCAAGCGTCCGCTCGCCCGTCTGCCTATGCGCTGTCTCGTCGACAATATTTTGCTGCCATACTGACTGGCTGACAGCGGCGTCTTCAACCACAACGGAATCGGTAGCGCTCGGTGGCCTACCTATCTCACTTGCTCTCACACCAGACACACGCTTGCCACAGCGGGGCGGCCGGCCGGCCCGCACAGAGAGACGGAAGCGACGCGGCCGACCAAACTCCACAGCATATACTGCTGATATCGACAGAAACTAGAAATCCTAACATCGAGCACACGGTGGTGGATTATTGCCAACAAGCCGTTTTTTGGTTATATAGATATTCAGTTTATTATGTTTTTATTCAATTGTAAGCCGCAGGTATATGCGATCAACTCACTACACAAGAACCTAATATATATATATATATATATATATATATATATATATATATATATATATATATATATATATAGTCAATCGTGAAACAATTTATTACAATTTTATCTGAAACGTGTTCAACTTCAGCCTAGAATAAGCCTGGTCTGCATAATTTCGTAAGCGACCCTAGAATTGAGATCGCGTATAGATATATATATATATATATATATATATATATATATATTATTATTAAATAAATACAAAATAAGCAGCGGCACCTCTGTCGACCCTCACAAAAGTTGCTCGTGTAGACGTTGCAAACAACTCATTTGATGTCGTTCACAGATTCTAAACGAATTTGCTTCTATTGTAGTATCCGTTTTTTAAAATAAAGATGATATGTTAAATATATATATATATATATATATATATATATATACTTTAGCGAAACAATCAATTGTAATATCTGCACGGCCTGCGGATAATGCCAGGAAGCGTAAAGCATGTAGCTGTTAAACATGTGTGAGCTATCCTTTCGGCGCGATAGTTTCTACCTACAGACAGAGACGAAACAGAAAAAAAAACGGTTATGTTGTTTAGCCACCACTAACTTAGTGTGCGACTATATGAACAGTAACAGTTTTTCTGGCATAGTTCATACAATTTATACCATAGACCAGTTGTCTATTGTATGAATGGTATGAAGTTGTCGGTCATGTTCAATCAAGACAGTAACACAAAGCAAGAGTCTATATTGAAAAATCATGACACATGATGATATGTACATGCGGTGTCTATACAGAAAGTATAGAGACATGCGTCGGTTCTGTGTGCATTGAGAAAGTGACATGTCGACGCGTAATATCACGCGTGGTAAATGGTGTTTTTCCGCCCTTTTTTTTTTTAATTGTGAGGTTGGGGAAAATGCTTTATGCACACCCAGCGCAGTTATCACTGTCCGGGCGTGTAGAAGCGCGTAGGTAGTGTGGGACTCCCCGATGGCATGGGGTTACCCACTAAAAAACCCTAGTCCTCACATTTACCCCCCCAGGGTTCGGTACTGTTTGCCAGTTCTTCAAGTTTTTTCCGCCCTGGGATAGGCCTGTTGCTGCTGCTTTCTGTCGCCGCTGTGTTATAGAGGCATACATGAGTTAACCGCAACATACTTGTCCGTATTTGTTACATCTTTCAGAGGAAATTATCGCCCACAAAGGGCCGCCAGTGTTCACCGCACAAGAGCGATATAAGATGGTGCGAGCTATTAAATGGGTCGATGAGGTCGTGGAAGGCGCCCCTTACATTACCACCGTCGAAACGCTTGACAAGTATAACTGTGACTTCTGCGTTCACGGAGGTTTGTGCATCACATCTACAGTACCATCCCTTCCCTCTCTTGATATGACGAAAATGATTACGCTAGTTTCGTTCTTTTTCTATTTCGTCTCGACGTTCTAACGTGCGGTAGCATGCGGTTTTATGGATCAGTCCACAGACGGACGTATAGACTTATTTGGAGTACAATTTCGAATGAGCATCGTTGCAGAGGCTAGATTGACCCGGCCTTATTCCGCACGAGTAGTCTGTACTGAACTACACTACTAGTCATATCGTCTTCAACTTAGCAGTGTTAGCGGGCTAACTTATAGATGTGGCCCATTTTAGCCGGAAAGCATCGCATTTGGAAACGACGTCTCAGCTATATAGCGAACTCATGAATGAAATACGTTTGATGGCCATCAGTGAGCATTTGCTTACGTTCAATATTTTAGCGGAGAATAAAAAAGAGTCGTCTGAGATATATAAATATATATATATATATATATATATATATATATATATATATATGCGTCTTATTTCACAGAGGCACTCTCTCTTTTGCTAACCAATTAAACGTTCCACGTATACATATATATATATATATATAACTAGGTGATTTTGCTTGATCAGTACAACGGACATATGTAGCTGCTGACCACGGGGGGACTCTGTTCTGCCCACCAATGAAATGCTCCATATATATATATATATATATGGAGCATTTCATTGGTGCACATATACAGGCGATTTTGCCTGTTTCGTACAGAGACAGGTGTAGCCGACTATTAGACGAGCGTTAGGTGATTTTTATTTTTTTTTCAGATGATCTAACAATGGATGCATCGGGTCAGGATACGTACCGTTTTGTGAAGGAAGCTGGCCGCTACCGAGAGTGTCGTCGGACCGCTGGCGTTTCGACAACAGATCTCGTTGGTCGAATGTTGCTCATGACGAAACAGCACCACAATCTCGGAGCGATGGAGTACGGTGTCGACAAGGAGCACGCCGGAAACATATCGAAGGTATTCATCACGCTTTTGGTTGCATATGACCTTCGACCTGTAATATTGGTCACATACGACCTTCGACCTGTAATATTGGTCACGTTCTTGGTTCCACATGTTCGGCGGCGATAATAGTCTACAGAATCGTCAACCTTTGTCAAAAAGTGCTTTTGATGCTCTACACTGTGTGTTCTGTGTAGTTTGTTTCTAAGAACTAGTCCTGGGTCTAGACAACAAAAACAGCGGCAAGTTTCAACTTAAGTTGCAGTCCGCCTGTACGGGATTGGAATTTCGTCGTGCTAGTGTTTTAACATTTAGGATGCATGTGGGTATTGTTGTCGTTAGTGGCATATTATTTGCGCCCGTAACGAGTTTTCGTACTACATGGAAGGGCGACGTCGATTAGTTTGAATTCGCCCCAGCTGCTTGGGACTGACGGAATGTTTTGTATTTTATTTTAGTAGTGTATTTTATGTTGAGAGTACAGCTTTTCTATTTCTCACAGCAACGAAGCTGGTAGTCTAGGCAGAATGACTTGGGACATTTATTTAAAAGATCATAAAGCTCCAGTGCGATCTGCCCTGGATAGTAGAGTGGCTGCGTCGAATCTTCGCAATTGGGAATTAAGGTGTCTCAGCAACAAGGCAGATTTTAACACACTTCAAAGCATGCACCTCAAATGTCAGGATTTACGGTCTTATTAAGCTACACGACACGTGAAAAGCATAATCGGATCTTAAGTACCGCAGATGTTCTGTGGTGGTTGTTCCTAGACTCTTTCTCGCCTAAGCGACTAGGTTATCACATCAAGCAATTCTGCTTTAATAGTTTAGATTTTTAATTAGATTTCGGTACCCGATTATCAAAGAAAAAACAGTTGCGGTTATAAGTACGGTTTATTTTCAGCAGCTGTTTCTGAGTGACACTGGTAAGATTTGTGTGAACTTTAGTATTGCATTTTGCTATTCACTTTACACATACAATCTCCGAATGTTCAGCCGCGTTCCGCACGTCGTTATCCCCGCACTCTAATGGCATGTAAAAGCTAACTATATTAACATTCTGTTGGTGAATCAGTATCAAACTATCGTAAACTAAACTAGTATATCGCCAGTCACGTGCCTCCTCGGAGTAAATTATTGTGCATGTTTATTTCTAGTCAAACGTACATAGATAACATTATTTTTTTCTAATTATATCTCACGCTGTTAAGGTTAAACTCGCGACTTCATGCATGGGATTCACCGGCGATCTGACCTGCTCCATCCCTCTGCTGTACCGAGCGAATTTGCATACGTAAATCATCTATTTTAACCAAATATTTTTGTGATTAGTGAGCTGGCCGAGGAAAATGCGTTTTGAGGAAAGCAACGAGAAATTGGCGTACGATAGTCTCGAGACCTCAAATTTTTAACCATAGTGTACATCGTGATAGTAGTTCATGTACATCGTAAATCGATGCAGATGACGAGAAGAAAGCCGCTACATTCAATAAAAACTGCGAGGCTACTTGGCTAGAAACCTGTGCCATTGGATGTGCTGTCGGCTTATATTGGAGGTATACTTTGCTCGTGTACGCTAGGGAAATCTCCCTTTGGGTGATGGAAAGCACGTGCTTATTGCTCGTCACGGCTCAGCAAACTGCAGTCAACTTTACACCTTGAATGAAGTAATACTAGAATAGTTTCTCCCACAATGTATACGCTTGAGGTACCCTACGTTGTTCGTTCAAACAAAATAGTCGGGTGAAGGGAGTTGTCACTTTTTTGTTTCTAAGGTGGCCGTAATTCTGAGGTGGCCGTAGCGGTGTCCACCTCAGTATTCGTCGACTCTAAAGACCCGTGTTAACTTATTAAAGCGCAGCCTGTCCTCTGTTCGAATACACTATGTACCGCCCATATCGAAGCCAATTGTTTGGCTCACGAACCCTTGAAAAGAGTTGGGCGTTTTTTGTCGTGTGTGGCCGTTTTCTTAGAAAAGAATTCGCACTTTTTGATTCCATCCTAGCCGTCATAGGTGTGACAAAAATTCGTCTTTGTCACACGAACCCGCATGATCCGAGCCCGCACACGGATCGGATGATTGGCATTTATTAAACGGTTTTTGCACCTGTCATCTTTTGTTGTGAAATTATGTGGTTTCAAAAACCTGGCACACACACATAGACACGGAAGTGCAAATAATCCTCACACAGAAAGGATATTTTAAACGGAATTGCTTTTTAAACTCTACCTTACACAGTGTAAATGGCGGTGTATGTGGCAGCAACGAACAGTATTTTGTCTATATTGAGTTGACGACAAATCGACTGTTCTGTTTCCGTCGACCGGCTGCACGATGGCCCGATGGTACGAGTCAATTTCGACCAAGTGAGAAAAACATGATTTCGCTCGAGAAAGCCAATGTTTGCCCATGCATCTGTGACTGCATTGCAGTCTACTGTCTAACACTGCGCTGTATAAACGGTGTTGCGCCTGCATGTGCGCATTGGGCTCCAGTTTGTGCACGAGTAAACATTATCGGGGCATTAGTCGTCACAATCATGCAGGTACTACTGCCGCCGACAGCAAACGTTATTAACTACTAAGATATACTCTTACGTAACACACTGACTTGGTACACCAAGATTCAGAGCATGTAAAAACAGCTTCAAGTGTATTTCAACTACCGCAAGACTAAATACTGGCTAGCCAGAAGGACTGCGCCGCGGCAAACTCGGCAAGTTCCAAAGTCATACGGCTTACACCAATCAGCGCAAAGTGTATATTCAGGGCGCATATGTACAGCCCTCCTCCTCGGGTGCATACGTCGCCTGACCGGCCAGATGGCGGAGTTCTTGTACAAGTCACCTTAGGACGGAGAGGTCATCGCCTGCGGATTATAGAAACACCTAGCTGACTCGCTACGTATCGCATTGTCTCGAAGAAGCGCGTCTCACACTTCAGAAAAGCGGAGGTGGGAGACCGCGAAGCTGCGCGGCACCTCGTCTTTGACCAGTAAGGGTAGAGTCGGTAGTAATAATAGAGCCAATCTGTCCGAATTAGTTGTAGAGGTCACAAATCGTTTGGCATAATGTGCGGTACATTTTTGCATATGCACATACTGAGTGAAATTGCTATTTCTATATCTAGTGAGACTTTTTCGAACTTTTAAGCCTCATTTTGATTCAGTTCCTTACTTAGTCTACTTACTTCCAAGTACATACGATCTCACTTAATGCACTTAAGTTTAATAACTTAATGAAGTCGGAATCGAAATAGATAAGCACATGTCTTGGATGCACTAAATTTAGTACGGATTGACGGAGCAGCCCTCAAGTTGGTGGTTAAAAACAAGACGGGGAACACACATGATCTCAATAAAAGATATGGTGCATTACCATTTCCCTAATATTACTTTCGTATATTCAATACTTTATTGTTTACTTAAACGACGGCAAAATTGGGTACCGATAAGTCTATTTCAGTTTCAAAACTTCAAAAACTGCCAGACTGTACGACTGCAGCGATCGGATACGTTAGACGGCCAGCAAAAACAATCCTGTGATGTACTGAACCTTATTTTCGACTGCCTAGCGAGATACACCGAGAACACTGCAGAAGGTGGCATAATCTATAGTACTTGATTGTGTGTATCATTCTATGTAGTATTAGTACGGTATGCCGTCCTAATCTACATCGTAGGGATCCTATCTAAGTCAAATATAGTCTAACCAAAATTATCAAATTCATAGCGAAGAATAGGGGGCGTGGGAAGACGAGGAGGAACTTTCACGATAAACGGCCAGGACTTTACGAAAAACTGCCAATTATTTGTATAGGTAGGTATATGTGTTAGTCGTTAATCTGTCGTATACATCCCTATAAATGATGTATACATAAAACCAATCTACGCCGCTACGCCGCACCCCCGATGCGCGCATTCAATCAGGCGTTGATGGTCTGCTCTATGAGATGGTCTCTTTATGAGATGGTGGCTCTATGAGATCATCTCTCTATGAGTTGGTGGTTCTATGAGATCGTCGCTCTATGAGATGTGCTCTATGAGATCGAAATGCGCCGGTTTCGCTTCGATTAGATGCGAGTATGGCCTGCAAACGTTGCTGATGCTTATTTGATTGAAAAACGAGAAACGCTTAGATGCTTCTTTTGAGGCGTGTACTCGTTTCTGTGCTGTTCTGTACTGAGCTTTTGGATTGCCTATTCCATGGCGCAGCCCGTTCTGCAATGGCCGTACGTACTTCTGCAATGGTCATTGAGAGTGGTAAGGTCGCGCTTGAGATGGATATGGTATTAAACCTGCTCGCAAACACCTCGCTAACTCACCCCAGTGGGAAACAATGCTAATGCGCAATCGCCGTGCCTATTCACTCAACAGGGTTGTATGTGACCTGCATGACACAATGCGGTTGTGCCGCTCCTCGTCCGGTGTGCAACGTCACGTATGCTGTCCGGGCGGTCTTGCGAGGTTCGGTGTGCGCTGATTTTTGCCTATATAAGGCTCGTCCTATACAGGGGACACGGTCCAGCCTTCGGTCGCCATCTTCTGGGCAGCAAAAGCAGCTGAAATTGTACATAGACCATACAGAACGAAGATGACCACCTAGAAGGGTTTCTGTTTTGTTGATAAACAGAAACGCGGAATTCTGTTTCGATAATAAAACTTTTTAGTCAAAAAGGTCCGGAGTGCTTCTTTAGGGGTCTGTCAGGTCTTACTTAAGGAGAAACGTCCGTAACGACTGTGTGCGCTTGGTGAATGCATTGTGCCATATCTCTAAAGGTGTTTCTACTTTATGCCGAAATTGAGGGTTACGCTTCCGGAGAGTACGCTTGCATACATTTCTCAAGAAATGAACTGCATGACTCTAAAGGTCTTTCATATCCCAATGGGAAACCCATTTGCGAAGCCCATGAGATGAAAGTGCAGGGAAACGCGAGGATCTCATAAATCCGAGTTCGCAAAACTCTGGCCAATACTGATCTCTTGAACAAGGTTAGCAGGATGGAACAAGCATTTTTGCTAGGTGTTGCTGACGAATGTTGTTGAAGAAATGCCACGCAATTCCGAGCCGAGGCAAGGGGAGTAGGAAGGAATATGGGTTTGGTGGGCCTGCGAGTCCTACGTTAGTTGCTGACAGTTGCCAGCGATGCATGTGCATTATGCATTCCCGAAACCTCCGATAGAACAGGCGTTGTTGATGAGAATTGGCTTGGTTTTGGGCGTGGTATATTTATACACTTTGGCACGATAGTCCCATAACGTGCTCTAAAGTTCTTACGTGGTTCACTTGTTATAAGATTCACAAAATATAGGAAATCCTTGCTGTGTCGAGCACATTTATTTCTCCCTGTTTATTGTGCGCAACGCCAGAATTAAAATTTGTTACTATTTTCGAGTTGAAATTGTATCAATTGCTAGATTAATGTTTCGATCTGATGCATAGTGTTTAAGGGGATGGCAAGCTGTTGTGTCCTTAGAAAACATGGTCGGAATTTCTCAGCCTGCTGGTTAAATAAATGTACGATTGTGCAGGTCGAGCCTCGCATTTTTATCTTAGTGCTCTAGAATATGCGTATTTGTTTAGTGCCTAAAGCGTGAACAGCGTTATAGCCGGCCTGTAATAAAATAACTGAGTACTAATCGCCCGAATACAATATATAGATACATCGTCGTCTAAAAACGTTTGTCAACGGCACTGATTATTACTGCACTAATTGATACCCTCAAGGCAGAGTTCTTACACAGCACGCTTTTATTGTGCAACCACCAAGTTTTCTATACACGTGCTATCTGGCTTTATCTGGCTGTTATTGTCAAGCGCCGTTGGCAAGCGCTACCGTTTTTGATGATTAAGTTGAGTTTACTAGGGCGGCAATAATATATATATATAAAGGAAGAAAAAAGAGCACTTTGGTAATTCAATACGGCCAGTGTGGGTATTTGTTTGGTCTTTAAGAAATGCTCTGAAAAGGGTGTGCAAGCGACCGAGGTTAATGTATCGACTGAGTTGGGAACAAACAATCAAACCGAAATGCCGGAGGTCTTTCACAAGCCTAGAATGCCGCAGCAGGGCAGAAACCCTAAGATCGAAGATGCTGGCCAACATGCTGCTCGACGGGACCGTATGGTGAGGGTGGCTTCTTCCGAAGAACTATTACTTCCTGAAACCGCATGAAGTGCATGGCGGAATTTATTACGGTGTACATTCAAACTCGCCGAGTGTCAGCACGCAGCATGTTAGTATAGCAGTGTGGCCCTCATATTCGTGTTCGTATAGCAGCTAGCTCTCACCTATATTATGTGGCTAGATGGATTATAACAGGGAGCTAGGTCAATAGGATGACGCGGATATTGGGGTTGCGGCGGAAACGGGGGGGGGGGTACCTTCGGTGCGATTGTGTTCTTACTATGACGTTAGAGACTGGCCGCATAGTTATTGGTCTGCCCTTGCTCGTTTTATTAGCCAAACGTAGGTGTTTCTTTATACTGGGAAATATTTTCATCTCGACTTTGTCAGTTGACTCTACTTAGCTACTATTGTTAGCCAGCAAGCGACAACAATGAATATTAGCTGCATAGAACAGACAAATGTTTGACATATAAGTTCAGTGCTGACATTAAATTCGCCTATTTGGATCTAGAGGGAGATGATGGCATGTTTCGAACGATCCGTCTCTCAGTTCTATTTTCTGCGGATTGATCTCATTGAGGAGGGTTATTAGGCGGATTTAGCAGACCACCACACTGCTTAAACGCCCCATCTCGGACGAGAATCGCACCATCCACCTTTGACGGAGGATTGCTTGCATTCGTGAAAGCGATGTAGCGACCCGCGACGGAACCTGTAACCCGAAGAGTTTTTGTGACCATAATGTTATGGCTTCGCTTGTGTTTTGTTAAGTTTACGTTTTTCTTAGCTCTCTATTCCGAAGCATGCTTGAGCGTTTGACTTATGGCTCGTCCAACGGCTTCGCATTTAAGGTCGGATACCTTATGGACTAGATTATTTTCAAGTGCTGTACAATCCTCCGCTGTACAAGTCCGCAGTCTTAGCAGCCAGTTATGGATTTATTGATCAGCATAAGCTGACGAAGGCTAATATTGTTGTTGTTGTTGTTACCGATAATTTTCATGTGCACAATCCAGTAGATGCTGAAAGCTAACTCGGTTTCCTCTCACCGGGACACTCTGATGAGTCTTGTGCCCAGACCGCTTAGTATGATTGTCGTGTGATTTGGGCGCTTGCGATTTTATCTTGCTGCGCGGACTGTGTACCTCTGAGATTTTGCAACATATCAATTATCTCCCAATCAAAAATGTAAATTGCCTAATGGAAAAAAATTCAATGTCATCACTTGTGTGTCGCTGTGGCTGCGGTGTGTTCGTTGACCAGTAGTATATCTGCTGTGCGGAATATTAGTCTAAGCTAAGCGAGAACCCGCGGAAAATGACGTTAATTATGTGTCTTGTCATTCACTTTCTTTGGCCCTGCCGTTTCTCCACTAAACTACACTACACTGCGCTACCCGCATCTTACATAACTGTCGAGCGGCATCGCCTGTTCACCTGTTGCTGCTATTTCTTCTAGTTCAGCTGCTACTCATGCCGGTGACATTGTTTGCCGCCGTACAGATGGCCGGACGTGTTACGGCCAGCGCGCCTGCGTTAGTAGTTAGTCAATGCATTGAGATGCTTTTCTGCTATCCCCGTTACGCTCGTACTGCAGTTTCAAAGGCATGTTGCATGCAAACGTTTCTAGTGAGAGGTTCCTGACTTGGTCCTACCGCACGCTTTCAGTTTGTTGAAATGGTTGGCACCGCACGTACTTTGGAGCACGATGGAACCGAACACAGTCAAGTAAGTAGGGCTATACCCTGCCACCAACAACGGCAATAACCACAACATTCAACAACAACAACAACAATTGCAGCAACAAAATAACAATTAACGACGCCGATAGACAAATAACTAGCAACAACGACAACATCATCCACAGCAACTGCAAAGGAATTGCCCGCATTGCACTGTTTGTTCATGCGCTTGAGAGTATATTGAATGCACGGTGATCGGACCGCGGATCTTGCACGCTATTGTTGGCTGTTGTTGTTGTTGTTGTTTCGGATAACTTAACTTAAATTGATGAAATGTTACTAACCGCTGATAGCCAAGTCACCAACAAGTACAAGCATGATCTTTCTCCACGCATACTATGAGCCTTTCAAAGCCACTTCTAATGCTGCCTCCTTGACCTTTTCCATCTTCATAATACGCAGCACGCGTCGACATATAATGATTTGTGATGTGTGATCGAATGGTACTACTCATTCTCGTAAGGTCCTCCTGGGTGACTTCACAATGAATTCGGGAATTGCCTTAGATGGAGGCTACTGTGAAGTCACTGGTATAAGCGTTAAATGGTCAATTATTGAACTAATCGTACCGAAAGTCAACAACTTCCCGCAAAGCTAATAATGGTGCGTTGTTAGGTCGTCGTGTATCTATCTGATCTTTACGAATTCTTTTTGCATTTATTTCTATGAATTAGTATCGTTTTGATTTTCAGTGTTCACTGCTCCATGTAGACTGACATTGATTTTAATTACATGCCACATGGCGATCCTTCTCATTGCGATGCGCCAGTAGTGAATCGTATTATCAAATAAAATAAACCTTACCAGGCCCGACTTTACGGATAGCCGGAATGCATTAACATTGTTCTTCCAGTCTTAGGTATCACATCCGGTCGCTTTGGGTTCGAAAAACCTACTCTAGGAAACTATTTTGCTAACCAGCTTTTGGATAGAAAAAGGGCACTTTCTTACGTATGTTTGCTATATATTCGGCTGCCTTTATAGGGAAAGATTTAAACAAAAGCTGTAAAATTATTCAAAATTGTTTTTTTGTGAAAACATGTACGGTAGGCAATCTGATATTAATATAGTTTGAGTATGTGTAGGTTTTGATTTGGCTTTAAAGATATTGCACCGGAAAGATATCGATCTTGCGACACATAGATGGTCTGACTAACGTAGTGGTGATTCAAATTTCAGGATTCATCGACTCATAGCCCCTGGACAGGGATTTCGCAGTTCTTGCCGACAACGCAAAAGATCATCCAATTCTCTGAAGGAAAGGAGCCAAAGGTGATTTTTCACTATCCGAGCGGGTTCGCGCGGTTATGGGGGCTCAGTGTTCAATTTCGCGGTGCCGGTTATTGCTTAGTTTCGTTGCAAACGATTGCAACGCATACGGGAATTAAAATATGCTGATTTAACTTATACATGTGCCCTACATATGTGCTTGTTCTTTGCAATTCTGCCTATTTCACTCAAATTGAGTATAATATACTCTCCATAAGCTTTTTTCGTAACCATTTATTTTTTCACGCTGCCGGCAGAGTGAAGTAGTAATACGTGAGTGTTATATATACTTATATAGGTGTTCAAACCCAGTTTAGCTAGACTTAAGTAGTTTTTTGTTTAAATTTGATTGGGTGAAGTGAAATTTCAATGGTACACCGGCGCGGCTAACCGAACACCACTGCATTAAATGTGCAAATTTAATGGAGACTCCTCTGGCATCAATATATTTAGCTACGTCTGAAGAATTCGGCGTTTAGACTATTTGGCTGACTGGAAAAGTAAGTGTTGCTGCAGCTAATAGTAATGTTCACAGCGCGGGTATTGCGTCAGAATTTGTTCAGATTACTTACCGGTTCTCCAAGCTCCTGAAGTCAGGCAGAGTTAATTATCTTAAAAGTTATATATATATATATATATATGCTACACTATTGTACTACTAATATTTGTCATTGCAGCCGACGGACCGAATCGTGTACACGGCAGGTGCATTTGATCTTTTCCATATTGGCTACATTGACTTTCTGGAGCGAGCAAAGCAACTTGGAGACTACCTTATCGTTGGGTTGCATACGGATCCCGTCGTTAACAGGTAACACGTCGCTTTATATATTGAAGCTAAATTTAAACGGGTACAGACATTGACGATAGTTTTTTAATGTGAAAAAAGGTTTATTTGTAATATGCCGATACGGGTAATACTTGCACCGTGCATCGTGTTTTTGTGTAGCTTTAGTTGATTATACGATTTTGACATTGAACGGGCACGTAACTTTTGCCTGTTTAAAACGACGCGTTAATAAAAGACTGCTGCGTAGTATCTGTTTGTAATGTTTTTGCTTCTGTTTCTTCTGTAATGTTTGTAATTATAATTATTTGTGGGGCAGGCCATTTCAAGCAGTATTTCAGGTTAAGTTCGATTTGTACTACTAGACTAACGGTAAAACACTATGTGTGACCTGTTTGCCTCTGTCTTTCTGTAGATACAAAGGCTACAATTATCCAATTATGAACCTTCACGAGCGTGTTTTGTCTGTTCTCGCCTGCAAGTTTGTCAATGAAGTCGTTATCGGAGCTCCGTACTACGTCTCGAACGACCTCATGGAGCATTTCAGGGTAACGTACAGCCAATTGCTCCTAGCTATAAACCAGTCTTTAATTATAAACCACATTCGCGCGGACACAGTTATTTACTCCCTAGTGATAACGTAACAAAACTAAATAGATTTAGAAAATATTGTGATGATTTATTAATCATTTACAATACGTTTGCACACTCGGCAGTGCTCGTCCTTATATATATATATATATATATATATTATATTGCTGTTTCCAGGGGTATCTTATATGATCGCACTAAGAAAACGCTATAGTCCTAATAGTTAAACAGCTTTCGTCTATATATTTGTGTTGTATTAAACACTGTGGTCTTTGACTAAAACAGGTGTCGGTTGTCGTACATGGATCGACAAACATAATGGCGGATCTCGACGGACGCGATCCCTATGAAGAGCCAAGAAAGCAGGGGAAGTTTGTGCAGGTGTGTAGGAGAACAGAGATAGAAGCAACGAATAATTGGCTCTATATCCCAAAACCATGAGATACAATCATTATGAGACAGATTTTTTTTGTCAATGGAGCCTATAGATATTAGTAGATTAATTTATGATGAGAAATAGTCATCATCATAAGGATTTTCGGATATTATCTAATAAATGATATATATATATATATATATATATATATATATATATATATATATATATATATATATATATATATATAGGACAATTCTCTGAAAAAGTCAACTGGCACTAAAAACAAGATAACACGTATATTGCGAAAGTTTAGCCTAACGGTAGTGAAAGTTTAGTGTATTCATGGACTTTTAATATAGTAGATATCAATGGTCAAGATTTTAGCTTTTCTGAGAATTTACGTATACGATATCATTTATCTTTTGTTTTAGGTCGAAAGTGGCTCTACCGTTACCACGCATGACATAGTCACACGGATCATCAGTAACAGGTGACATATGCGCTTATTACGCTCATATATACATTACAATATTATATATATATATATATATATATATATATATATATATATATATATATATATATATATATATATATATAAATAAATAAAGGCTGTGACAGACGCCATAATAACCGAAAAAGAAGAGCATCAGAACGTACTTGATCGTGTCCGGGAGCACGTCTGCTATCAAAGCTACCTTCTATGCATTTTCTAGGAGAAATAGCCAAAGTTACCACAGCGTGGCTGACAAACATCCGAGTGTTTAAGAAAACCCAATGCGGTGGAAACACTAAATGGTGCCTTTCGACTTATCTGCTTCTTCGGGCCGTCATGCAAGCGCCCGCAATCTCGCTCGAATTGCAGTAGAAACGCTAATGCCTTATTTGGAAAGAAACACAGGTGGCTTTCTTTGTTGGCTCTCCCTACGGGTTCATTACGTACGGGAACGAGTGCAAGATTCACACGTTCCCGTACATATATAATGTAATATGATGATTTGCTCACACGTCTCAGTACAATATATGATATACCATTCGTGCCATTTTGCCAGGTAATTCGTGCAATTTTGTTCGAATTTTATTGCTATCATCCGCTGCAAATCAGTTGCATTTTTAAACAATTTGCTTGGCTGCCCTAGACGTCGACGCTTGGCATATGACTGCTTTGTTTGTTTTGTCTTTAATGATTTTGTTGTGTTTTGCTGTAATCATACAATAAATAGCTGGCGGTTATTACTGGGTCTGACTGCCGGTTGGCGCAACGTTGCCGCTATTGTTGGCAATAAGCTAGTGTGAGCACGGGCTCCGTGTTGTATGTGTTGAAAAAGGTCTGCGCCTAGTTTAAATAAAAATCCTTTTGGGGCTAAGATTTAACGTCCATGGGACCGCTTTTCGCATTGCTTCATAGACGGATAAAACCAAATGTGCAACGGTGGGGCTCGAACCCGCGCACCTATGTGTCTCCTCCGGTCGCGAGGCGCAGACGCATGCCACCACGCCACCGGACTCGACAAGTTTCGCGCCTAGTTTAGGCGGACTAAACTGTCTCCGATGGCAGGCCGCTAACAAAATCGCGACGTTGAAGCGCGGGCGAACGGGGTGTGGGGTATCTAACTACGTTTAACTTTTGCAAGACGAAGTCGGGTGGCTGGTCTCAACACGTTTTTGTTCGTGTTTCTGTCTTCATTGCAATCTTTCAGATTACAGTACAAAGAACGCAATCTGAAGAAGGAGGCCAAGGAGATCGCGGCACACGATGCGTTCGTCAAGAGCCGGATACAGCAAGAACAGCGGAGAGCGGCGGCCACAGTACAATGCAACAACAAAAACAGCAAGTAGTATCGAATAGAGCAAGTCGTGTACGGTACGCTCGTGATTCAGTGAAGCTGACTTCGGACCGAGCTGACACGAACGAGTTTGCCAATTCATTGTGCAATGTACAACCACATCACACCTTTACCTCTTGCCGATAGATAGAGCCGGCAGGACAAGCATCACTACGCCGCCAGCCCATGCAGCAATTGGGAGCAGCAATACAGAACATGCCAATTGACAGGATTCAATAATATAACGCCAACTATTAACGTTTCTATGCGAACGAAAGTGACCAAATGAAAAACATTTTCAAACTTGCGGAATGGGTACAGAGACATAGAGAGAGAGAGAGAGAGATGGAGAGAAAGAGGGGGAAGGCGAGCGCTTTTGCAATGCAAACTCACAAGGTACCTTTCTGAATCGAACTGTGTGTGTCTGTGTGTGTGTGAAGGAGTTTGCGAAGCAAGCACTTTTATATGCTGAGATCGTCATACATCGTCGCCGCGTCAGCGGGTATCAAAAAGGATCAGTGTCGAGACGTTACCCGAGACACGATCGAAGGAAGGTCTAAAGCTCAAACTTTGCCAGTTAGCGTCAGGTAGGGAGAGTTGTCCAGAGGACCCAGCTTGTTCCGTTTATGGTCGGTCGTTCAATCGATTTGACCGAACGAACGAACGACCGTTCGTTACATGTTGACCGTTACAATCTTACGACAAGCATATAGCGCGTCAAACAAACAAACAAAGGCTGTGGCTCAGGTACAACCTACTACTCCGCCGCATTAGCGTAAAAGATGATAGGTAGGCAGGTGTCTGTGCCAGCAGGACGTGCAGAGGAGCATACTACAGCCCGCTGCTAATATATATAATAGATAGCTACGTAACCAAAGAAACGTGATTTTATCTCCAGGCCTATCTGGAGCGTGCCGAATGTTGTCGAGCGTTGAGCACGATGCTAGTTTAAACAAAAAATTTTAAATGCTACGTGACTGCTGAATAAACACCGATCGTTGATGAATTCGCGGATAATAGGAGGTGCGTTTGATAACGAGTGATTGATCGCCATGATTACGATTAAGTCAGTATCTTAAAAATCGCGCTTGGGGCCGCCGCTCTGAGCTAAGCGATGATGATGACGTTGTTAACTTAAATAAAAAGAGGTATTTAACAAATCGTTGACGTCGCGTTCTCGTTATTTGCGGGTTGAAGGATTCGATTCGGACATTTTTTTAGGGATTTTGCTTTATCGATGTTCAGGCAACGTTCGAGCACGTGGCTTGCTAGATACTAAATTAATTATTTGTGTGTGTGTATGTATGTATATATATATATATATATATATATATATATATATATATATATATATATATATATTGAAAGTCTATTCCGATTCTGCACTGCGCCCCTCTATCCCTGTGCTACTAAGTAGGTACCAAGGAATCTCCAGCATAAAGTGCGTAACCATATGCCTCCCTCAGACTGCCATCTGTGAGGTCAAGCCTTATTTTTTGCAGACACTCATTCGGTGCTTTCACCGCTGTCCGCGAACAAACTATCCCAAAAGTGAGTTAAGTATACGGCTACTTATACAAGGCTCGGTCCACAAAAAAGCAGTTATTTGTCGAGATAATATTTACCATAAATATATTTATTGCGTCTATTACTCGATAGCAAATTTGAGACTTCGCTGGCTGTTAAGATAGATCAATATTAGGGTATATCTTACGTTTGAAGATTCAAAAGGAAATGTGTTTTTTCTTTTTCTTTTTACTTTGCGATTTCCTACATTTTCTACAGGATCAAAGTCACGCTAATCTGTTGAGAAATTACAAAATGTTGCTTTTCTACTTCAATATTCATATACCTTACCCACATAATGACCCACGCATTTAATTAGATATAAGAAAAAGCGTGGTAACGACATGCAGAGCGAGCGTATTCTGCCACTTAACCCTTTATACATGTTTGACTGTTGCCAACTTTGCCCACGAATGTAGCATAGACCAAGAGACAGGACAGACCATGACACTGGCGGCATTCTTAAAACAGTTGACGTTAAGTCACACTACCAGAAACCAGGGCATACCGGCTAAAAAGAACTTGTGAGTAATAATTCTAACGGGTAGCAAGTATAAAACAGTACTTAAGAAGACCTGGAATAGTTTTTGAAATTTCCCCCGTAGTGGAGAATGAAAATCTATTGGTGGATAGCGTCATCCTTGTTGGTGGTGTTTAGGTGGAGCATTTTAGGCGATTTTCGGCCACAGACATTGGTGTGAGCAGGCTGTGGCTCAGGTACAACCTACTACTCCGCCGCATTAGCGTAAAAGATGATAGGTAGGCAGGTGTCTGTGCCAGCAGGACGTGCAGAGGAGCATACTACAGCCCGCTGCTAATATATATAATAGATAGCTACGTAACCAAAGAAACGTGATTTTATCTCCAGGCCTATCTGGAGCGTGCCGAATGTTGTCGAGCGTTGAGCACGATGCTAGTTTAAACAAAAAATTTTAAATGCTACGTGACTGCTGAATAAACACCGATCGTTGATGAATTCGCGGATAATAGGAGGTGCGTTTGATAACGAGTGATTGATCGCCATGATTACGATTAAGTCAGTATCTTAAAAATCGCGCTTGGGGCCGCCGCTCTGAGCTAAGCGATGATGATGACGTTGTTAACTTAAATAAAAAGAGGTATTTAACAAATCGTTGACGTCGCGTTCTCGTTATTTGCGGGTTGAAGGATTCGATTCGGACATTTTTTTAGGGATTTTGCTTTATCGATGTTCAGGCAACGTTCGAGCACGTGGCTTGCTAGATACTAAATTAATTATTTGTGTGTGTGTATGTATGTATATATATATATATATATATATATATATATATATATATATATATTGAAAGTCTATTCCGATTCTGCACTGCGCCCCTCTATCCCTGTGCTACTAAGTAGGTACCAAGGAATCTCCAGCATAAAGTGCGTAACCATATGCCTCCCTCAGACTGCCATCTGTGAGGTCAAGCCTTATTTTTTGCAGACACTCATTCGGTGCTTTCACCGCTGTCCGCGAACAAACTATCCCAAAAGTGAGTTAAGTATACGGCTACTTATACAAGGCTCGGTCCACAAAAAAGCAGTTATTTGTCGAGATAATATTTACCATAAATATATTTATTGCGTCTATTACTCGATAGCAAATTTGAGACTTCGCTGGCTGTTAAGATAGATCAATATTAGGGTATATCTTACGTTTGAAGATTCAAAAGGAAATGTGTTTTTTCTTTTTCTTTTTACTTTGCGATTTCCTACATTTTCTACAGGATCAAAGTCACGCTAATCTGTTGAGAAATTACAAAATGTTGCTTTTCTACTTCAATATTCATATACCTTACCCACATAATGACCCACGCATTTAATTAGATATAAGAAAAAGCGTGGTAACGACATGCAGAGCGAGCGTATTCTGCCACTTAATTACTTTATTTTCGCGTTTTGCTTCGATTAATAATTAAGGATGAAGCCCTATCACCGGGGAGTGGGAGTGGGTGTCTGTGAACTGAACAATTCAGTCTGTACGGTGAACATCGTGAACGTTGTCCAGAAACAGCAATGGACGACGAAAATGTGGCTTATAAAAGCTGCGATTGACGGAAGACCATCATAACATCTGCCTCCGACAAGTGACTCTGGTTTTGTATACACGATTCTAGACGACCATCTCAGATTCACCAAAAAATCTGCTCGTTGAATACTTTAGGATCGAGAATTACAGCCGCTTTTCAGCAACCCCTTCTCAGCAACTGTGGCACGAGAGACAAATTCTATAAATAAAGCATACATTTGAACGCACAATTTGTCGGCTATGACGAAACGTGCTATTTAAGGTATCGTCTCACAAGTACTACATTGACGCAGTCGACAGGATTCCTATGGAAGCTGAAGCGATACTGAAAAAATGTAGGTTGTTTTGAATCGCTTTTAAAAAGAGCAAATATTGGAATGCCGCAAAGGTTGATCTTAGGACCGTTTGTTTAGCATTTTGATCAATTTCATTATAGAAGAGATCGCGCCATGTAGGTTCATCGTCTTTGCTGATGATACGGTCTTACTTTTTCGTATTCAAACACCTGCGATACAGGCTGACGTACAGAAGCCGATTCAAGTAGTGGAGTGTTTTGCTCTTGTGTTAAAAAAATCGGCCTGGTAATAAACCTTACATATATAGACGGTAGTTCCTACCTGTACGTATCCTCCTTAAGAGGACCCTCCGACGTGCGGAATCCTTAACGCAAAAGAGTAACTGCACACAAGCGGCGGGGAAGCCTTAAGAAGAAGAAGAAGAATTAAGTCGGAAGCTTTGAGTCGTTAGGTCCGGCTCGTCGCTGTTGGGCAAACATTGCATTGCTTGCGTTTAGGATGTGGAGGGATGTTATTCCGGGCAATGCTGCTCTTTCTATAAGAGCTGTTGTTAATGAACTTTTTCTATAAGAGCTGTTTAAAAGGCAAAACTCGCTGTGCAACGTAATTTGTGAGGCCGGTAGCTGTAATGGAGTCTACCCGTCGTGCTCTCGCATATACTCTGTCGACAATCCGGGCTGAACTTCTCAAGGAAATTCGAGCTTTCACCTTAATCAGAATATTCAAAGTGAGGTAAAAATGAGTAACGAGTACAAAATCTAGTGAAAATATATTACCTTTCAATAGGTTGAAAAAAGCTCGGCATGTGCGTGCGTGAGCGAAGCTGTTTAGCTACTTTAATTGTTAGTTTCACATGATGTAAGACATGCTGAAGAATGAAACAGTCTGCCATACAATTTCGAATCTGTAGAGGGTGGGAGGAGTGGATATCGGTGGTTTTAGTAAGTAAGAGTCTCCTACTAGGTGCTGTCATGCCGACAGACTGAAAATCACCAAGTGGAGTTTAATGAGAAGTTGAGAGCTCTCACGAGGTTTATCACACTGCATGGTTTATTTCCTTACAAGATATTGTATTTCGGATTGGCATTAGCACCCTCCGCATTCAAGAGACAGAACGAGCTACTTCAAGGGCTGAAAGGGAGGAAAAATATCTTAGTGTTCGGGCCATTGAAGCCGATTGTGATGCGAATACGCAAAGTACAAAACCCCTAATAAAGCACTCTGGCATGGGGTTAGATTAAATTGTGTGATGAAAGTCCAAGAGGTGAACTTCAGTGGGGATGGTAAGCGACCTACGGATCTGGGGAAAGCACCCCTGGGTCCGAATTAACCTTTTAGAGCACTTTATAATTTCCGCGGCCCTCCCTTCCCAGCTCCCCCTCCCAAGCCCTCTTCCACCCCTTGTAACCCTCTCTTAAGCTTCCTCAACCACCGGTATCACCCTATAGAATGAATGCGACGACTAAAGAGCACACCTCAGCCGTATGGCCGCCAGACCAAGCGGCGTGTGCGAGCGGTGCCATCGAAAAAAGATTTTGTTCAGGCCCTCGAAGCAGAGGCGTGTTCTGCAAAAACATTCGTAGAAGTGGCTAGCCTCACCGAGAAGAAGTAGCCTTGGAGGCAGCACACCGCAGTGTGCTGCCGGTGCAAGCGCCTATTACGGCTTCCCGGGAGTCAGAGCGCTTCTGCTAACGAATGACTTAGAAGAGGACAAGGCAACGGTCGCTACAATGAGCAACCAATTTTCCGCTATATCAAGGATATGGGAGATCCCGGCTAGCACAATGGTAGTGCTGCAGAGCACTGACGCCTGGGAGACAATAGAGGGACTTGAAAGCCCTTACCAGCACCCCACTTGTATCCTCGTGGTTGGGATAACGGACCCAGGCACTGGAATGGATAAGTCGGTTCTTTCGGTGCTGCGGAAAGTCCTTGACCGAACGTTTAGCCTAGCCAAGAACACGGAGTCGCCCCCGCTGCTGTATGTGTTGCCAAAACGACGAAGCATCCGGACCCACATAATACTTAACGTCGTAACGCTACATAGCACCGGCACACTGCACGGCACCTGCACGGAGTCACCAAGAACGCTAATGGTGACGTGATCATTCGGCTTGATGAGACAACGCCTGGAGCCGGCAACTGCATGGCCGAAGTAATCAGGACAGCCACTGAAAATGAGGTCGACCGCTGCGAAGATATTGCCCAGCAGGTCACGGCACTGTGGGGCTTGGACCCCGTGGCTAGCGACGCCTCTATAGAACATGCTTTACGGAAGAAGGTGCTGAATCTTGCTGACGCAGCACCGCTAAAGATCTTGGAACCTCAGCCCTGACGGAATTCCGGATGGTATATCCTGTTAACGGCAAGCCGCTTCGTCTTCCGCCTCCTTCTAGTCCGTCGCGGAATTTTCATTGGGGGCGGGCGCTGATCGGGGCGGTAGCGCCGGGTTACAGCAATGATATGACTGGCCCGGACAGAGGCATGTAACGTACTTCGTCACCCAGATCTTTACGGGTCACAGAGAGTCCCAGCGCTACATGGTCAGGATTGGGAAGGCGTCTGGGGACGCATGCGTCCTATGCGCGTCAGACCAGCCTGACGACGTCGACCACACAGTGGCTCATTGTACTGCTCTAACACCGTGTCATTCGTCAGAGTTTGCGCTTGCTAGCCGCCACACCGCCGACATTGTGGCTCACATGATGGAGACCCCCACTGCCTGGTCTCAAGGAATAGCTTATCTGGATACTCTCACAACTCTGAACCTTGAAGGGCGTGCGGAGGAAGACAGGTGGGTGAGAGTCCCACACTAGGCGCTGACAGTTGCAAGCTCAGCTTGTGCATAATACATTTCTTAAAACCTCCGGAAAAATAAAACAAAAAAAGTATGAACCACCAGTGGCGGCGTGGTCTGGGAGACTAGTGCGCTAGTTATGGTTGTCACCCAGCGGTGTGTCGTCGGTTCGATCCCTGTTGTTGACCGAATTTTCTTCGGTCGATGTTGATAGTAAATCACACTGCTGAAAGTCAGCAGCCATGCTGTCACAAGAACTGTTGGGGAAACCCTAGATATCTCAACATGTTCGACCTTCGGTACATTTATCATATACCTCACGGTGAGTTTCAAGCCCATAGGGGACAGAAGATGGTCTACAATTAAAAACCACCTCTGCAAAAATGTTTCTAATTTTAGTATGGACCACTAGAGGCAGACAACGAGGCCAGAGGGAAGTTACACCTCGTATTCCGGTTACGGCGACGCACTCAAGAGACTTCATAAAAAGAGACCAGGTTCACAACTTCATAGTCGTGTGGGGGGACCGATCAAAAGAGCGCAATTGGTTGGCCGCTAGCGAGGCATCAATTTAGAGGAAGGAAAATGTCAACCTCTTATAGCGCGAAAGCTCTTCCAGATCGATGAAATTAGCATGCAGTTGCGTTTGTTCTCATAGTGGCCGTTAGGGACGACGCAGGGTACCGTCTCACAATTACTGCAGGTACTTCGTGATTTGTCACAGGACGAAACTAAGGCGTGAGCCCATTAAGCTCGAGAGCTTCTGATAGAAACCGACGAGGGCAGGTCTTCTCTCATCCCGAGACTTGCCACAAGTGATGAGGCTTAAGTTTATTTTTATATGTCGCTATTTAAGTTCCAGAGCTCGCGCTGGTCATGCGTTGGGGTGTCTCGCTGCCCACGGAAATAAGCCCCAACGGTCCGCTGGCAAGGTGATGGCCGGTCTGCTTCTCTGGAAGTGAAATAGTGGCCATAATCGAGATGGAAAATGTGGCACAGGAAAATAAGCCCTGCAAAGAAACCGCTTGCTAATTAGCCGAATAATTTGGCGCGGATGCCGTCATTACTATACCTATATATGAAGCCAAACTGTTTTAATGTCAAAGGACGTATTTGAAGCTTCTGTGGGAAATATGATTTTAGACAATAACGCATACTCGTGCGTTGGGAACTTTGTGGCGCGTTCTCATCATCTAAACTTAATGATCTACTGTGGCACCGCATTGTCACATTGTAAAACATGAATCTGCAGACTACATACTACAGTATGGTGAAGTAAATATTGAATTTAAAATTGATCTACGCATGCGGTCACACACTGGTTCGTGTGGCCCAATCCGTGGAATTTCGAAGGAAATTGCTCAAAAAGCTGGTGTAAGATTGCCACAATCCAAAAGGTATGCGTAGGAACTCCTAGCAGATATTTGGTATTAAAGCATAAAGTTAACTATCTAAGCGTTGAAGTTTATCTGCAGGGTAGCGTTAATTTTAATTAATAAATAAGTTACTGGCGCTGTCACTATCGGCGCCTTCCTATTCACCTAGAATCATGACAGTGCACTCTAGGACGGCTTAGCCGTTTTCTCTATAGGCTGTTCTAATAGAGACAGCTTAACGATATGTCGTTGCATAAAAGCACACGTGTAGAATTACTGAATCGTCGGAATTTACGGAATACGTAGTGGGCGCCGTATTTGACAAAATATATTGTGCGTTAGTAAATTATAAGCAAGGGTTATTGTACTTCTCTCTAATATTGCAAGACCGTTTTCTATTTTGTTTCCCTTGTCTATTACTGTTGACCATCCGTCCACAAATCGATAAATCGGTACCTGAAAATCCCCAGTTGTTAAACCAATCTAGCAGTGGTGACGCCGTGCATAAAATGATATAATAAATTTAACTGCAACTAGCACTGTAGCAGAAATAGCCTCAGCAAATTATTTGATTAGGCGGCTCGACATGTAAATACTGAAAGGAAAGATTAAAAAACAGTCCGGCACTAAATAGAATCTTTTGTTCAAATAAACATAAAATCAACCGGCGGAGCAACCATATAGCAGCAGTACAGATGCGGCCCCCATGACCTTTAAGTACCGCTTCGGTTACACCAGGTGTGCGAGTGCTTCCACCACCTATTCAATAGTTTAGCATATCTACAACTGTTAGGTTTTTATCTCGAGACGTAGTCTAGGCAGGATCATTCTCACACAACTATGTATTTTCATATAATTCATTAATGGTGAAATGCAATGCTATTGCGAAATAAACAATATATATATATATATATATATATATATATATATATATATATTAATGGTGGAGAGAGTAGGTAATAAGATCATGTCGTTATTTTTTGCAGAGTTTAGGCCTTGAGCCATTGGAATGCTCCGTCACGCCGATGTACCTTTCTACTCTAAGAAATCTCTTCCATAAAGCATATTCCACAAAAGGTTTTTTGCATTATCTTTGCAGAGGATGTGTGCTCGGAACTATTTAATGTCTAGTTTGTGCCGGCATTTAAATATCACGATTTTACGCTTAAGTAAACTCTGTCACTGCGCAATGTCCAAGATCACTAGCATCAAAGGAAGACGCATGCGTATAGTTCGGTATAATTCAGAAATGTTTTATTTTATTGCCTTAATTATACAATAGTATACGTCTTTATAGCTTTGTGAGTTTATTTATTATACTGCTCCTTACGCTGAAATACTTTATATATATGTAATCGTTTAACCTCGCGCAATTAAAATATGTAAACAAACTCTCCATAGCATGCTTTATATAAGTGCTTTTAAATATATACGCCGATAATAGGCCCGCTGAGTTAGTCCTTAGTCAATTCCAATTTGTAGTTAGACATTATTTTTAAGGTATAATATATATATATATATATATATATATATATATATATATATATATATAAAACAAATGGATGGCATGTTATTCTAACGCGATGACACACTACCCGGCAGAATAACGGGTTGGAAAGTTCTCACTGCTGTAGCAAACCTCAGAGACCACCACTGCATAGAATTCACGCTAGGGGCGCGGTCACCCAGGCCATGCGAGAGCGACAAAATTCACTTATCGAATTACCAATGAGGAATCCTTTTAAATTAGCACGGCAATCACCGACACGGGACTAGCACAAACCCCATTTGCTTCAAAGCATTCTGATAAGTGCTTATTGAAACAAGAAATTATGAAGAACAAAACAAAAGAGATACGAGACAATCATTAACGAAAGTGATAGGGCATTTGCGGAGAAAAACCGACTTTGTTTGGGCCGCCCCGTAAGGAGGTCAGAACCAATTCAAGACCAACAACGGCCAATGCAGCTATTTTAAATAGCTTAATCTACACACCAGAAGAACGTTTCTTGAAATATTTTAAGACGTTCAACAGCACTTCGTGGAGGGCAATACTGAACACGTTAGTGAAGAAAAGATTCCACATCAGCTCATCCAGGTACCTGGTCGATCAACGCGTTTTTAACGGTAAAGTGAAAATGCCAATGACATCAGGAGCCTCGCAGGGCTCCATCCTGGGTCCCCTGCTCTAGAACCTGGCGAACGGTGACGTCTTCTGCCAGAATAACCTTTTAGGCGCTCCATGCAATCGCCAAACATTCGCAGACCAAGATAATGCAGAGGAGCAGATTGTTGATGTCAGTGGCCAAGTTTATCTCTTTGGATTCCCGGTTTGGCTCAGGGCCTCTCTAAAAACGAAGAATGCATAAGCCATCGTTGGAAGCAACCAGAGAGTAGTGGCTTACAATATTATCCAGGCCTATCGCACGGTTAGCACAAATACTGCTCTGTTGCTGGCAAGAGCTCTTCCTTGGGACCTGAAGGTAGAGGGGACGCGAAAACGGTGGGACAACGGTCCGGGCGGCAGTATGTAGATAGAAAGCGAGAGGAAGCAATGGAGACATGGGACTTCGTTCCTTCTGGAGGACAGGGGTACACTCTGCGTTCCCTCAGCCCAGACATTAAAATGGATAAGGAAACCAGGGGGACCGAACTCTTAACCCACGCAGAACCTCACGGGACATGGGAACTTCCAGAGCTTCTTCGTTTGAGTTGGAAAAGCTCCCTTCGGCGAGCTGTGTTTACTGGCAGGAAGAAGCGAGGGATTGACTCACTCTTCTAAGGTGCCACACACTGGAACAGTCTAGAGCCACCGCAATTAAAGAACTCTGGAACAAGTGGACTAATCTCACGCCAATTTATTTGTGTTTTTAAAAATTCAATTTCTTGTATGAACGTTTCGAATTCTTATACAGATATTAGATTTGGTTAAAGCTAACCTGCCGTGCGCCCGCGCCTTGCCTGCGAGTCGCACCTGATAGGCTATTCAACGACGGCACCGCAGCACATGATGCCGCATGGTACCTAGGGCATCTTTCATCACATCTTATACATTTACATGTATCTGCAGGTGCATGAAACCCCCCGTCCCGCATAAAACGTGATGAAAACCATGAACAGCGAAGCGCGAGAGAACGTGTCGGTTCGTTCGTTCGAACTGTTCTATGTTTCAGAGGTATTCGCACCCGCGCTATGGAAATCAGAATCGATCTCCGCTATTTTCTCCTCCTAAGAGCTGATGAATTGCAAGTAGGCCGGAGTGAAAGAGATTTTGAATATTTGCTTAGGTTTTCTATAAACAGCGGTGTGTCATCTACTAAATCGACGTATCTGTTCAGCGATGTACGAAGCAGACCCAGAGCTCGCTTCAGGAATGCAGGCTTAATCCGCTCAAGCTTTTGGAGTTGCGCCGAGGAGAGATAATCTCAGATGACCTGTTTACCGTTAGAGGCGACTGGCGCCACCGTCAGTTCGAAGAAAGCCAGCGTCGTTCATAGGGATAGTCTTGAAGAAGTTTGTATACCAACACTTGCAACTAGTGCTCCACAAAGGACCGACCGTTTGTAGGGAGTATCACGCTTAGATATTTACAGTGGTTCACATATTTCAAGGATATTCCGTTTATGTGCAGCGCATCAGAAGCCGCAAGACGGCTACCGCGGCGGAATTTCATGGCTTCTGTCTTGTTCATATTAATAAACAGGCCAGCCATATACCCCGACAGCCTTGGCAGCGCCTGCTAAACGTAAAACCGATTTCTTCCGAAAATCACAAGATCATCGGCATAGAGCAGATTTTTCACGTGTCCGCGTGGCCTTGAATTCGACGTGGCAAATCGCTCAGCAGTAGGGAGAAAAGCAGCGGACTCAGATTATCACCCTGTGCTACACCAGTGGACTACTAAACAAACGGGTCTAAGGGGGCTACTTCGTCGTCTATGCTCACCGATTTCTCCTGCAGTATGGCCTTAATCAGCAGTAACATGTTTTCAGGAACCTCACTAAACTGTATGGCGCGATGCAAGTCATACAAGAGCCCTAACAAAAACGTGCACCACTGCCATACCACGCTTGACGGAAGAACATCTGTCACCTCTGCAATAGTTAACGTGGTAAACAACGCACTACTGACGGAGTACTGTGTATCTGTATGCTAGTATGTCTAAATTTATGAGGCGCAGATGATACTGAATTACTTATTTCTTACGGCGCGAAGTATACAATCTGTCAGAAAACCTTTGAATAGTACAAATATTCTGAGCCTGTTAGACCTACACTGCGGCAGCGGAGCTCGTACTCTCTCAGAAGCTTCTCTCACTGACGTCATGCTCTGTGAGGAGAGGGAGGCAGAGATTCAAACACGCTGCACCCGCTAACGGCCGTCTGCTATGAATGTATGATATAAAAAATAAACTGACTTATCAGTCGTTGTACTTAACCGCCAAGAACGGCTTGTTCACTCCCGTAAATAGCAAATAGAAATCCACTAATTCGCTTAAACAAGGGCTCCCCCGAAACTCTACATTGGTGCCGTGACCAGGATTCGAGTCCTTTGTTTATCCTGTGTGGATATCGTTTGCTATTTTCATGTTTTCGGGTGTTTTTCGTCGTTTTGAACTTTGAGTGAATCGACCACGAGCAGGCCCGCTGCTCACGCGTTTCGAGTGTTGTGTGTCTCGTGAAATCTTGCTCACAACGACAACTCGATCATGACGGATCGAGCACTCACCTGCCTACGGCGCTTCCGGACAATCGAGCGTAACCGTTTAAAATTGTACGCCGAACAGGCGCGACAAATAAGAGACATCGCGGCAGACCAGCGGGACAAGGCCGAGCTGGTCAACCTGCAACGAAATGTCGAAAAACGGCATCAGGCGATGAGCGACTACGACGCTCAGATTGTTGCTCACAGTAGTTCGCCTGAAGAAGACCTCGATCGTGAATTTGAAGAAAGCGATGAGCATTCAAATGCGGCGCTGGAATGTTCAGCACTTCTTCAACAGTTAATTGACGAAGTGAATTCAGTAACCGCTCCAGTGATGCGTAACGGGACAACGGACTCGCCCTCGACATCAACAGCAGCAGCAACAACCACATCATTGTCATCTTCGATGCCAAGCCAGTTCATCATCAGTTCTGCCCCGCCCGTTTTCGACACGTCCCCTGAGGTGTTTGATGGGGATATCTTGCGTTATCGTGCTTTACTTGCTCAGTTTGATAACTGGGTATCTCGCAGCACAGGCGCTTCGGCCACCGATCGTCTTGTAGCTCTCCGAAAGCTACTGCGTGGTCCTCCAAAGCGACTAGTTGACTCATTGCCGGTGAACGATGTCAGCTACAAGGTGGCTCTTAAGTTGTTGGAAGACAATTACGGAAGACTGGACATCGTCAGGCAGCAACTGATTGCGTCGTTGCAAAAACTGCCAAGAGTGAAATCGCAGTTTGACACTGCGGGTTTACGCCAGCTCCTCAACTTCGTACAGTCCGCAGTGCAGTCGTTGGATGGACTCGAGAGTCCGTTGCATACGTATTCCTTGTCGTTTAAGGCTACACTCCGGGCAGCTATCCCGTGGAGGATTGTGTTTGACTTCACCGAGAATAGGAGATTGTCGTCTGTACACTCAGCGTCAGGCAGCTCTGCTGACAATGATTCTGTACCAGGCGGTATCGATAAATTTGCCGCTGAGGCCGCTGACGAGATCCGCCAGTTGATTGATTATGTCAGCCGGTATACGTCACTGCGCGAAGAGACAGCGATACTCGGTCAACTAACCGACGTCGACGACAATCGAGAGCAACGGCAGTCCGAGGCATCGCAGAAGCGGAGAAAAACGGACTACCATGCTGGCAACCGTTTAAAGTCAACCGTGTCAGCCGTAGCAGTGCCACAGCCACGCAAATTCGCACCGTGTCTCTTCTGCAATGACGCTAAACATTCATCGTCACGCTGTGCTGCCGACTTAACGATCGAGCAACGGATGAAGATCCTTCTTGAACAAAACAGGTGTCATGTGTGTTTCCGTCATGGCCAGGTCAAGCTGTCACAGTGTGCTGGACCCAGTGTTGGCTGCCGAGTGTGTAACTCGAGAGACCATTATACCTCGATGCACAACCCAACTAACAGCAGTAGTCATCCAGTCGCTGCTGCGAGTGATCTTCACAAGCGCGGCGCTAACGAACATTCTCTGGTGTACATGGCAACTGCGTTCCTGACGAACGCAGGAGGTTGCATTCCGGTGCGCGTCTTCATGGATCTGGGAAGTAGTTTGACCTTTGTCACCCCAGACGCGCTCAAACACTTACCAGACGCTCAGCCAGTTCAGCATGCCAACCTCAACATCCAAGCGTTTTCCAGTACTCACAAGATATCATCGGCTCGCTATAAACTCACGCTGCAGAGTACGTATGACGACACTCGCGTCGACATATTTGCGTACAAGCATGACTTCGCCGTAAACCCGTCAAATGATTGCACACCGGATGTACTCGAGGCGATCAAGAGATTCTCAGCAGACCATCCCCTTGCGGACCGGACCGATCGCTCCTTGGCGAGCAGCCGGCTTCACCTCCTGCCGTACTAGTTGGAATTGATCAGTTTTACAAACTGGCGTTTCTTGGTCACGAAAAACGTGTCATTGATGGTCTTGTTGCGAAACAGACACGGTTGGGATGGATTATCGGTGGGCCAACAACGTCGGCCAGCATTAAAGCTGATGTAGCGAACGTCATGACTCACTGCTGCGCGGCCGCGCTATCGAAACCCGCGCGCGATATCGAGCGTCACCGGGACTCTCATCACGAGCCAACGGGTCTCTCATCTGGCGACGCAGCCGCCGTTCGCCAATTCGAAGAGAGTGTGTCTTACGATGGCAAAGAGTCCACCGTCTTGCTACCACGCAAAGACGACATATCGCAACTATGGAACGACAAAAGCACAGCTCTCGCCCGCCTGAAAGGTAAACTTCGATCCCTTCGCCGCGATCCTGAGACATACAAGCGATATGACGATGAGGTGATGGCCTTTGTACGCGAGGGATATGCTTAGGAGTTGTTCGGCGTTGACCTTGAGGCCGAAGACAATTGCGACGATTCTTTCTTCATGCCTCATCACCAGGTGATAACGACATCGGGGACTACCTTAAAGGTCCGGACTGTCTTCGACCGCTTATCATCAGCGCAAGGGAAGACGTCACGAAACCACCACCTCTTCGTGGAACCGAACCTTAACCCGGAAATAGTCAAGCTCTTAATCAACTTGCGCCTGCATCGCGTCGCAATCTCTGCCGATATCACTAAGGCATACATGCGAATAAACCTCACTAACAACGATCGTCGTCTATTCCGGTATCTCTGGCGAGTACTTCACGACGAGAAAGTCAGATGCTTCCAGATGAAACGTGTGACCTGGGGTGCCGCTCCGAGCGATTTTCTCCTCGCGGGTACCATCCGGAGGCATTTGAAGCACGTAGATCCTGACTCAACGCTGCGTCTACCTGACTCGCTGAATTACGACGATATACTGTGCAGCTCCGCAACAGATTCTGAAGCATGGGATCAGCCCGTGGACTCCGATATTGCGACTCAGTTCACGAGGTGGACGAACGAGATTGCTGCACTGCTAAAGTTTAAAATACCTCGCTGGGCCCGTCAAGTCGACCCTTGCGAAAACTCTCGGCCGAAGCTTGATCACGTTCGAGGAGTTTCGAACGATTATATGCAAACTGACTTCAGTGATATTTTATGCAGTCACCAGAAATCCCGTTACCATGGAAACAGGCTTGTCAACCTGTTTGAGGTGGACTGTCAGAAAACCTTTGAATAGTACAAATATTCTGAGCCTGTTAGACCTACACTGCGGCAGCGGAGCTCGTACTCTCTCAGAAGCTTCTCTCACTGACGTCATGCTCTGTGAGGAGAGGGAGGCAGAGATTCAAACACGCTGCTCCCGCTAGCCCCGGCCGTCTGCTATGAATGTATGATATAAAAAATAAACTGACTTATAAGTCGTTATACTTAACCGCCAAGAACGGCTTGTTCACTCCCGTAAATAGCAAATAGAAATCCACTAATTCGCTTAAACAAGGGCTCCCCCGAAACTCTACATTGCTGCCTCCCTCTCCTCACAGAGCATGACGTCAGTGAGAGAAGCTTCTGAGAGAGTACGAGCTCCGCTGCCGCAGTGTAGGTCTAACAGGCTCAGAATATTTGTACTATTCAAAGGTTTTCTGACACAATCAAACACCGTTTTTATTGACGGTTGGTCAAATATGCTGCAAATGCTTGTTTCGCAATAACTGAAACGCGTCACTTGCCACGTACCTGCTACTTCTTCAGCAGGTCCTATTCTATAGACTAGTGCGACGACCGCTTTCGTGAGGTATTAGAGACCTTTGTCGCTCTTTATTATACTATCAGAAAATAAGTGAAATATACTAAGTTGCATTTAGTTGAAAGGGGTAATGTTATGCAATGCAATATGATGCAGGTACGTTGGACTACGCGCTCTACGATATATTTATTCCACAAAGCAATTGTGTTAGTTGTTTTGTTTCAAGAGAACGGTTTAAGTGCCAATAATGACATTATCTTGAGAATATTTATATATATATATATATATATATATATATATATATTTTTTTTTTTTTTTTTTTTGATAACCACATTTTGGACGCCCGTAATGGGCTTAGTTACCTGTGGCACGATATCGTCTATATGCATCTAATGTCATCGCGTTCTCGTTACTAAAAATGTAGACTTTCTTCAGCAGAGGCATGTAGCCATGGCAAGGCCCTGCTTCGGTGCGTTAGCCGTCGTCGCAACAAATATATATATATATATTTTGGAGGAGGTATTAAATCCAGTTGCGCACTATCGCTACGAGTCTCTATCTCTAGCAGTTTGGGACTCGACCCCAACGGTTGGATATTACTCCGTTGAGACCTATACCCACTAAACGCACCTCCCCCCTTAAGCTTCACTCTCTAATAGCCCAGATCTTTATAAAAACATTACTATGGACTATCAGGAGAAGTAGCGAGCGCCCTTTCAGATCAATTGGCTGGGGTCGCCCAGAGGATCCAGCACTTTTCTAACACCTGCAAGCCCGTTTTCTTCGAGCTGCACTTCTCTATGGATGCTTTCAGGTTGAAGCCGCAGTTGTGCCTGTCTTTCTTTGCACTTTTCATGTTTCTCCTGGAGGACTTCTTTTGCCATCGCTGCTCCCAGTTCCCAGGCCTACTCACTGGAGACAATGTATTCTGTAAACTTTATTAAGCTGGACCGAGGTGGGTCGCTGACCTCGTGGTGTGGGTCTCCTTCCCTGCCCCATTTCACTCGGACGAGTCTGCTTGCCCTTAACCGCGCAGCCTCCCAGGCCGAGCACTGTAGCAGTATATTTATATATATATATATATATATATATATATATATACTTATTTATATAAATATGCGGCAATCGTTCTCGTTAGTGAGCCTAACGTTACATTGGGGTAAAATCTCAACCACCACGGAAACCAGGTATCCCTCGGCGTAAACTTAAGAGTGAAGACGCCTTTAAGACGGCCTTTCAGGCCGAAATAGCAAAATGTGGTAGCCTGCAAGACATAGCAAGCTACAGGAAAGTGGTTCAAAGAGCATGGGAGGTGGCCAGTACGCTAGCCATACATCCCAAAAGAACGGGGGTAGTAGAGCCAAATTACTGGTGGAACGAAAGGATCAAGGATGCTCGCAAATTATGCATGACGTTAAGGCGGAAGCTTAAAGAGGCTAAGGGAAGTGCCAATACCCATGCGATATTAGCAGAATATCGTGAAAGCCGAATGATATTATAACAGGAGATAGTGAGAAAAATATTGCGGAATTTATTCCCACGTCACGAGAACTTCAACAGGAAGATGTACGAAATGGTGAACAAACAGAGCACAAACAAGTGCTCAGAAATACCTGAAGTTACAGTCGCGGAGGTGACAGCCGTGGCGGGCAAAATAAAGACAGGCAAGGCACCGGGACCTGACGGAATCCCACCGGCGGTAATTCGCTACCTGTGCAAAGAGTTCCCAGACTTCGTGGCAGATGCCGCAACAAAGCTGCTTCGTAAGGGGAGGTTCCCGAGAGAGTGGAAAAAAGCGGAGGTGGTATTGGTTCCAAAGGGCAGTGGGGGATATAGACCCATTTGCCTTCTGGACTCACTGGCGAAATGTTTTGAGGCAATCTTTGAGGAGAGGTTAAGAAACTTCGCGGAGGAAAACGGCCTTCTCTCGGACTCACAGTACGGATTCCGCAAGCATAGGTCGGCCCTTAATGCTTAATGCGATACACAGGGTTATCTCAGATGCCGAAAGGCAACATAGCTCGACACCGCAAACCAGGGACCTGTTTATGGCGGTTATGCTTGATGTGCGAAACGCTTTTAATAGTCTTCCCTGGAAAGTAATCTTAGATACCCTACATAAGAAGGGCGTCCCGCCCTACTTGGCAAAGCTCACATCCAGCTACCTACAGGATAGAGTAATCTCCTGCGCTGGGGTTTTCACTCCAGATGACAGCGGGAGTTCCACAGGGATCGATCATTGGCCCGTTACTATGGAACATTGCCTATGACGATGTACTAAGGCTGCCAGGACTCCCAGGAGGGGTCCACCTGCAGGCCTATGCGGATGACCTAGCAATTATGGTCAAGGCCCGAACAGCAGAGGAATTAGAGCTAGTCGCTAACAAATCGCTCAAGGAAGTCGAAAGGTGGATAGAGAGAGCTGGACTGGAACTAGCTCCTGAGAATTCAGAGGCAGTCATAGGAAGAAAGCACTGCAGAGAGATTAATCTACGAATGCAGGGAACAAGTATAATATTCAGCAAGGAGGTGAGATACCTAGGCGTCCAACTAGACCGGGGACTCACAGGAGTGCCTCACCTAAAGAAGGCAATCAAAAAGGCAAGCAAAGCGGCAAACGATATCGCCAAAATCCTGCCAAATATCTACGGACCTAGCAGAGCCTCAAGGAGAAGGCTGGTCATGTCAGTGGCGGAATCCATCGTCCTGTACGGTGCACCGGTATGGTTCAAAAAGAAGTGCGGAGAAACACATCGAAAAGGCCTACTCAGAAGAGCCCAACGGGTACCGGCTCTTCGCATCACACAGGCCTACAGGACCGTGAGCACGGCGGCAGCTTTGGTTCTGGCAGGGACCCCGCCCTGGGACCTCAAAGCAGATGAAAGACGAAGACTGTGGAAGCGTGGTCCAGATAGGACGACAAAGGAAGCAAAGGAAGAGGAAACGAAAGTAACACTTCTGCGATGGCAGGCGGAATGGGAGAGCCTCAGGAAGGTCCGTGATCTGATACCGAACATCGAGAAATGGCTGAATAGGCCCGGAGGTGACATGGACTTTTTCCTAACGCAAATAGTCACCGGTCGCGGAGATTTCCAGTCCTATTTATACAGGATCGGTAAGGCGCCTTCGGACACGTGCATGTTCTGCATGCTGGGCGTTGAAGATGACGCGGCACATACTCTCCTAGAATGCCCGTGCTGGGAAGAGGCTAGACGTAAGGCAAGCAACAGGGTGAGAGATAGTTGGACGAACGCGGGTGCCCAGAGACCTAAACACCCTCTCGCGCTCCCGAGAGGTGGGCTTGCCCAATTCATGGATTTCATCTGCTCGGAACCAGCAGCATGGACCCTTGGACCAGCAGTTGCGCGAGAGGTGCTGACGGAGAAGAAACTATGCGGGACGCAGAGAAGAGCGAGTTACGACAGGATTACCGCAAGAAGAGGAAATTATTCTCTCTTGTCACAAGGCACGCCAGCCAGAGAGCAGAGTTCGCCAAACAAGCAGGCGAACCTGGTTAGATAGTCCGGATGTCACCCCCACGGCCCATAGTACTATTAAACGAAGAACTGGGCTGTGTCAAGGGCGTTATGAGAGGCAGGTTTTAGTGGGTAGAGGCGCGGACCATCGCGCCGAGTCCCACACACCAGAATGGAGATAAGGGGCCGTTTGCCTTTCTCCAGTCTGACGGTGCGTAAAATAGCATTTCCTCCTCTCTAAAAAAAAGAAGAGAGAGGTATCTAGAAAGAGTAATATATTCATTATGAATGTATATATATGGAAGAGATAGATACGATTTAGAGAGTAATGATTTATAAGAGATAGGAGAAAGGTGAAGGGGAAGAGAAGAGAGTAGTAGAGGAATAGAGGGAAGAGCTTAGAAGATAGAGAGAGAAGAGGAGGAGAGAGATTACATAGAGAGAGATATAGAGAGATGTAGATAGAGAGTATAGAGAAAAGAGAGGAGATAGAGAGAGAGAGACCTAGAGAGATGATAGATAGGGATAGATATATATATATATAATAGATATATATAGATAGTATATATATGAATATATTTTATATATCAGTATATATATATATATAATAAGTTATATATATATATATATTATATATATACATATATATATATATATATATATATATATATATATTTATATATATATATATATATAATGAATAGGCGGAAATGCTAACGTTGCTACTAGAGCAAGCAGCACCTACGACAAGTAGGGTTTCGGCCGCTGATCGGTGGGTGGCTGGCTGTTAACGAATGCCGCCGTAGTGTTTGTTGCGACAACACCGTCAGCGTTGCTGTGGCAACGGGACGTCGCCGCCGCGCCACCCGGCCGGCCGGCAATTGTTACTACGACTACGTGGGACGACAACAACAACCGTAGACCAAACAGACAGTTCGCGGCCAGATCGGCCTTGTTCTCCTCTACCAGTGTCCATTCCGTTCCCGGCGATCGCCGTCAAACCATACATACGACCAGTATTAGCCTAGGAAGAGCCGCCGCCGCCATCATCCCCACCATAGACGCTGTTGCTTCTTCTGCTTCTGCTTCTACTTCTGCTATTGCTGACAACGTCAACAACGTCAAGAGCCGTTCAGTTAGGCACCGAAGCTGGCGTTGTTGTTGTTGTTGTTGCTTTTTTTGCTGTTGTTGTTGCTGTTGCTGCTGCTTCTTCTGCTGCATCAACCGTGGTGGAGAGGGTCTTCGGTCGACCCTCTGCCAAATAACACTTGTCTGTCGTTTCCGTCCGACTGCTCCTTCGGCTGGCTTGACAGCAGCAGCAACAACAACAACAACAACAACAACAACAACAACAACAACCACAACAACAACAACAGCAACAACTAACAACAGCAACAACAACAACAGCAGCAACAACAACAACAACAACAACAAGCGGCACCACCATATCGGGGGTGATGGGCCTGATGATCCTCCGTTCTTCTCCGTTCCCGCATCCTCCTCCGACTTCTTCGACTTCATTCCGACTGACGTTCGAAGAACCCCTCTGTCTCTCGCTGTGTCTCTCGCTGCGTTCTTCGACTAGTCTAGCAGCAACAGCAGCCAAGCAGGTGAAGCAAGTGAAGGCAGACAGGATGAGCCGATAGACCGAGAGTATGAGGATGACTTTGTGCTCGTCTTCGTGAAGAAAGCATTCGTTCTTCTATAATTTCTGTTGCCTATGAGTCAGCCGCGACAAATACCTTGCTGATGCTCTTCGTGTAGAAACAAGGTTTCGTGGAGAGACATTCGCTGACGCTATTTGTTGTTGTTGTTGTGGTTGTTGCTCCATTGGCTACATTCGATTCGAAGGTCTCTTTGTTTGTACGTGTGGCGAAAAGTGTTGTACGCTTGTTGAAACTGTGTAGAAGAAGACACGTTCTGGGCGGCACGTTTGACAACGCTGAAGTGCGCCGAGAGTCAAGAGATCGACGCGGGCGGCTCGCGATGACCTGTTCAAGCACAACGAATGAGCTTCGATGATTGCCTATCGCGAGATCGACATTTGACAGGATACTGAAATTCGCATGCGTCTACAATTGCGGCGACGACGACGACGACGACGACAACGACGACACGCGTTATGTGAAGGCACAACCTGAACCTTGTGACTTCATCTATCGGTATGCACATACACGAGCGAGTTAAGGCCAGTATACCGCAAAAAGATGGGTCATTCTGGCGATAAAAAGGTGAAAGCCGTTTTTGCCGAGAGGCAAGAACGTTGGTCAAACCAGCCCACCAGATATCGTTCTCGATCGAGCTCGATGCCCATGAATCGCTCGTTTCGAGTATGGCTATGATATCAGAGAATGAATGTAGACGCACTCATACGGTTGCTGGGAGTTAATGACGGTATTGTTAAATTGATAATAATCTGTTTTATTCTCACCACTGAGCGAATATGTTGCTTGCATTGGAATCGGCTGTAGGTTGGCTCTATAACGTCTATACATGTATGCACGTTAGACCATGTAAGCATATTATTTAATCATACCTGTGTATGTTGTGGATTGTTTTGGTTTGCGCATCTTAAGAACCAGCCATCACAACTAATGACCGCGTTTGTTTATTAGGTAAAGAGCTCGTCATGACATAATTAGCAGCACTTTGGGAGACGGCTGTGTTACGGCTGCGTCCGTATATGGTAATCATTTTCTGATAGAAGTGATCACCATGAAGGTACGCTAAAAGAACAGATTAATTATTTGGGCATTTTTTTTACTGTCATTTTAAGCCCGTTATGCCGGACCAGCAACTACATTTCGTTTTGGGGTATGTTTTAGGAAAAAACTCAGGAGCGAGCTTTATGTAGAAGTTAGCCATGCGGAATCCGTGATCCTCCAGCCAACCAAAGGTTAAAATGGTCGTTTCCAGCAACTCACGCAAGGACAACAATATTTTGTTTCTAACGGAAGGCAGTTTATCTTGACTGGCGGGGTACGCCTAATCTAGAAGAACTCTTATCTATTGTTGGAAAAATAAGATCTGACAAAAAACGATAAATAACTCAATATAATAACTTTGTTATATAAACGTTAGAGAACGTACATCACGTTAAAGACTCACCGCACGAAGAAAGCTAATGATAGGCATCTAGTTTGTATGTGCATAATTATACGTTTTTATCTCATATACGTTAGTAAAAATAATTGGATAGCATTATATCGACAGAGAAAGTATATTTATGAAGAATTGTAGCAACGAGATGTGACCGTTTTTTCTTAATTCTCAAATTGTGCCAGCGTTTGTACTTGCAATGAAACCTCAAATGGGTTTTATTTCAATTATGTTCATGTTCACATGCATAGGGACCAAACTATGTTCTCGTCATTTGTATAATAGAGTATAGATGCACGTTTTAATTACTTTTCAAATGTTGAGCTGTTATTTTGATTTCGACGCTAAATTGGCCAATTGCTGTATATGCACTGATGCAGTGGATCCATGATTGAAGCACCGAACAGCACCTCCAAAACGCTTTATGTCAATGGCTTTAAGAACTAATTTGAAATCGAGTCCAAAACGTCTACATTTCGATTTTTACCTTCGAGAAGAGGAATAATTTGCCGGTTTTTTTGTCAGCCCAGTGGACTTACGCTTTGTTGAGATCGAAGGGGTTTTGGTGTAAGGAAACAATGTGAGGCTCTGCCTTGTGAGCGCAGTGAAAGGCCTTGTTCTGTCAGCCGACCCTTGGCGATTTGCTTTGGTGAGTGAACGCGCTTCAATACCTGACCGCTGCGAGCTCTGTAACTTGCGTAGAAACTCATTCAGATGTGCCAAGTCTCACCGTCAGTGTCGCAAGGTTGTCTTGAGAAATGTCACTGGCCTTTCTTTTTTTCTATAGAAATAGTGAGCAGATTTTTTGGAGGGCGCCCAGAGGTGGCTCTGACCACATGGAGAACACAGCATTTAAGCTTACAATCTTCTCGATCTCTAGCGATGTCTACACGTTACATTCGAGTTTTCGACAATCGCAGCCTTCACGCAGACCACCGTTTCCTCATCCGTCATTGCCGTTGTGCCACCGATATGCTCGCGTTCGCTATTTTCTTACACTGTTGCCTGTGGGAACATCGACTCAAATAAGATACGTATAACAACGATAGCGCTATCCGCCAGCGGGCTAAACTTGATTCCTACTCCACTGTGCGGAAAATGCAAATTGATTCATTTCTGACTCACTACAAAGCTAAAAGCAAAAGCGTTTATTAGCTGACCAAATTGTGGTTTCAAAGCATTCTATCAAATCAATATAAAACCATACGTTTGCGAAGTTCGCCACGCAGTTAGCACTGAGGTAGGCTCTAAAGCGTGCTTTCTTCATTCATTGGAGTGCTTGCTTTGATAGAAGCCTTATACGAAGGTTGTCAAAATAATGTACAGTATCTTGCATGCAATGCTTGAACCGTCCACGGAACCGTTCGGGAAGACTGGAACGTCTTCCATTGATACGGTGTCGAGGGTGAAGCGAATATCTATATATACAAATATATATCCCACGAAACCGATGTAATCTTAGACATGAACAGGTGGTGGTGAGGTAATAGCGTATACAGTAAAGTATGTATAGAGCGTATACAGGAATTCCGTTTGTGACAGCACCTTAATTAGCACTACGTTCACATCGAATCCTAGCCTAAATTAGCACTACGTTCACATCGAATCCTAGCCTAAATTAGCACTACGTTCACACCGAATCTGCGAGTCCGTTAGTCGCTGGGATTGCCGATTAGCTGACAGCGTCAGATCGAAACAATTCCAATTGCACGATTTTTGCGCACATTTTGCGCCGTAGTACGAGCCCTATAATTTATATGGGCCCTGAAAATATAAGCAACACTGGTCGGTTATTCGTTAAAACGCTTACAACGGTGGGGGTACAGTATAGAGTACCTTAGAAGATGGAGGAGGCATCTGAACGGCGACTGCCTCGTCGCGGGTAGCGGGCTTAGTTTCAGTGTGACACAAACCCTCTTTAATTGCGAGACTAGAATTATATTTTAAATATTAAAAGTCACCAATGGTGCCGGTTGTTATGTTTTTACGGCAAACTGCTGCCACTAAACGTACACGAAATCAGCGCTGCGCATAGAACGTATTTACTTCGCTCATTGTATTTATTTATTAATAATGCTAAACGATGAAAAATCGTGAAACGATGTAGAAAACAATCATATATGTATAATGCTCACCAATCAGCAGCTAAAGATAGTCAAAATAATGTATTACTAAACTGTATTTATATGCTTATTTTGCAAGAGATAGTGCTAGCCCGTTCCACGGGCACTGAAACCTGCCTCAACGGAATTTCCTTCGCTTTTAGCGCTGAACTGCGGAGCGATGTAAAATTTTTAATTGAAACTAATTGGTAGCCAAAAAGCTAAACTAAGATATCAGGGGTAGCCCAGGCGGACCTTGCTCACTGGCGGGCTTTTCACCCCTGGCACTGCACCGGTTGCGGTAATGGGTAATGGGTCAGCTGACTACGGAAATAGGCATACTTGATATATGATGTATTGGTTATTGGTGCTGAAGAAGCATATCGGATATACGTACAATAACTTGTCTCGGGTCTATGACCTAGCAGTCGCCCTCCATGCTACCATGATACAAAGAGCACAAAGCTCAGTGTCCAGTTGACAAAGAATGCTACCCTTACTTTTTGCATATGGCGGAACTTCAGCGAAAAAAAATCTAGAAAGTAAAGACTGGTATAACTGTTAACTTCACAGGCAGGTATGACTTACCTGAAATACTCACGTACCATCAGTTTAGAAGATCGTATGGAAACCAAGATGGACAGCATCGATCATGACGTGTTCATCACAAGTGCCGCCATGACTAACGGGGAACGGAATGGTGTAGTGGCTAGATCGAACCGGCACAAAGCAGCTAGGTTTGCAATGTATAGCTTATATTATCATACGCTTTGTAGAGCTGAAGGGCATCATGAATGGTGCAATAACTGTGCTTGTAAATATTGCGGTCAAATTTGACAGCTGCACTGTAGCGCGTTTGTTTACAGTGTCCTTTTGTCAAACACTTTTTTCGACGTTGCTTATTACGTAGCCTAGTAAATGAGGTTATCTAGAATGGGACTCGCACAAGTGCATGTCTAGTGCTCTTTTGGATTAGACAAACGCAAATATGCTCATTGCGAATGTCATCCAGGCCTGGTGACTTATTTCGATGCGGGCAGCCGATCCCGTGCCTGGACAGCCCTATTAAACGGTGAAATCTTCGGCTTCATCTCGTCATGTCAGCTTGCTGTCGTCTCCTCCATTCAGATGCTTTTATATGGCGGAACGTCTTCAGGAAAGTTCGTACGGGCCGCCGGCGAGACAAATATCCTGGTAACTTCACGGGGTCAACTGGGCACGCTGCTTGCGATCTGCGCGTGTTCTCTTTTGTCCAATGTTTGGGCAGTCCCTGATTTACTCTCTTCACGGACGTAAACTTTTCGAGTTGACCCTCAGCCAAGATTTAACGTCCATGGGTCTGCTATTCGCATTGCTTCATAGAACGGCCCCCACAGATACAAAGTGCAACGATGGGGCTCGAACCCGCGCACCCATGTGGTTCTTCTGGTCGCAAGGCGCAGGCGAATGCACCAACCACGCCACCAGGCTTGACCTCTTTACGGACGTGAATGGACGCCTTCTATGTTTGAAATGTTACCGCTTTTGCCTTGGCGCACTTACTAGTTCACCACGGCGTTTCACTTGGTTCACTTGATCCATACGCGTTTGGTAATAAAGATGCCGTATACGGTAGCGTTTGGGCTCTGTCAACACGGATATATGAAGGCTGAAGTCGTTTGCTCTACGTCCTGTTTTTTTTGTGATGTTTAGAAATGGAAGTCCGCTTTATTGTCGTACGTGCGTCTTCAGTTAAGCACTATATGACTTCGACACCAATAGAAATACAATGTGTAATGGATTCCCCTTCGCTCATGGTCTGTGCCGAAGAAACGGGCGCTTATTTCACGCAGATTTGTGCTAATGACACGCCAATGACAGAGTTTCCCCTAGGATCGAGTTTTTTCGAGAAAGCAACGCTATTTTAAATTACCTTTTGCCTAGTTATATTTGAGTATATAATATTTTCTGCACGTAAGTATATTCGATTTGCGTATTGTAAATTACGCTACAAAAATATAGCAATGTGTTGATATAACGCAATTGCAAAACATTGCGGTAATGATGTATCGCTTGTAATTATTCCTATGCAATAATAGGAAACAAAGGGCATATATATGTCCCTTTGTTCACACTTGCATACTTCGCGTTTAATTATTTTCACTAGCGGAATCTCGACGGATTTGCGTAACAACAAAGATATATTAAATAATATTGGTCAAAGATACAATTTGTTTGTTGTTTAAGCTTAGATACGCGTTTTGTTTTTGTTTTTTTTTTTCATTTAGAGCAACGATGGCTACATTCTACATGCACGTGGTTCGAATCATCGTGGCGGTCCTTGCTGCAGAAAGAACTGCTTGGGTGGAGGCTCAACAGCAACCAACAATATCTTACATATCGCAGACAAAGACAGTTAATGTCGGCGACACCGTTGACCTCGACTGCAGCGTACAGTATGCCTATGACTTCCCAGTGCTCTGGGTAAAGGTAAGTGAGCTTATCACGATTAAAAGCATTCATAATGTGGACTATTTACTAGTAGATGATGACCCAGTTTCCCATCTTGTGATCTATATACTGTTTTCATTATGACCCCCCTGGCCTAATCCACTGCTCTAAGAAGGCCTCGCACGAATCACGAATGACCTTTTGTAAGACCTTATCCCAGTATCATACAAGAGCTTGGTGCAAGGCAATGAGGCAACTGACTATATCTGACAGTGCAAACATTGGCGTCAAGAATTTCCTGCTGGGATTAGTCAAGCAATCAAATACCGCCGGCTACCATCATGGCTTTTCTTCAGAAGTGATAAACCCCGTGAATCCTGCGCCAGACCTGGGTTTGTCTACCCTTACAAGAAGGAGCGGAAACCTGCTGAAACGTCAACCGTTAGCATTTGAAATGCTCTTTGGTCCGCAGCATTAGAGAGCTCGTTAAATTGGCTAGCAGTGCTTTGCCCAATCAATTTTGAACAAATGAGGGATAAAAACCAGCGGCGTGCACCCGTTATTGGCTATCCCGGCCCACACCGTCACTAAGGCTGGTGCTTATATGTTCGTGGCTTGAAATTGTTATCGCACGTCGTTAGATCCTTGCCGCTTATCTATATCCAATTGTTTCTAGGTCTTCACGTATCTTTCTGCATATGCATACATGCATCTAGATAGGGGGCTTTTGCCAAGGTACACACCGTTCTGAAGGGCTGCGCCAAGACCTTGAGGGCCTGGCCGCAATTCGCCTTCCACTTCTTTCGGTTTCTCATCTCGACCACTCTCCTGAGGCTAAGGGACGTTTGACGAGAAACGATTGCCATGATTTGATCCGGAGATTGCTGGCTCTGTGATTGACTGCGATATGATTTTTGTGAATTAATTTTTCTCGACGTGTGTGTAGTTGCAATTTGGCGCTGTTAAATACAAGAAGAATGTTTTATTATGTCGTAATTTAGTTACACGATGAAAATCCGGAGAAGTTCATGTTCATCTCATCTGGTTCAAGCCAAATTGTCCCGGATCAACGATTCTCGATTCGGCATGACGCAACCACCTCCTCCTATACGCTGCAGGTTAGTACTATTGTTATGCCTATACCCGACGTGCACATTAATGGATGAAGTCACAGTCTCACTGTATACAAATGTACCAACATTTTAAATGCAAATAGAAAATACACCACTTAACGATATGGAGGTAATCCCAAGTAAATTAGGATGTAAATATATGTATATATATATTCAAATTCGAAATTGAGGTTTATTCACGGAACCGCAACTTCACAATGCTTAAGTTTTCGCATATAAAAATTAATGGATATATATATATATATATATATATATATATATATATATATATATATATATATATATATGTATATATATATATATATATCGGACAGACACGGGCGATAGCCTCTTCTGCAAAATGCCCTGAATAGTTACAATTGTTTGAATGTGTGTAATTATTAAAATTTCAAGGTCAAATTTCAAGCCGGAATGGTTTTCGGGGCGTGCATAGATGATGCTATAATACATTAATAAATTCTGATATTTATTTAGGTGACGAAACTACAGGAGACCGATGGTGGAGTGTATCAGTGCCGAGTTATTCTCAGCCAGGTAATTTGCCCTATTTGCCATTTCAATCGTTGTTGTCGTTTCTGTTGCTGTCGTTGCGGTTGTTGTGTTTGTAAGTGCTAATAATTTAATTATATTAATCTTGGTAATGCTGCTATTGTTGCGGTTACGGGTTTTGTTGTCGTTGTTGTGCTAAAATCAATACTTATTAAGTCTTCGTTTAAATCAACATCGTTTTTTAAATATGTGCACGTTAAAATTATGTGTACGTTAGTAATATTTTTATCTTTATATCACCATCATCACCGACGTGCCCATTATTGGTATATATAAATATATAGATTAAATAAATATTTACTGTTTCTTTTATGTATCTTCAGTCCGCTGTTTTATATATATATATATATATATATAGTAAAAGTGAGTGACCGACGTAATGTATATATACAGGTAGTTCAATAAGTTCTTAGAATGAGCTTTTTAGAATTCGAATTTTGGCGCGCTTCCACCGCTATTAGGAACTGCAACTTTTCGACTGCCAGCAGTCAAAATATTATGGTGATTGGCCGTTGCGATTTCGTTTGATCGCTTTTCCCGTGCAACGTATCGGCGTGATTTTGAAAAATGGAGAAAAAAGAGTTTCGAGTGGTTATCAAGCATTTTATTTCAAAGGTTGGAATGCGACCCAAGTGAAAACTGAGTTAGACGAGGTGTACGGTGGCTCTGCGCCATGTTTTGCCACTGTTTCCAACTGGATTAATGAGTTAAAAAGAGGTCGCAGGAGCACCGGGATGAACTACGTTCAAAACGCCCAAAAACGGCAACTGATTAGGAAAACGTGAAAAAGGTGCGGAAAATCGTTGCCGCAGAGAAGCGAGTGAACATTAGGGAGATAGCGGAGGCCTTGGGGATCAGTTTGGGTAGTGTGCATTTCATCCTGCACGAAAACTTGAAGATGAAAGAGCTCAGAGAAAAATGGCTGCCGCATTTGCTCAACCAAGGCCAAAAAAACGCGCCTGTTTTCGCTTCACAGCGAAATTTGGCCAAGATGTCGAACAATCCGTCGGATTTTTGGCGCAGATTCATGACCGTCGATGAAAGCTGGGTCCATCACTACACTCCCGAGACCCAAGAAGCATCATGCCAATGGTGTGCACCTGATGAAGGACCTCCGAAGAGGGTGCGGACAACGGCATTGACCGGAAAGGTGATGGCTACAGTTTTTTTTAGGACCAACGTAGAATAATGCTGGTCGACTACCTTGAGAGCAGTAAAACGATCACAGGAGAATATTAGGCAAGACTGTTAGACTGCCTTTAGCAAGAACTCATCGTGAAACGGCCCGCTTTGCAGAAGAAGGTTGTCCTGTTTCACCAGGACAATGCTCCTGCACACAAGTCCCGGCAAGCATCGGCAAAACTGGCCCAACTGAGGTTCGAACTTATTGAACAACCTTCCTATTCTCCAGACCTGGCCCCCTCTGATTATTTCCTCTTCGGACATTTGAAGAATAGTCTCGGTGGAAAGCGTTTTTCCAGCAATGAAGAGGTTAAGGCTGCTGTCAATGCCTATTTTCAGTCTAAAGACGCGGAATTCTACTTAAGAGGTATAAAAGCTCTGAAATCTTGGTGGGAAAAGTGTATTGAGCATCTCGGGGAGTATATCGAATAAGATAAATTTAAAAACATAATTTAGAAAATTCTTGGTTTTCATTCTAAGAACTTATTGAACTACCTGTATATATATATATATATATATATATATATATATATATATATATATATATATCATGTTCACGCTGCTGTGGCTTTCTTCTTCAGCAGTTCGATATTTCCTCATCGACTCATAAGCGGTAGTAAGAGTTACCATAGTAGCATGATGCGACGTTGCAAAGTACTATAACTGTTGTATGAAATGCGAATCATTACAGTCATCGATACTGTCTCGAGATGTCCGCCTGTTCGTTCGAGTGCCTCCAGTCATCTCGGACAATTCGACTCGATCCATCATTACCTCGACGGGTGCGAATGCCACTCTCGAATGTTTTGCCAAGTACGTTGGATTAAGAAGCACCAATACATGTGGCTAGATAATTTTTGTAGTTACCGTTACTTACTGAGAAGAATAAATACTTTATACAAATTCACAAAAATGTATCAAACGTTAGTTGCATTAACTGAACGATTATATATATATATACATGGTGCATCAGCTAAATCCAGACACTTTTTGGCGGGCTACCCAGCATAGACGGAAGGCGTTAATTCAGATCGGTTTGGGTTAGCAGACAGCCCACTCACAATAGAACAAAAACGAATTGTCATCATGGACGGCCGCCGCAACCTGGGCCCAGAATATGACCAAAGAACAACCGTTATCCAATTTCTTTGTGCCGGACATCGGCCAGCCGAAATCGTCAACATCACTGGATTTAAAAGAGCAACGGTCTACGACATTGCCCGACGCTACAGAGATGCAGAAGAGACAGGGCTAGGTAGTGCAACACCTGGAAGGAAGATTCACAACCGCCGACGAGAAGTGAGGACGCCAAAAGTGATCAAAATGGTGCAAAACTGCGTTTTTAAGGATCCAAGTCTATCGATGCGCCGTTTAGCGATCAAATTCAATATGATTGATTGTTCTATGCGTCGGGTTATCAACGAAGAACTGCGCTACAAGTCTTACACGTTTAAAGTCAGACAGATGTTGTCTCAGGCCGCGAAAAATAAGAGGATGACTTGCTGCCATCTCATCCTCACGTTTTTGAGACACGAAATGGCGGGACATCTTCGATTCTTCTTCGACGAAAAAAATTTCACCGTTGACCAAAAACATAACCCGAAAAATGACCGGTGGCTCGCAAAGAACCCTGAGGATGTACCAATCGTGCATAGAACCAAACATCCTGCCAGTGTGCACGTCCTAAGTGTTGTGACGAATGAAGGAGACGTGATGCCTCCACACTTTTTTGACAGACACGAAGTCGTAACAAAGGAAGTGTATTTACGTGTTCTGCGAAGCGTGGTAAAACCATGGATTGATAGAGTGTCCAATGGAAGACAATACGTCTATCAACAAGGCGGCGCTCCCGCCCACACCAGTAATCTCGTCCAGGATTGGCTACGGGGCAACATGTTGGCGTTCTGGGACAAAACGATATGGCCCCCTAGCAGTCCAGACTTGAATCCCCTGGACTTCTATGTATGGGGCGTTGTTGAGCAAGAGACTAACAGGTCTCGACATGCAAATACAGAAGCACTACGCAGAGCCATTGTCGAGTCGTTTAAGAATCTCAATCCGCTAACTTTGAAGAAGGCCTGCGGGCGCTTTCGCGCCAGAATTGAAAGTGTAATAGTTCACGTAAAAAAAATACCGAAATATCTGTTTTTCTTTAGACATAAATTGCGAAACGGGCGATGACGTTTAGTCCGGAGTTAACTGACGCACCCTGTATATATAATGGCAAGTATTGCTGCTACTTAACAATGTGATGTTTATTTTAGGGGTCAACCAAAACCACGGATAACCTGGCGTCGCGAGAACAATAACCTATTGCCTACTGGTGGATCCGTCTATAGGGGTAAGGACGGATGCATATGGATGCATATTATCATTATTTGTTGCACCGATGTACCCATGATGGTTGGTTAATGTTTTAATATATTGATTTTCTTACGTTTATTTACCCCCGGCGGAGAATGGGGGGTATCGATTTAAGTAAAATGTGCGATAAGCTCCCCACAGCGATCGAAGCAATGGGGGGGAACAACTATAATCATTACAATATATTAATTAAATTGTATCAAGACTGTCCCAGAACCAATTTGTCTCGGTGCCTTTGTATCGCGACAGTCTGATTTAGTCAACTAGTCTAGTGCGGGACTCACAAAAACACTGAACCGCCGGGCTTCCCCCCTAACCAATTAGGCACGGAAGTGCTCGGCATTTCTTCGACACCCAGAGGGGGAGTTTCGTTTTCCCACAATACAAAAAATATAAAGTTATATACATCTGCAAAATGAAAGCAAAATTGTTGTATTCAATTTTTGTAAAATTATTTATAGGCAACGTTTTGCACATTTTCAACGTTACGAAAGATGATCGTGGCACCTACTACTGCATCGCTAACAATCAGGTCAGTTGGGATCCCTATTTAGTGCTATAACTTAATTAGCCCGACCTTTTGAATATAATTCGTTCAGAACTAGATTGCAAGCTATTTTATGGTATATTTTGTGATAAAAGAAAATGTATTCCTGCGCTGATCCCGCTAGGTATAATGTATTTTTGATGGAGGCAATGTAGTTTAAAGTACTCAAATACCAAGAAAGACTTCAAGGGACAATACATGTAGCTCGTTGCGAGTTTCGAACGCCTAAGCCGTTTCCAGATAGAGTAGTAAAGAAGTTGTCGTTAATATCGAATAACGCCCACTGTAGCAGCAACGACGCTTGAAGATTTTTAGCGTACTGAACGTTGTTCTAATTTCGTGTTCACTGTTTATATTTGTTCGGCGCCGCTAAAGGTGGGGCGAGGTGCCCGTAGAAACATCGGCGTTGAGGTCGAGTTTGCGCCGGTCGTCCGAGCTGAAAGAACCGCTTATTCACAGGCATCTGGTAAGTTCACATACACAAGAGCTGTTGTTCATCAGTCTGTTAGTCAGCAGTGTTAGTGACAGACTTTGTTGTTTTGCGCCGGAGCCAACGTGAACTAGGATACTAAGCTCGCGCTATATATATATATTTATATATATATATATATATGCATTTTTTTCGGTGGTTATTTGATTTGGTCGGTGGCGTTATTTGATTGCGTACACACCAATGTCGCTAAAACACTGGCACGAACAACAGGATCTAACGAGATTTTCCACACAAGTGCATGCTCGGCCGGAACACTGTACGAATGCGCGCCTTTACGTTCATAAACGTCGAAATGCTGTAGCTTTTTCGGCCCGGGCCTACGGAACCAACAACGGCTCTGCTTTGAATGTCATTCATGTTGCAGGCTATCCAGCCGAGCTGTCATGTCATGTCGAAGCGTATCCTTCGCCATCGATCGTATGGATCAAGGACGGATACCAGTTGAACACTAATCAGCATTACAAGATTTCGATTGCCAACACCGGCCACGAATTCACCGACACGACGCTGCGCATACACTCCATCGAGCGGAATCAGTTTGGCGCCTACATTTGCAGGTAGGTCAAGTTTTCAGGTTCGAGCTATGGTTCCGTACCGGCCACTGCCGTACTGACTATGTGCATCGAAGCCAGCTCACACCGATATTGCACACAACGAGAAGCTGACCTCTTGTCCATCTTGCATATGTTTATATATATATACATATATATATATATATATATATATATATATATATATATATATATATATATATATATATATACAACAGGACCACTTTAGCAATGCTTGTTGGAGTTGCAGGGAAAAGAGACCGAGGCCTCGGCAGTTAGATGTATACCTCACTAGGGAGCTATGAGATAGAATGGCATGCACTAGTTGGCACGTGTACACGAAGTACATTGTGCATTGCTATCATGTCGTTGCCGGTTCTGCTCGCCGATGTGTGCTAAATACCACGCAGCGAGCTATCAGACGCATCAGTGGTCTTTGCTCTATTTTGCCCGGCAAGACGACCGCTAAAGTGTTCAAATTGTGTATAATGACGACTGTATTCTAATGATATACCATATTGTTATTGCCAAAAAAAAAATATAATATATATATATATATATATATATATATAAACGGTAGAATGCGTGTTTAATCAGTCGTTCAACTACGTTGTGTGGTCAACGCGTATGATTCATTCAGGGCGATCAACAAGTTGGGCTCGGCCGAGCGAAAAATGATGCTCACCGAGAGCGGTACGGTGATTTGTCCGCCAGCATGTGAGTCTCAGTTCCTGTCGGCGGCTACCGGCCTACGGCCCGCAACGATTCGATCATCGCTACGAATACTGCCTACAAGTCTCCAACTCAATCTCCATCTGATCGTGGTGCTATCTGTGGTACTGCTGCATAGCACAATGGCCCACTTTTCCATATAGACGGATGCATTTAAGCGATTGCTCAACCGCTCGCGCTCTTTTCCATTCCGTGCCCAGCTACGACCGGGCCTAGCTACGAAGTCATTCAGTTGCGGCGAAAGCTTTTTGCTACGAAAGTTTTTGCTACGAAAGTTGTTGCTTTGACGACGTTACTCCTCCCTGGTACGTCGTCCGATCATCGATCGGACGTGTACCGTCGTGTGAAAAGAAGTTTTCAGTAAGTGAGCTATCATCACGTCCAGCCCCTTTGGTAGACGACCTTTGGTAAAAAGTTCTAAGGCGTATGTTGCATGTCTCTAAGGTAAAGGCGCATGCTACATGACTCTTGGGGCCGGTCTATCAGGCAGGATCGCTCACAGTAGACAGTTGTTTGCGGGGCATCTATTATAGTCAAGAACAGCAGAGTTATATATATATATATATATATATATATGTATTCAAGCAATACTTATCTAGAAGCTCAATAACGCGTTGACCATTTAAAGAGCGATTTATTAGGGGACATCAATTCGAGATTTGTCTACCCATTATCTACTGTCGTTTGCCGGCCAGCGTCGTAGGTACAATTAAGAACAGAGGACAAATGGAAAACGTTTTCTCTGCCTATACGTACGTTAGAAGTTATACCATGTATGCGCCATATTTGCCAGTCAATTTATATAAAAAAAATTATAGATACTAGTAATGGAATATTGTGGCGTCACTGTGTGCGACACGCAACAAAATGAAATACAACATCACTGACATTGCGCGTTTCTAAAGTTTTTTTTTTGTTGAACAGTTTGATTGATTCTGGGAAGCTACTGTTTAAGCCCATTGGATTGACATAGAATGCCTACCACCCTATTACTAACAGTGAGTAAAACTGAAACCTTATTATGACTTATATCTACAACCAGAAGAATATACTATCTTATTGACAGAACCTGGTAAACTGCAATAGATGGTGCAGAGGAAGTGGTATAAGCGCATAGACTTTAACAAACACTAGAGTGGCTGTGTTCCACCGCTGTAGTGGACAATGTTTCGGTAATTGTTTTTGTGGCTGAGCGCTTATAGACAGGGACACAGAGTCAGTTGTATCGAACACCAGATACTACTTGATACGGATGAAACAGAAAACTGCCAGCGTGCGTATGTGCGCACAGCACACAAATATGCTTCTATTATTATTATTATTATTATTGAAGGCATGCGTTGAATAACAGACACTATACTTGATCATTACACACCACATATCATGACTATTTATACTTCATAAGTACATCTATCTAGATTCTTCGAGCCTTTTTTTAACTTATTAGTCCATATATTGTTTGTTCGTGGAGTGTGTGCAATAAGTATGCTCAGAAGATTTATATATACGAGTATATATATACATCTCGCAAAAGGTTGGAATGCATCGCGGTGTTTAGCACAAAAGTAAAAGAATTTTTTATGTTACTTGTCTAAAGGGTGCAATATATTTACTCGCGTTGTTTACAGCGAGGCGTGTATATAAATATATGTGCATGCATTTGCTAAAAGTTGCGCAGTACGTTTGGTCTTTCGTTGAACACCGCGAGGTAGAGTAATTCGATACTAGTATATTTATACACACACATATAAAAAACGATACATGTAACATACATTTAAATATAGGAGTGCCAGTTCAAGCGTTGTTTAGTCATGAGCGGACCGGCTTTAGGACACCCCATACGGGCCACTGGTGACTACGCTTAGAGATAAGACACCGAAGTAAGTTAACCCGCTGGGCTTTCCTAAGCGTTCATCCAGCTGAACGATCTTAAACGATGAGATGATGTAATGTGTAATTTTCATCGTGTTCGAGCCATGCCCGATGAATGTGTGTTTATAATAAATGTTTTGTACTGTCATTTGCTGACGTTTCTAATCTCGTGCTGTTGACTTCTATCTAGCACAGACGTACCTACGTCATTACTGGGCATCATTTTAGGCTAAAGGCTACAAGTCTGTTCCGAAACACCTTCACAATATATTCCCAGTTACTGTTGATTATACAAGAATATTTAATACAATTTTGCAATCCGTGACAGCCCAACTCAGTTTGTATCCTGCAATATTATTTTAAAAAACATGTATTTAAGTAATTCTTACCCTGCCTGTAGGAAATAATATGAGTAATTGCATTTTTCTATCTAAAAAAACAAGTTAAACATTTTTTTAAACCCGAACGTTTTTTTAAATAGCGTTTCCAAATAAAAGTAGCGTCAAATGTCCAGTAGGCATACTGGACATTTGACGGTCTGTGGCTGAATCCTTCGACAGTCTCTATGCGACTTTCCCCGGCAGCACCTCTGTGTATGGCCATTACTTCAAGGTTCGTTAGATGGCATAGATCTAGGCATAATCAAGCCCACTATTCCTTAGTTGTTAGCTTGTCAAAGACTTCTATATGTTAACGTTTCATCTCTGTCATTAGCCAGCCTACAACGTATCATGCTTCACAGATATGGGGCTTTTTTTCAACTGAGATATACTGCAGCAGAGTAACGCTTAACCAAATCCAAGAGAACGAACTCAAAGAAATGCCATTAGTAAAACTGAATATGGACTTGAGATACAATCGGGATTTAGGCTTCAGCAAGACACTATTAAGAGCGCATAACTCAGAAATGGTATGTACATTTCCCAACTGCTTAGCCGCTTGTGACAGAGTACTTAGAGCCAAACAGCGGGACAGTTCCTAAAAGCTAAGGACGCAACGAAATTGAGCGAGTTACTGTTATTGCTATCTATCGCTAACGCTTCTAACGCGTGGTGTGTTCGCCGCGAAAATGCGAAACACATTGCAAAGTATGGCTTACTATCGACGGCCTCAGAGAAGGGTGGAGAAAACTTACGATATCATTTTTGAAGCCTGCTATCCTGTTTGTCGCGCCTACCTAGGTAGGCTAGGAGACACGCGCTCTCATTTAGGTAGGCACGTGCCTGGTAAGCCAAATCGTAGAGCACAAAGCTCGTTTACACAGAAGAGCATATTTAATAGTTACAATACCCATTGGTGGGCCACCAAAAACCCGCTTCTGACCCACTTGTATGCACGCCAGGATTGCATCTCCGTGAATGCTTTAACTGACGTAATGATTTGAATTAACCCTTATTAACTCTCATGACCTTCCCAAAGGGTTTAATGAAGAAACATCCCACACATATCTGAGCAGGACTTTAGTAACCCTTAATTTAGATGTTCGAGATTGTGTTCTCTAGATTATGTTGGTCCGGTATGATGGAGCGCTAGCACACAACGACGCTGCGGTATGGGCTCAACTTGACGTTACCGTCAGAGATCGATGTGTTGGCTGAAACGCATATGCCCACCTAGTTCTGACCACCATCTTTCGCTCATGACATTGAGAGCCGCCGAATAGAGACCGTACAGTACACGCTTTCGTCCTCCCCCTCTACTAATAGAGCATTCAAAATGATGAAATTTAGAAGTGACTACAAAACAAAGTGCAACAAGTCCATCTATCTCTCCAACACCGGGGGCGTGGAAAACGGCTTAAACATGCTTATTTACAAATTTTATTTAACTCATAACGGGGTGTAAACAATTGTCCTTTCTGACGACAGACTACATCAGCCCTAAATCCAGGCCTGGTGTCGACCACCTGGACAAGGTGCCAAGCACCGCTGTGGCGTTACCACGTTGTATATCCAATGAGGGCCTTTGCCGGAAAAATTCACCAGCGCGTAGGTCCCCCGTGGCCAATCTAAGCCACTTGCATATCTTAGTAGTAACTCCCTCAGTCATTTCACAAGGGCCCCCTAAGGTCTCAAAGGGAAAAGGTCGAAAATCCATAGAGTCTCAACGGCTTAAACATATCACGATTCGAGCTGCTATAGGCTTTGTACAAAAAGATTCCAGAAATTTGCACATGCATGTGATTAAATGGGGTCAATGGTGCTACCCGAGTGTGCTTGCTTTATAAGTGAAATGATAATATTGCGAGGTGTTGCACGTGTAAAAATGATATATATATATATATATACTTTATTACGTTAGTGCCTGAAGGGGTAGTTGGGGCTCACAAACCAGAGAACAGTGAATTTAAAAAACAAGTGCTTTGTAAAGACGCAGAATAAATATAAAATCCAGACATGGTAAAGCTAAAACAACGGTATTAAAGATCAGGTGAAACGTATACGCTTAGAAATATCTATACATACAATAAAATCTAAGTTCTGTGAATCACTGCAAAAGTTGGCTCCCTTTATCAAAACGTTTTTAGGCACGTAAACGAGAGTTTTAAAAGTAATGTTGGTGTTACAAAAACGACGGTGATATTTCAACAAATAAATGCCATAAATCTGACGTTTTTAGGAACATTTGTTTACCAGCTTATATTTCGCAGTCTAAATGCTGAACTGCATATAGCGATAACAAACAGAACAGCTGTGCTTTCCTTTTGACTTGTTTGAGGTAAATGCAAAAACAAAAAATTAAAAAAAAAATCATTAAAATGAAGGAACTACCAAATAAATGCAGCTTAACGGAATGTATTATTCTCCCGATGTTCTAGAAGAACCTTGTGCTCGTTATAGTCGAATTTCTTAATCTTATATATGCAAGATTATATAAAGACAGCGTAGTGTCTGAAGTCGTTTATAGGACGTTATTTATAGAGGCATCTATTGATTATGAAAGTATAAGAACTAGCGTAGACAACTGTTAGTTAGGGGACAAACAAAACTGTCCCAAGAACATCGACAATGTGAGGATAATAATTGGCAAATTTGAAAAGACTTGGTCAAGCCATCAACACATGTTCGCCGAGGTCTTCAGCGGAAAACATTACGGAGCCGGTATTTTGGAGAGGCGATGGAAAGGGCTTGAGACAACACGACGAAGCGTTTTTTTGCGCTGATACTGGACGATGTACAACACGTTGAGGAAAAGCAACAGCTGCGACAGAATCCTCAACCGACGGTACTAAAATGTTTGTGTTTGCCCAAGCTTAGGTAGTCAGTTGTAGCTAATGTGTGCAGCTTTACGCTACCACTTTCGGTGTTCAGTGTTTAGCTTTTACTTTCCACTACTTCCAGGAGCTATGTAAAGCGGTTGCTAGGCCGTCAGGTGCTTACGCCAATAATCACCTAATAATTACAGGTGCGCACTGTTTCGAATAAGCGACCCGTAGGGAGAAAGAGAACAGCTATCCTCGGAGTCATACAACCCTTAAATGATTCGCACCGACAGAGTGCTTGCTGACGTTCTGGCATTATCTCTCCCGACGAGCATCCTCCTCATCAAAAAAGATCTTCTTCATTGTTGCGCAGAAGGGCTGATGAACAGCCGCAGGCTGCTGTGGAGGTGCATGCGACGAAGACAGTGCTCAAAGTACCATCCACCGGATCTTTTCAGAGAGCGGAAAAACGGGTTTTTCCCTTTGGATTCGCTTTGGGCAAAAATTTCGGGGGCCTCTGCAGGCCCACTTGCCGAATAGCCAGCAGCCTACAGTAATTACTCTTCACAACAATACCGGGGCTCAAATTATTGAAGAAGCCGAAACTAAAATACAAGACATTTCAGGTGAGGTGCGCTAAGAGTTTTCCTTCACCCGGGATCGGGTGACTGTCGTGACTTCAGAAAAGAAAACACGGTGCCGCGCGTATGTGTCAAGGCACCAATAAATTAAATGGAGGCGGTCAGCCAATACAAAAATGTGAAGTTTAACAGGACGGAGAACAAATACAACAATGCGAGGTGCAACGAACCTCAGACATTATTCTCTTAACGAAGACGTTCTGTAGTAAACGATTCGATTGACAGGGTGCTAATCGCACCACTATCCAGCCACTCGTAACTCACATAATCGGTTGGGGAAGTTTCGGTCCCTGCCTTAAGCACGGAGAAACGCTGCTGGCTAAGGACGACGTAGCTGTGCTTCTAGCTGGCGAGTAGAATTGCAGAATTAGATATGTTGGCCTCGAAGGCATTCTAAGAAATATGGCTTGCGGATTTGCGCTACTCCATCGCCACCAGCGTATTATACAGATGGTGGTGGTTCCGGTAACAATACTTGCAGAAACGGGTCATCCACTAGATATATTTGTTTTTCTAGTTCTAGAAAAGGTGTGAAACGCGGCGGAAATGTCTTGTTTAGGACTGACAGTAAAAAAAAAATTAATTAAACCGTCATAGTTCTAGAATATGTGCGGTTGTTGCGTATAGTTTTAGAATATGTGAGAATGCAAGAAAACAAGCTACATAATGAAGAAATTAAGCATGTTCTCGCGTCATCTTTAACTAGTCACATCGGTATAACAAATGTTAGTTATTCCACTCTCATTCCTGAACAAGCCCCCCCCGTTCAAAAACTATTTTTTTCTAACGAGTCTGACGACTCCCTCAAATGAGGCCCATACATCTAGGACTCTCTCTCTCTCTCTCTATATATATATATATATATATATTATATAAGAGAGAACATTATGTTGTGTTTCAAACATTTTATTAGGGAACATGTTATTTTTGACGTGAAGCTGGCTCAGAGTTAGACCCGGTTGATCTTTTATTCAAGCGAAGTAAACTCATATGCGTGCGTACAAATTGCTTTCATAATGCATCTCTATTCTGCTAAGTAAGTTTACACCGTTATTTACGTGGTACTAAATGATGAAGATCCGGTCCGAAACTGTTACGGCGGTCATAGCTCTGGTTCCGGCATGAAGAACAATTGGTAGACCGTCCATGATTTAGCGTTTGCGTAATTCCATAGTCAGTGAGATGGCCTCAAGCCTCTGCTAACAGTATGACTGTACGAATGAACTCCTACTAAGGCGGGTGGCGGCCGTTGATCTACGATCGGCCAGTTTGTTGTTTAGCCTGTTTCTTTCAACCTTCGTTATAACTGCCTTCGTTAAACCTTGTAAAGAAGTCGAGAAAAAGAAGTCGATTCATTGCAGGTCGTTCCATCGGATTCGGGCTAGGGAGTACGCCCGAATCCGAAGAGGAATGGGAAGAGCACAACGCTTGTATGAGAGCGTAGTGACTTATGGGGTTTGCACCACCAAGACGCTTTTTTGCCACGCCGTCACGTTTCATCATGTCCCACCATCTTGGTCATGATGAACCGATGGTGACCGACGTTTGTAGTAGCAGTTTTGGCGTTCGTGTCCGTGTCCACAACGTACGAAGCCAACGCTCCAGACTCCTCCCGCCAAGAATCCGTGACGCGACGTGACGTGAATAATACTAATACAGCGGGACTGTATCAGCAGAGCGGCGCTCACATTCGCTCAACAAAGTCGACCGGAAGGTTCATCTTGAACATGAACACAATGCAGTCGTTTTTACTGAAGACGGCACCAGCCATGGCTCCGCCCGTACTGCTGGACTTCAGACAACCATCTGGGTCGAGCTCGTCAAATTTCACCTGTAATTTAAAGTCCGTATGTTGTGCAAACGTTGTATATCTTGTGACAGAAAATCCGGCCACGGAACAAAAAAAATTAACTTGTATGTTTATATATATATATATATATATATATATATATAGCTGCTTTATTCAGTTTTTTTAGTGACAAAGCTGTATTGGCTTTTTCAATGCTCGCGGCAATGTTCAAACGATGTCCTCTTTTCGGGACTAGTTTTAAGTCGACCGATCCGGAAAGCTGCCTTGAGCTTATTGAAATTAGCTGGTGTTGTTTTAGATAGACGGTCAGTGTATCCATCAACTGCGACGCATACGTCTAGTCACTATATATATATATATATATATATATATATATATGAACTTCTTGTCAAACGGGATATCAAGTTAACTTCGATACGATATATATATATATATATATATATATATATATCCACGAGACTAAAATGTAAACTTGTATAAATACGTATGATAATATAGAGCACACTCTCCTGAAAAGCAAGAGATTAGACGTAACCGGAGGACAAAACCGCAATAGCGCTGCTAAGATCCAGAGAGCCCGAGAAGAGGGAAACGAGGCGTTAGAACACAAGACCCACCTCAAAGTATCACGAGGATGTGTGGAGTGCATATGCGGTAGAGCACATCAGCATGGAAGCTGCTAGAGGAAATACAACGATGAAAAAGATATTCGGGCTTGGAAGGCGCAAAAGAGAACAGATTGCGCTTACGACATCGAGAGACGATGTGGTTTGTAATAAAACGGGTTCGCAAGAGTTGGGACAAGCGCATCGGACCGGTGGGAGAATCCCTGATGGCCCATATGATTTTCTATGGATATCTGGGCCATTAGAAAGTGACGCTGGGGGGTGTTTAGTGGGTAGGGGTCTTGGCGCACCAACCGCTGGAATCGAGTCGCACACGGCTCGAGAGGGAAAACATGCCCCTTTCGTAGCAACAGTGCGTAACTGCTCTTCACACTCCTTCGCAAAAAACATTTTTATGGACCGTTGCCTCCAGACGACACACATATTGTTTATACTTAATAATTCATCGTTGAGCTTTAAATTTACACACAATTAACAAGGTTTCAACAAGTGTGAAAATTATTATTATTATTAAATTGACAAAAAACTTCCGATGCCATTCCGTTATTTACCTGAAGATTTGGAGATCGCAGAACTCGGCCGGACTCAGAGGGCTTATCGATCTTTCCAACGGCGCCCGTTGTCACTGGAAGATCTTTATGAAGACATCGTCCACTCTGATCAACCAGCCGGAGCAGATACTGCGTCAACAAAGAAAAGAGAAACAAATTTACTGAATTTAACGAAAACCTACGCAACGAAACCTATCTCTGGCAAGTGTAGAGTGGCAACTGTATATATATATATATATATATATATATATTCGTGCGTATGTCCTTACACACATAGATACATAATCAGCTAAGTGATTTCAATTATTGCGTTATATCATTGTATATGTAAAAATAATATCCGTGAGGGAAACTGTCATAACACTATATTGTTGAAAGCCGCAGACGTAGCTACGAAGTGAGACGTACTCAGATATGTATGTGCTGCTCGGCACGGAGCGTGTTGGGTTAAGTTTCGTTCTTTCAGCACTGCCGGAGCCTTTTCTTTAAGGTTTACCAGGCGTCGCTTCTGCCATATGTACACTAGTAGAAAACTACTAATGAATGTGTAGGCATTGTATTGAGCAACATAACTTTGTAAAGAGTACTTACACTTTTAGGCACACCGTCTCTGTGTCTTAAATCTCTTATATATATATATATATATACATATGCTTAGATGGTGCAATCTGTCTTCGTCGTCTGAGCTCTTATAGCCATTTAATGGACTTAGCTTAGATACTTTAAAAAACATACTAAATCTCCAACGGACCGCTGTGGCAAGGGATCAGGCAATGCTCCCGGCTTATAATGTTGACTTTCAAAAGCTGACCGACGCATTGTCGTTGCCTCTGCTGCCCGGCAGTGAGCAGCCCCCCTGTCGAAAACATACTAGCAAGCCCGATTAATAAAGCACCTTCAGTTGCTGATAGAGTCAGTGGCTTTGAGCTGTTGGTTACAAGGCTTTTTTTTTGTTCTGGGAGGTTTCGGGAATGCATGATGCACATGCGCCACTAGCAGCCTGCGTGACTAGTGTGAGACTCGCAAACCCACTAAACCCGGATTCCTCCCCACCCCCCCAGGCTCGGTATTACTTTGGCATTACATCGAAGTGGTCACGGGGCTGGAGCTTGGTTACATGCCCTACCTTGTCCCCGAATCGGAACTCTCTTGTACGACAAGACGACGCGCATCAGCGCAGGACTGCGGTGTTGACCTTAAACGACATCTTAAGTCGTGCACTATTCACTGGGTCTATCCAGGGACAATGGAAAAAGATCTGACGGCGTCACTCTGTCCCCATTTGAGCGTGGCCGCATGCTTGTTTGGGACTCAGCTGTAACCGACTCATTAGCCCCTTCGATGGTCGGTGCAGGTGCAGAGTAAGCAGGTCATGCCTTCAGGGTAGCAGAAGCTAGCAATTGCAGAAAATTCTCTGGCGTTAATTATCCGCACCAACTTTGTTCGTTGGCGTTCGAGACTATGGGAGGTGCAGGCCCCCTTACATTAAAAATGATTAAACGCGTGGGGGTAGAAGCGTGAACCTTTCGACGAGAAACTACAGAGCTTCGAATTTTTGCGTCAGAGGCTGTTGCTCGACATTCAATGAGGGAATGCAACACCTACTCTTTTTTTTTTTTTTCTTGGAGGTTTCGGTAATGCATGATGCACATGCGCCACTAGCAGCCTGCGTGACTAGTGTGAGACTCGCAAACCCACTAAACCCGGATTCCTCCCCACCCCCCAGGCTCGGTATTACTTTGGCAACACCTACTCGGGCCCATGTTGTTGAACTGAACTAATCCTAGAAAAAACCTGTGACCACACGTTTGCATGGATACAGTTGTTCATCTAAAGGGATGACATGACAAAGTTATATATATATACATATATACGCGATTTCAAGTATTGTATTATATCATTAATTACGTAAGGAGATTACCTGTGAGGGAAACGGCCATGGCATAATGTTGTTGAAGGCCCCCGGAAGTAGCTGCGGGGTGAGGTGAAGAAGCCGATCGCGATGATTCACCAGAAGGCGTAGCCTCATCTAGGTAGCATTTTACGATACATATAAATGTATACAGTTATTGTCACGTTCACTGGGGGACAATTGTTTACCATTATGTATATATATATATATATATATATATACAAACATTTATACAGAATCAAAGAAAGGAAGCCGCTTTGAAGCAAAGCTAGAGCAGGTAGAGTGACACAACCGTACTGGAGAAGATGCTAAGCTCAAATGATGGGAACGAGACGGCCAGCATGTTTATTGAATTAAAAAGTTGAAATATTTAGGGCGCGCGGGGATATGGTTGTATTATATTTTTGAAATCTAAAAAAAACGTATGCGATATAGCCGGGATAAGGATTTGAAGTTGAAAAAGGTTGTTAGATAAGAGTAATGTTCAAACGAAGAGAGGGACAGTCAAGTGAGTGCGATTTACTAAAGGGGTAAGACAGGGATGCCCTTTATCATCCCGCGAGAAGGGCTAATAGCACAGGGTTGAACGGCAGGTTGGGGAGGGGGAAAAAGTTATTGAACATTTTCTCTAGAAATTTGCAGATGATGGTTTTAAGGATGGTTTTGGTAACTGATATGGGTGAAGTTCAAGGTTTGCTCGACGTCTGTGAGGAGGCAACTGATAAATTAGACATTGTATTTAACGAAAAGAGCAGAGCTATATTATATTTTCGAGGGTACCATAGGATCACAAGTTCAAGTTGTAGAAGACAATACGTGAAGGTGACACCTAGTACACAACTCGGGAGGAAACTAGAGTGAATCCACAGGCAAGTTATGAGATTTTCGTTGATGTGCCGTTTTAATTGTAGCATAGAGCTTCCTGAGGGACAAAGGAAGTTTCAAAATGTAACGAAAGAGAAGCTCAAAATATCGTGAGGCATGTAGTAAACTTAGTGCATTGACCGACGGTTTAAGGAGAAACAGTAGCTAAAAAAGAAATGAGAGTTAAAACAAAATGGAACAGAAGAGTGGAATTTGAAGCGAGACAGATATCCGTATGACTTAGCGGTCAGTAATCGACAAACAGCAAAGTATTCCGTGGTTAAACCAAAAGTAGGATAGAGGCAGCATACACACATAGGCAGTGGGCTAAAGGACTTATACAATAATGCAGATATGGCAGCGACCTGTTAGCGGATGCAAAAGGTGCGGCGTGCAAGGTATGAGGAATTCGAAACGAAGGTTTGTCGGGCTGGCGTGAACAGAGAGGAATCGGTAGACCATCTAGTTAGGGAGTGTAAGCGAGAAGGGGAGACTAGAAATTTAGAATTAGGGAAATCTAGGAATGCTAGGATCAGTCATAGTTGCAAAAAAAGAACAGGTCGAAATTACGAAGAAGATGCTCTCCCAGTGGAAAGTGCTCAACCTATAAGCAAAACAAACGTGAAAATGCGATATAGATCATTTTGATACGCAGGGTTATGCGCCCCAAGCTACTAAAACAGCAATTAATAAATACTGTAGATTATGACGATGGCCTTTTTCTACGCATACTCATTCAAAAACCTTATAACGATTTCTAGTGGCAGCATACAACGAACCAAACGTTTGTTGAATGATAATCTAGGCCAGTAAGAAGAAAACAAACACAATTTCGTACACTAACGGCGAGGTTCCGACGAAGCTAACTAGAGTTTCCTAAGAATTGACGCTGGCTTAGTTGTGGCCCATAGACATAAAATCGACGTTGCAGATTTTCCAATGTTAACAGCTGTTGGAATTGCTTGTCTGACCTTGTCAATGTGGCAGTAAGTTGCCGTCTAGCTAAAACGTATTATAATATAACTGCTAAATGCTGCTTTCTTCATTTTTTATATACGTACTATATAATTAACTACGCAGATGTTTTTTTATGACACAATGCATAGCTAAATTAAGGCAATCTTAATTCAGAGCAAAGCTGATTTGAGAGGCCTTTGGTTAAATGGTGGCCATGTTCTCCAAAGCTGCAAATATGTGCGATTGCGGGGGCATCTCCATGCAACATTGTATGCTTGATACACTCAAGTGCGAAGGTAGCAAATTTTTAGCGTTATTACCTGGTTAGTAAGACAACAGTATTAAGATGTCATACGACTGTTATTTAGGGAGAAGTAAAATAATATATAGGCAGAATAACCTTCAATAGCGCTACTGAGCAAGTGAAACTAAAATAAAGCCTGAATGAACTAGAGCCGGGTTTGTATACCTAAGATTCCTCTTAAGGCAGCACTGGATCCAAATTACATCTCCAATAGAATGCTCGTGTTAAGTGCGGTCTAAATGATCTCAATTCCAAGGTGTGACACGACTTGGCAACACATTTTGTAAACTGTACCTTGTATCCGGGTATATTAGGCGTATAGAAGCTGTCGCTGTAGAGAACCTGAAAGTGAATGACGGACAAATAATTATGGCATCTGAAACGTGGAGTACTTCACTTCGACTAGAAAATTAACAACTACGTTCTTGCGACTCTTACATTTACACGAAACACAAGACGTATACATTACGATATATTATTATTATATAATCAACGATTATATAACAAATCATGCGATGTATACATTACGACGTAAGCATTTATACTATTAAAGATTAACCGTCCCGAAACTGTCACGTGTACGTCAGAAACAAAAAAACTTCTGCCGTTTACGAAGGCTCTACGAGGACGAACCTGGGCACCATCGCTGACAACATCCAGGATTGATCTGAATGGACAAAGGTTCCAGAAGAACGGGTCTTCGACGAGTGCACTGCTCAGCAACTTTAGTCGATTCGACAGTTGAAGCACCTGTGTACGCAGCATTTCGACAGACTGCAAAAATGACCGGAGAGAGAAGAGCATACATGAAACGAAAGTACGCACACAAAAAACATGTTGGTCAAGAATATTGTATTACAGCAAAGTCGATTCTGAAAAACGCACTGCAAATCTACAGATGTACAGATGCCGAACAATTCAAAGTACATCATCCAACCTTCCCGCTAGTGTGTCGATGTGATCTAAAGTAACGTGTAATAATATAGTAATCACTGTTGTCATATTCCGTGGTGTCGCAGGTTCGATGCCTGTTGTTGGTCGAATCTTCTTTGGGTGATATGCTCATTGAAAATAGATGATAAACGACATCGTTGAGAGTCAACGGCCATGTTGTCACAAGGACTGTTGGGGAAACCCTAGATATATTTCAAGCCGACTACCACTGAAAATATGCCTTCGATGCATTGAAGATGTGCCCTCAATGCATTAAAGATATGCCCTCGACGCATTGAAGTTATGCCCCCGATGCATTGAAGATGTGCCCTCAAAAATATATGCATTATATAGCGTATCTACTGCGTCCTGCATCCATATTTTGCTATTAGTATGTTGCCTTTGCTGTAGTAAAGGTAATATATTACCCCAATCACAAAGATGGACTATCAATCATAAAATGAATCACTAATTGATCCTGGCCAATCTTCGTAAATGTAAGTGAGCAGGCCCTTACCATCGTCCGACTTATTTTATTTACTATCATTTAAACAGGACACGCTGCAAAATTACAACGTTGTTTATTACGGTGCGAAACACAGCAACAGAATTGAGATTCCGCGCAGCCTTAGTGGGTTGCATAAGGCTGTTTCTTTTTTAGATTTTTCCGTAAGGCTAACGCCCGTGCACGGTTTTTTCATGTCATGGCTAATTTTCAATCCACTCTGGCATTTACCTTGTCTAAATTGGAAACCATGCAAACCAATTTAAGAGTGGTCGCTCTGGATCTCGAACGCAGTCCTTCCGAATGCAAGGCTAAGGCCATTTTGCCACTAAACCATCTTGCTCGGTACTTTCAGCCTAGCAAGAAGTCGTTTCACTGGTCAAAACGTGGCCTCTAAATGGAGGCAGCTCGACGGCGCGTTATGCGAGATGGCGATGGACAGTCGCCTACCTTGCTTAGCTCGTTGTTAAGGGTGGTCGTGGAATCGGTGGTTTCTCTCGAGTCGCCGCCGCGCACAGCTGTCACGCGGTCCGCCATTCTCTCTGAACCCGGCCCCAAGTGAGATTCTTCAAGTTTGCGCAACCGTTGTTCCTGTCGATTCGTGTGCGCCGCAATCAAATCGAGGTGACCATCCATCGTTTCATGGTCCCGTAATTGCATGCTTGTTGCCTGTTGGCCGGACAAAAAGGAAACGGCACACATAAAGCGAGACTAAACACGTTTGTGGAGTAAATCCGACTTGTCTTGCACGAATGTATGTAAACTTGCCCTACGACTTGCTCTCCATGCATATTTGCATTCCTATAAATATGTATATAAATCTATATACCGGTAGCATGTCTTAAGTACATAAGAGGGGGAGACGGGTGAGGGGTAGACAGGACCCTCTTCCCGAAATGCATTGCTGCACTACGTTTCTTGTCCGAGTTGTGGGGGCGACTCCCTCGTCTGAAATGCCTATTATATATGAAACGTAAATGTGCAGATTGTATAGGTATGAATATTCAACACATAACGGGGTGTCAACAATTGTCCCCCGGCGAACGTGACGACAAACTACATCAGCTCTAGGTCCAGGTGTCGACGACCTGGATCAAGGTGCAAAGCACCACCGTGGCGTTTCCACGTTGTATATCCATATTAAGGTAAACAGCAAAGGTATGCATATGTATAAGTCTGTATTGTACATAAGAAGGTACAACTGTTATACCCAACCCCCCTGCCTTGAATAAATAGTACATAAAATTGTACCATTTAGTGAGTACATATTTTCTGATTCTCCTTCTTTATATGGATGTACATGCACACATAAACCACGCTCCTGCGACTACAGCAGCAGCAACAACAACAATGACCTTCGGCATCGATGAATGATGAATAAAGACGCTATCTCTTGCCTATACTAAACAATGCAGAAGAACAAAAACGGAGACGGTGTAAAACAGCGGGTGCAGGTACGCAGTAGAGACATTGTCGGTCACATGATGGAGGATGCCGCCACATGGGCGGCAGGCGTCTATTTCTTAGACGATATTATACGCGAGAAGACGCGGCTAGAAATCGCTCGCCGCGCGCTCTACGGAGACACGCAGATGCCATTAAGTGGTCGAGATGAGGGTGCCCCGCAAGGGGTTATGGCAATCCAGTCCTTCGAAGAACGATTCGACGCATCCCCTCGGATTCGTAAGCTGAGGACACAACGAGATCCATAAGTGCCGGTGGAGCACGAGGCTCCTCTCCCACGGTCTCGAAGTAGTGCCACACAATTCCGAACTCTGGGTGGGGAGGATTGAGGTTTTTAGTGGGCGAAAATCCCGCACTAGGTGCTGTTGGTTGCCAGTACCGATAGTGCATTAGCGTTTCCAAACCTCCCATATAAAAAGGCATAGCATCTTATCAATCATACAGGACACGATAACGATGGTTATTTCAGAAGTCTTGGAATTCGTACTGCCTGCCTGCTGTCAGTTAGCTGTGCGTAGCGCTTTACTAAAAACGTACGGCAGTACGCTCAATAAATAAACATGACTGCGGTGACAACAGCACTACGGCCCGTGGATCAAGGATTCAGTTTCACGTCTGGGAAAGATTGAGCCTAAGAATCTTAGTATTTCCATGCGTCCGCCAAACTCAGACATTTGGACTATTAAAAAAAACAACAACAACAATGACCTTCGGCACCGATGAATGATGACAAAAGACGCTATCTTTGCCTCTACTAAACAATGCAGAAGAACAAAAAAAGCAGAAAACAAAAAAGGTACGCAGCAGAAACGGCATTGGCTAAAACCTATTTGGGTCTAGGCTAGCTTAACTGAAGAAGGGAATGGCGCATGCTATTTCAGCTAGTCGAAGAGTTGGCTTTGTGCAGCGCCGCCGGCAGACACCAGCTTGCGGCGGTACAGTATCCCACAGCTGATCGGAAGAGGGTTACACTGATATAAAGTAGGTTTGATTTTAAGAAGATAATCGTCCTGTTCTGAGGAGGGAGCCCTCAGTATTAGCAGGGCAGATATGGAAAACGAGACGATAAAACGGTTAGGGCAAATTCGATACATTTTGCAAAACAATCAGAAGGTTGATGGCAAAAAAAATACAAGCCTTCTATAGCGGATACTCGGATAGTTCAATGTGTGTCCTTTATCTGTTGACACAGCACAGATTAAACATAGCAAACATAAACAATGGCGTTTTGTCGGAATAATGTCCCTCTTCAACAAACCCAGAGGAGGATAGAAAGACCAGTAACAAAAAGAACCGCTTGTTCGCCGAAGTGTTTATCGTTAAAGTTTTTGAACTTAGAAACTTGTTGCCTTCTGCAATGGCCATTCGGCGCAGCTGTGCAATCAGTTCAAGCTCTTAAGCAAGCATGGTTAAACCTGGAAAGAAGATTTGGTGTAAGCAAAATGCAGGAATCAAGAAGGAAAAATAGAAGCTGGTCGAACAAATTTTTTAGAACCTTCATTTACGATCGAGCAAAGAAGCGTTACTGGATTGGCTCCTTTGTCAGTTACAACATAAATTATCTTTTAAATTATCTACAAAGATTAGAGGCAATGCAGTAAATCACTCATATGATTTTACTGTACGCCTGGCAAAATCTAAATATTTAGATAAATGTATGAACATTTTCAATCCAATTTATAGTGTAAAATGTCTGTACATACATATGTCTTTACGGACATCAGCTATTATTCTACCTTTTCCACGCAGCCAAACACGTGCAGGCGGCAGGGCCGTTCGAGCGACGTGCATTCAATGCGGTGAGCCTCACTTTGGCCGCGTTTGATGTCGTTGCGCCCGCACAGTTGGCACAGTATCTCGACGTCTGGACACACGCTAATGTGTCGCTAAAATGAAGAATCAATCATTGCGGTAAATTGTTACTGCTGGCTATGCAGCGTTATTATATATATATATATATATATCCTTATATAAATATATATATATATATAGAAATCATTGTGATGATTTATTAATTCATTTACAATACGTTTGCACACTCGGCAGTGCTCGCCTATATATATATATATATATATATATTTCGTATTACCCACGGGTTCATTGTATCCACGGCCGTTTACGCATACACCTAAGGAGCGCTGCAGCGGATAGCCGCGCAAAGCGAAAAGGCCTGCGCTCTAAGCAAAGAGCGAACAGGCATCATAAGTGAGTGACCAGGAGGCGTCCGACGTCACTCACCTCCAGTGTAGACGCCAACACATGTTGGCCACACATTTGGCAGACGACCTTTCTTTGTAGGCACGTTGCGGACCGGTGCGACGGCATCGCGCGGCACGAGACACGTTTGTCGCAGTCCGGACAGGTCTCCTCCCGGAACAGACATTGCGCGTTGTGCTCCTGCGATGATTAACAACAACATCAACATCGTCAGCATCAGCATCATCATCTGCGCATGACGGGCCATGCGCAGGACATGTGAACCATTGCATCGGTGGCATGACGCCGGAGGAGGAATAGGACTGCGACCGGGATTACATACGTCGCATAAGGACAATGTAGCAAAAACAACGATGTCAGTGTGTTGTGGGTCCATAATAGGCCAAAAAAAGAGGAGAGATGATAACGAGTTCTTATTCTCTAGACGTACCAAACGAGGTCTCCTCCGAGAGCTGAGAGCCATCTATCTATTTACGAACGAGTGGGAGAACACAAGTCGTTTTTACTCGTCGCACGACGCTAGTATCAATCGATCAATTTGGTCACAATAGTCCTTCGATATTTCATTTTTCCCGAACCTCAGCAAAAAACTGTTCTTCAATACTTGCGTGTACAGCGACAAGCGGTCCTTCGAAGTTGCATCCATCCGAGCTCCAAAGGCACCTGGCGTCCAGATCCATACAGGCCGTGTACACGTACGGATCCTCCACGAGCTGTAAAGTGGTGAACACTGTGTTATTCGTTTCATTTGTTGCAGCAATTTGCAAATTCACACGTGCTGCTTTTCATGAGCGTGCCTCGAACGTATGAAGGTGTCGATTCTTTATTATGAATGTGCGTGTTTGTATAAATACCCGTGTATATATATATATTCTTTTCATGCAGCCCATTTATATATATATTAAAAAAATATATATATATATTATATATATATATGTATATACAAATGGGCTGCATGAAACATCGACCGTGTGAATGCAAGCTATCCCGAAAATCGTGATATCTGTATCATCTCCAACCGTGTACAGAAGCAATATCGCTGATGAAAGTAATGTAGGAGAGCTGTAACACATATAGGCATAAACCAAATATTGGATAATAAAAAAACATATATATATATATATATATAAACGCGTTACGACGGCATGCGTGGTATTGCTATACAGACAGACTAACGAGTTGAATACCAGCCAGAACGGTTGGCGGGTTGAGGCCGGAGATGATACCTACCTCCGTGCGAAGAGCTTTCGCACCGTGACTGCGGCAGCGAATTACCGACTGCGGCTCGGTGTGGCGGAGACAGGCCGCGCAGAAAGCGCAGCCGCATGGCGCCCGCGATAAGGCGCCCGCCACGCAAGCACACGAAGAACATCGTGTCCCCGAAGGCACACCGCGAAGAGACACCAGCTGGTCATGTGGCCATCCTGGAAAGTCGCGGAGAACCACCTTTTCCCGCCGTCAAATGACGACGACGACAGGGCCAGCAGACCAAAGACGATAAGAACACAAACAATACACGCTAGAAGAGCGACGATAGCTTTTGAGTTCAATCATCATCAAACTAACTGCATAACAACCGCAACAGTAACCAACGACTATCCAGAAGAAGAAAAAACTCTGTGCGTGTTGCTACTGTTGTTGTAATTGTTGTTGATATTACTGTACAAAGTACCAAAGATGATAAAAACACAAACAATACACGCTATAACAGCGGCGATAGCTTTTGAATTCAATCATTCAAACATCATTCAAACTAACTGCATAACAACCGCAACAGTAACCAACGACTATTAGAAAAAAAAACACTCTGCGCGTGTTGCTACTGTTGTTGTCATTGTTTTTGATATTACTGTAAACACTGTAAAGTCGTAATGCTGTCCAAAAAAGAAACTCATAGATGCGTAGTATATTTGTCGCTCGTATGCCGGTCTACAAGAGATGGCATTTCAAACAAACAATTTACAACATTTAAAATATGCAAAAGCAATGGTAAAAAGAAACAAGTTTAGGAAAGCCCGCAATACCATCCTCGATTGCGTAAGTTGTAATTAATTAATTTATTAACTAGTATTTGGTTTATGTACATTTGTATTCCCCACATCACTTTCGTCAGCGTTATCGACCTTGTATACTGTTGGAGGAACGATTCTCAACACAGCTTGCATTCGCACTTAGATGTCACTTCGTGAAACCCATTGCGTGCACATAACCTCATATAAAATTCATGTATTGCAAACCTACAGAGGCTTTTGAGACAATTTAGTAAATTTGAGTCATTAGAGTTCCAGGGCCTCTCCATATAGTTTATGGACTCTACCTCTTTGTCACTTCACCAAGCCTCAAACGCTTCGAGCATCCGCAATGGTCTTGCCGTTCTTAATGCTGAGCGGCGATATTGAACTTAAACGTTAAGAAGAACTAATTGATACCAATAATAATCTAATACTTGGCACCAGCGATGGGTGTAACCATTTGTGACGTAGTGGGCTCGACTGAACTTTCAAGGCGCTTCATCTTTGGTTAGTATTCACAACGTTTGACCACCTCCATTCAGTAAGAAATTCTCATTGGTGCAGAGTACCCGTAACCATTGACCAAGTCGGTCAAATTTGCGCAGCCCTCCTCTTTTTGAAATAAAAAATACTTTATCACGGTACGGACTTCGTGTTTATTCTGTTCAAGTGGAATAAATACGTGACTCCGTATTTATCCAAGTGCTGATTTGCTCAGTTCAAATGTCTGCTGCACGTAATTTAAGCGCATCTGGTATCTGAATTTTGTTGACCCAGTTAGAAGTTGAGTTACGTTCTTCTTTTAGGAGAGTACATATATCGTAAAGACAATACACATATGACCATAACAATTAAAGCACACACCCTTTTACGTGATAACAAAGGCGATTTTCGGCTTTCGAATAACCTGATATGGCATAGCGCAAAGAGAGACTCCTTCGACATAGACTAAAAAGATAAGTGTTACTTAGGATTGCTTCTTGAACTTGTGGATGCATATGCAGTTCGTTGGTAGTGTTAAGTGTTGGTGAACATCTTTGTTATCGCTCGAAGTTCGCACCTTTACAAAATCCGAGTTCGCCTTAGCGAGTTGCCCGCTTCCGGCCAGCCTTCGTGATGGGGACGGACTCGACGTAGATGAATTCGATGTGGACTTCTTTCCGCTGCTCACACTGGCAGCCACGTTTATAGGAACGTATGCAGATCGCTGTAAGCAGCTCTCGCTCGGCGATCTCGGTGGCGTCTCGCTTGGATTCGGCGGAGTTGCCGAAGTGCTCGCTTTATTCCTCCGAAACGAGCTGTGCTGCGGTGTCACACATATAACTGTTAGTTATCTGGCGTCGACATGCAAGCTTCATCTAATTGAATCTAAGAGATAAACGATTTTGCCTTTGCCTATCTCGGCAACCTTATTGCTTACATAAATCAAAACACCCGCTTAGGGTCATGCACGTGAAGCACATGTACTAACCTTGCAGACACATTTTATTTTTTTGTATATAGTCACAGGAATCACTTATAGCGATAATGATATTTAAGTTTTTGCTAATAGAGGCGGAATCCTTATCTGAATTTACTCCGAAATGTTGGACCTGCTGAAACATGTGTTATTACACGTTTGTTTCCTGAGCACTAAATATCGTACGGGATAGCTTACGCAATGAGCATTAAGAGTAATAAAACCCCTTTACCTACGTTTGTTTATGGAACTCCCATAGCTAAATTGCAAGTTGTTTGCTTGTAAAACACGACACACTTATGCGAGTGTTAAGTCTACTTTTAATTATATATATATATATATATATATATATATATATATATGCCCAGGATACCATTATTCACATGATTTTTGTCAGTAGATGCATATATATGTACTAATTTGTTTAAACGAACGTAGAGCCTTCAGCTGGCTAAGTATACTGCAGGATCACGAGTTACTGTTGCATGCGAATACAGGGGCTTGTTATATTTTTCTCCGCAAAATAACTTCTAAATTTGTGTCTAATGCTTGTGTATAAATGACAATATGATTATTATTCCAGTCATATAATTAAGGGAGCGCAAGTTGCGTTCCTTCTTATTCCAGAAGTTATCTCTGCCTTGACCTTGTAACCGTTTGGAAAGTGATAGTGGCACAAATTATTAAAGTCATTCATTTAATCAAACTATTAGGTCTGGGTGTTAATTTGTCATAAAAATGCTATTCTAGCAACGAACAAAACTGCAATAACGTGCGTACTCACATGCTGTTTACAAATGCACAACAACGCCGAGTCAAAAGACTGCGAGCCCTCCTTTGCAAAGAAATTTTTAAGAGCAATGATACCTCCTGGAGGGCCTTTCCCAAAACTCTGAAGAACAATCCCTGGGGCAGCCCGCCCATACAATATGGTACGGAGGTGCCTTTCCCCTTAATATAAGCGCGAACCTAACGCCCAATAACACCAACGCAGTAGTTTCAGCGCTGTTTTTTACAACACACTCCTTCTGACCGAGATCCTTATCTGAGAGCCCCAGGGGCTGAAGTTAGACACGCTGTGACAGCAACACTGCACGAGTTATAAGAGACGTCGGAATGTGTCAACACAGTAGAGGTGTCGAGCCCATTTGCATTTCTGCAGATGGTACTGATAAAGGAGTATCTGGGAGCAGTAGCCGCTGCAACGACGGAGATGTTTTGCTTGCGCTTGTTGCTTGCTGCAATCCCGCAGACCTTGTTCTGATACAAAAGGGCCCACCTCCTACCGCCCAATCAATTGACTCGGCTACCTGGCCAAAGGTTTTTCAGTCCATCGTGGAGGCATGCCTTCGAAGTGTTGCGGAGGGAAACGGCCTTCGTTTCGATTTTTGATATAGGCTTCTGAAAGGGCACTCGTCAGTCAGAGCCACTCAGAGGGTTGAATAAAGGGCAGAGATCCTCCGCAGGTCCATATCTACAGAGAGCGATGGTCACTTCGCAGTTTAATATAGGTTTCAAGAATGCTTTTAACAACCTCCTGTGGAAAGTCATATTACAGAAAAAGGCCCGGTCTTTACTTCTCAGAGTCATATCCAACTACAAACATGACCGGACAACACAGTTCTAAGGAAGCTTTCCCCCGGAGCCAACCTTTTTGCTGGCGACCCCGTCCTCACCTTCCAAGCCTGGGGACCGGAGAAGCTAGAGAGGCGTGCGAACGAGGTCATCTCCGGCGCCGCACACTAGATTCAGAACGCAAAGCTTGCCTTAGACCTCGCCAGGAGTGCCGGAGAAATAGCCTTGTTCTTCACCTGCGCCTCAATAACAAAAATATCAATATCGTCACCGCGGCAGAATACCTCGGAGTATTTCTTGAACGTGGACTCTGAAGTACTTATCAGTTGTGTCGAGCGACGGAGAAGAACCTTAGAATGATAAAGAACTTATAAAAGTATGTTTGCACTCAGTATGCCAACACCTTTGATCCCCGGCGATGTAAATTACGCATCGTCATATTCGTGGCCGACCTAGTCGCCCTGCGCTGTTCCTCGACTTGGCCCTCTGGCTATTTAGCAACCTGAGAGAACCGGAATCGCCTGCGGAGGGCTCAGCGGACCGGAATTCTTAGGGTGACCATGGCGTACCGGACGATGCGATACATTTCCGCTGCGCAATCAGCTGCTCTATTTGTATCCCGTGCTTTTTTTTTGAATTGCAAGAAAATCACCATTTCAATTTTTGTCGTTTATATAAGCACGGGAGAGCCGTTGGGTTTCCTTTCATTGGCATTCAGAAGTCCTCTCTGCGGACCTTGCAACCGTTTGGAAGCTATACGTTACACAAGTGGGTTCGACTAGTTTAATTAATATTTCATGTGTTAATAGTCAAGTAGTAGGTATTAGTGCTACGAAATTTCCGGAAGTCCTTCTACTGGCGACAGAAGCGTCCCTTACTACCGCTACTGCATTTCCCTGTTAAACCTCCATAGAGGCACGGTACTCCCTGGCTCCCATACAACGGGCTTATCTGGCCCTGGCCAGACCTGGCTTACAATGGGTACTCCCTGGCTCGCGTATCCTTCATCACTGCAGTAACCCTCTTTTCGATCCCTTTAAGAAACGTGACAGCTTCTTTACCCATTGATGATAATGTTTCAATAGAGATTGGATGAATTGTGCACTGCAGTGCAGCGACTGTACTTCTATAATTTACGAACTCCAGTAAGTCGTGTACTCGCGCCAGCTGCCCCACTTGTGCTTACTAAGCTGCTGGCATATGTACAGAAAACCTTGGCTTCCCATACTGGCAGACGACCTCGTTCCCATGATGTTAGTGTTTTTCCATCTAGGCGTGGGAACCTAATGATGCATGCGCAAACCGAGGGGCTCTTTCACTGAAGGAATCTGAGCGCTCTGCAGAGCACGGTACGACATCGGTGATGACGAAATGTCTTGTCTACTAAAACAAGCTTTAGGAGAGCTTTTCCCTTTAAAGCTAGGATTTGTCCTAGAATTGTAAGTTGACCCATTTTTTCCATCAGGTAAGCCAGCGCCTTCTAAGCTCTTTGGTATTCAAATTCTTGCACCTCCTTGTTCCCAACTTGGACAATTGCCAGGTCTCCTGCCAACGTTTTGCCATCACGGCGGTGCAAGCATCATCAATCACGACGGTCGAAACTCCGACCGAAGCTTCGCCTGTAGTTCATCGATGGCGATTCAGAAAAGAGTTGGCACACACATCGACTTGTTGAACCCCACACATTGGCTTGTTGTTCACACACACATCATCTTGAACGTTTTTCCTTGACACTGAAGATTAGCGGACAGATTATACCTGTGGTTTACAGGTATAATCTGGGTTTACTGGGTATTGATCTTCGCACTTGCTCTTGGCAATATGCTCTTGGCAAAGCATATTAAAAGCGCCTTCAAAGTCAAGCTTGATTAATGTTTTTTTGCTTTGTGTTGAATTTGATAAGAGCAGTAGTAGCCCTTTTCACTTAAACCTTATCGACCAGTCGACACAAAGTAAGTCGCACAGTGATTGGCGATTCACATTACCTTGTTAAAGTGGACAGCGCCTGTTTGGGTCGCCTGTCGATTGCTAAAGTAATGAACTTACGTAACGCTTGCATTCGAGAATTGCCTGCGCCAAGGGCGAAGACCAACCGCCATTGAAACTATTTGAGAAACGTTTAATGCCGTTTCGAATCTCCTCAATTTGTATATCAATTCCAGACGCTAACAAAAATTATTTACGACTGCTTTCTGGTCAAGTGCCATGGTATTTATATTTGCGTGCAACTCATCTGCTCTCCAGACACATTATGATGCGCATTATTCATTTTCAAATTTGCATGCCTCTGATTTGTCAGGATTTGTAAGCATTTTTTTTTATAAATCATTAAACAAATTCCCTTATCGCTTAGATAATTACGCTATGTTGATCGACGACTTTTTCTAGCAGGCGTTCGGTCTGTGCGTCGTCTCGAACTAGGGATACCAAGCTAGCTTGAAAACTGCTAAGTGCCTATGATATTAGCACCTTGTCTTGGTTGACCAACGTGGCGTCAAAGTTCAGTTTCTTTCGCTAAAGCCGCACACAACCAATGCAACTAAGGTAACGTGTGCACTCACATGGTTTTCACACAAGTCGTCCACATGCTTACTTACACCAGTCAGTTAATCTAATGTAAATCGTGTTGACAACGTCTGCCGACTACTGGTCGAAGATGGTCCTGATACGCGTTCTGGCCTCATCTTTACACAGTACGCAAAGGCTTCACCTTTGAGCCAACGAGCAGGTCGCATCCCGTCAGTCGCTAGAGACGTCGTTGTGGTAGCGTGGCACGACAGAGCGAGACAGAGAGAGCCAAGCACAAAACGTAGGTCATTTAGGCACATATCAACACGGCTGAATACAAGTTGTTGGTTCGCACCACTGCGACGATAGAAGGCCAGTCCGGACAGAATGGCGTAATGATGCCTCAATCAGCCAGCCGACCCGTTAACGTTGGCTGGTCTACTGTCACGTTCGACTAAAACCACCGCTCAAGGATTGCCCGAGGTATTATGTTCGCTGCGCTGCCTCCCTCCCCCCTTCAACATGTCCTCGGAAACAAGCACTCGCTGCGCACTACTGGAACCACCACCAACACCACGACATTCACTACACTCAACGAGCTCCATTGGCACTCCACGCTGCCACACGGACTGGACCAATTCTGTTTTATTTGCACAGCTTGATCTGATATCGACAGTATCAGACGGACGCATCTTTCCGTAGGAAACAAAGAGGACGCGTCGTTTTCGAAATGTTGAAGACAGGAAGCTGACTTCGGCTGCTATCAAAAACTCTCCCATATGTATATATATATATATATATATACATATATATATATATATATATATATATATATATATATATATATATATATATATATATATATATATATATATATATATATATATATATATATATATATATATTTATATATTTATTTATTATATATATATATATACATATATATATATATGCACTTATTTTAAGGCTTGGTAGAACTCGGCAAAAACATGTTTTTTTCAATGGAAGGATGGGGAAGAAACGTCTTGTTTAGCATTAAGAATGAAATTAATAGAAGTAGTTATTCTGTCTTTTTTCTCTCCTACCATTGTGCCAAATTAACGTTTGTGGGAGTCGCATGAAAGAACGGAAAATTCTGCGTAATCTGAATGGCACCCAACGCAAGCTGGAAAAATAAGAATAGCCGGATTAAGGAGAGTCCTAAAAAGAAGAAGAGTTAATATGCAAAATAGGTTTTACGCTGAAGCTTTCACGTTCAGAATCGTAAAATTTGCCATTATGATAAAAAAAAATTTACGCCAAAAGACTATTGTCAGACACTAGCAAATTAAATGCCTATAATATTTGTTTATGATGAGATGGTGCTGCGTTACGTAGTTATCACTCGTAAACGAGGCGTTTTCGCCCCTACTTTTATTATGAAAATTATTTTCTTGTTCAGTTCTACCAATTACTGAAGCATATACGATTATAATAAGATTTAGTAAATATCGTTTTAAATGGCTATGATTTGCGCCAGGATGAAATTCGCGACCCCTAGAGAGTCTTGCAAAGTCCAATGCGTCGTCCGCAGGAAAGAGAGAACTAAATTCGATAGAAAAGTGCATAGTAAACAAATTGCGATCAAAAATAAACAGTTCAACCATACATTTGTCCTCGAAATTAACGTGTTGTCAAGTGTGATAAGGAATAAGATTTTTATTCCTGAAATGTACATATCGGCCTTAATTTAAGCATCACCTCAGCAATTTCTATAGGCGAAATGGGCGTTTCTTCTAAACAAATTGCAGGTAATAAATTGCTCCCTCACCAAAGATATTTATCTGCGTTAGGACCAAGAGGTTTAGCGGTGGGTGCTTTGGGCCTGAATCTTTTGCCTGAATATATATATATATATATATATATATATATTGGGTATTAGATAGACATACTTTGTTTAAAGCTGAGCGAACACGGCTATATTTCTCTACGAAAGCAGAATCTGTTATCTTTAGCAGCACATAGCCTGCGTCCGTCATGTTCCCATTACAGTTCCATACACAGAAACAAATGCAAAATACGGAAAGTGTTTAAAACAAAGCTAGAATTTCAATACACAGCTATTTCTGCCGTATCCGGGATCGTAATCACGATAAATGACATCCGGGTAGCAGATCATCTCTACATGCCTATGATTTCTTATACGTCGAGAATATACGATGTCACTTGGCTCTAGTGCTGTATCCAAATGAACTGAATTGTATAAACTAATATTAACGTAAAATATATAAACGCAACTGAATTATATAAACTAATATTAACGTAAATAACTTAATACAACTACTATTACCTTAAATTACGTATTCATTTGTGCACGTGCCTGTAGTGCGACTCCTAACGAATGTACTTATTCAATGTAACCGCCACTGATTGTTTGAATCACATTTTCAATCTTTAGAGACCATCATCATTTAGAGGTATTTTGCAAAACCTGTCAAAATTTGCAAATGCCCGTTGAATGCCCGCTGCCAGGAAGCACGTCTGTGCTGTTATGTCGACTTTTGTTACGGTCTTGCCTAATAACGCCCCACACATAGTAATCCAGAGGATTTGGATCTGGACTGCTAGACAACCGCGACGGTTTATCCTAGCATGTTTATTTATATGCTCCATCAGCAGCCACTTGTATGAACTAACTCAACGGCTATTTTGACGGTTGTTTTTTTGTTGTTGAGTCAACGGTGAATACCTTCTCGTCAGAGCAGAATCGAACACGGTCTGCTGTTTTGTGCCTGAAGGAACCCAGAAGCAGCCGACATTATGAAAGTCTGTTCGCTATATCGGCCTCAGAAATATTGTATCCGACTTGTATGTCATAAGAGCCTGACATACCTGGGGTCCAATTAAACAACTCAACCTACGGATCGTTATATCACCGAGTATGCACCATGTAGCGCACGGAGCGCACTTCGAAGCACGAAGATTGTCCAAAATCGAGCCACGGCATTTCTGCAATGCCTCACTTGGCTCTGGAGTATTCACACAGCACAATCTCTTGTGAATGTTCTTCAAGAGAAACTTTAATCTAAGCCATTCGTTAGAGCAAGTAGTCCAATTTTGGGCATTACGATATAAAAGGCCACCCTTTCTTAGGCAATGCTTAGCACGCCTTAGCGAAAAAAGGGTTTCATTTCTAAGCAACTTGGCTTCAGGGAAAATTTGCCTGTCGCCCTCTCTGCATAAACACGCTCACAGAGGACCAGTGGCCCTGTATAGCATATTTGCGTTTCTACATCTGATCCTTTCACGTATGAAGCGCCGACAGAAGAGTTGCAATGACGCATATTTTAAAGTCGAATTTGACGTACAATGCATTTGGAGGACAGGGTGCCTCACGTTGTAGAAATGAAGGCCCACAGGAACGCTTGCGTCTTGGCAGTGACGAAAAGAGACAGGGCGACAGTAGAGAATCGGGCAATTGCAGCCCCGAAATGAATGAGCGCGCCGGTTGAAAGTGCAGTCGAAAGGAACATTTACCCTGAAGCATCTAAGTGATGTCCACGCCAGCAACCCTTTTAAAACCGTGCTACCGTGGAATCCAGCAGTAAAAAATGCGGATACTGTCAAGGACCAAAAAACGGAACGTGCCGAAAAATTTAAGTGGACCAGGCTTCTGGTAGGTAGCTGATCTTCCACCTTAAGCGAATGTTTCCGGTAGTCCTGTACCCTACTTCCTAGACACTTTCCTAAGCGTCGTTCACAATATGTGTCGAAGAGAGCCTACCCTATATGGAAACTTCGGTGACCTATTGTTGCTAAAAACATCGTAACGTCATAGGTGGCGCACCATTCCAGCAACGCCATGAATGCCAAAATTGGAAAACTATATAAGGGAACAGTACGAAAATGCCGATACGACGAGGAAGCCGTGCATACTTAGCTCGGTATCGTCTGATATTAATATCAATGTATGAGTCATAAAATATCAAATAAATATGAATAAAAAATATTAAGCTTCTTGGATAGTGAATGCTAACTATCACTATTATCAGTTTCTCAAAACCAAGTCTAGGCCTCTTATTTATATAACCAAGTCTATATAACCAATTCTAGGCCCAACATTGACATTTTTGTCATCAATACGCGGTGTGTCAAATAAAAAAGAACCAAGTGGATTGTACTTTATAGATTTCCCACCAAAAATGTAGAGCTGTTCGACTGCTGAGACCCTCCAAGCCACTGTGGAATTAAGTGATTGAGATTTACTTTGGTGAGAACCTCTTTTTAAATGTTTAGATGAAACATTTTGTGACACTATAGTTCCATACAAGATCTATTCTTTCGGGCATCATCAACGTCATGGGGGAGGGACAAAATGGCAGGGCTCAACGCCTTCATAATCGAACCTACTAATTTGTATGGTAGAACACCATACATATGCCATCACTTCGTTTTGGCTTATAGCCAGGTACAACACTTATACTGGACTTACATAGACTTTGCCTAGCAGAGCAATGTTGCAGCAGGGTAACGCTTAACCAGATTTACAATAAAAACATATGACCCTCCATCTCCCTATTTACCTGTATTATATTAATTAATCGCCCCTGGAACACAAACCTCTGTTCTACAATATATAATATTACCAATCAATTCCTCAAGAGCGTCCCTCCTCTCTTTCCATGAATTGTCACCCCGTTGTGCCCCTTCGCCGGAATAATAACTCTCTCCAACTGTTTTTCCATTTGTGATATGTGTTGGTCAGAAAATGAAAGATTCCTGTCTAAGCAGGGTTTGATTATGGTGGCGTCGAAACGCCCCATTTTCTAAAACGGTGCGCTAGACACTCAAATTGTTCAACCTTAGTGCCGTTGTCCAGCAGTATATATATATATATATATATATATATATATATATATATATGTATGTATATATATATATATATATATATATATACATACATATATATGTATATATATATATATATATATACATACATACATATATATACATATATATATGTATGTATATATATATATATATATATATATATATATATATATATATATACATACATACATATATACATACATACATATATACATATATAAATAAGTAGAAAGAAAGAGAGATAGGTAGATATGCTGCTCGTAGTTGATACGTATGAGTAGTCTAGAAATATCTGGCCGTAATGTCATTTGTGCCTATCTACGTACAAGTATGACTACGGGTCCACTTACTTACATCCAGTAAGTAATTGTATCTTACCCTTGATAAGAACGACATAATGCCGTCTGCAGAAACTGTGCCGTTGAGAATTGCTGAATGAAACAAACACGTCACGCAGTCACAATCCAAAATTCGCACGTACACGAGGCCTATTTAAATCGATCTACGTCTTAAAGGCGCGTCCAGTTCGGCCACCGACAAGCCACTTGTTGTTGTTGTTGTTGTTGTAGCGTTTGTTGTTCTAGGTGATGTTGTTGCCGTTGTAGTTCTGGTTGTTGTTGTTGTTGCTTGTGTTGTTCCAGGTTGGCGTTTCAACGTCAACGAGCCTCCAAACTCTGAACTCGAGCCTAGTCAACCCTACTAAACAGGGTAGGACGTTCGCGTATGGTTTAAATGGTCGGCTTGTTGTTGACTTTATTAGCCGTCGGATTTACTAGACTTGGCGACAGAAAAAAAGATTTTGCCTTTGGCAACGGATCTCGGAGGACAATTGCCCTCGACGTGTTCACCTCACTCATCGAGCACTTTTGGCCGGGAGATGACGTGGCCGGGAGATGACGTGACCAGACAATGATCCAACATAGCGCCAGAGGGTCACATTGTGTCTGCAAGCGCCGTTGCCGTAAAAGTGATGCAACCGAGTTCTATGGCTTCTTTCTGGACTCTGCGTGCAACGCCAACAACAACAACAACAACAACAACCTTGCAGGCTTTGTGAACGGCAACAACCTTCTAGAACGGCAAAGTTGTCCGTGACCAACCCGGAGCCGATCAGCTCGTGCCGGGATCCAGCTGTTAGCCAGGTGGTTAGTGCGACGGTTTCACGGTTTTCTCCTCAACGGTTCCGAACATGAGCCGATCGACCATTGCTGATACTGGAACGACGACGACGACTGATATTTAGACACACCACTACCTGCTCGAATTGAACACGAATACGCTTCGACTGTCGCCACGCTGCAGCCGATTATTGCACTGTGGCAACGTTCGAAAAGGCCCGGGGCAGGGGGGAACACTAGGACTAGGATTTGGCCCTAGTCGACATGGATTAGGCCCTGGCCAAAACTTGCTTGACGTAAAACCGGCCACGAATTGACTGCCTGTCATGCCGTCCTCATCTCTGCTTTTGCTGCCATGTTCTCCTTGTTGTTGTTGTTTCAGCAGCTGCTGTTGTTGTTGTTGTTGCTGTTGCTATTATTGCTGCTGTTGTTGTTGTTGCTATTATTGCTGTTGTTGTTGTTGTTGTTGTTGTTGCTACTCTTGTACTGTTGTTGCTGTTGTTACTGGTGTCGTCGTCGTTGTCGTCAGCTGTTCGTGGCGGAGACAAGGAGTTGATTAGCGGAGGTATCTCGCCCTATCTCGCTCCCACTGAATCCATTTATCCATCTAGCGAAAGAGAGATTCGCTGCAGGAGAAACTTAATCCCCCTTCAACGAGTGGTCTCCTCGAGCTCGGTCATCCGGGCCATTCATTCGCCACTCATTATTCAGTAACGGTATGTGGGGGGAAGGGGGGAGGGGGTGGAGGCAGTCGATGGGGTGGGGGCAGCCGGTGGGGGGGATTGGACAATAGGGAATAATGACGAAACACACGGTGACGATAAACAACTGAGCACGACTGTAAAGCCATCCATAGGCAGCGAGCTGATGGGTGGGTTACAACGGACGCTGGCAGAATGGCTTTGGATGCCCCTTAACGAGCAGAGAAAGCGGTGGAAAAAGACATCCAGAGAAGAAAGGCATTAAAAATATATAACGAACAATTAGAGATCGAACAAGAACGCGCGCTAGAGAGAGAGAGGGAGAGAGAGATGGAGAGCAAAAGAGAAGATAAAATCGCATTCTTCAGCGTGCCCAGGTTATTGTTGCCCGGGCTGTTGTTGTTGTTGCTGCTGGCGTTGTGGTGGTGGTGGTAGTAGTCAATGTCGCCACACGTGTGTTGTGAGCGTGGGAAGCACGTTGCGAGCTTTTAGTTGCCAACAACTGCCGGGTCAGCTAGAGATAAGGGCACTGCTATTTTAGCTGTTAAGCCGGACGATGATGGCGTCGCAGTAGTGTATGTCGGCAGGACGCTTGAACGCTTTCCACGTTCGATTAGAGCATTCATTTAGTCTGTTCAATTAAAGCGGCTACTTGCCGCCGCACGGGACCTGTTATGATGCACTCGCGTTGAATGAGTTCACCGTTCACCATTCATCATCACTTCTGAGGGCACGCGCTTGCAGGCACAAGAGTTACGGACAGCTTCAGACTGTCACATTGAGAAAGTATATACACGTATGTATTCCTTAAGCTCCTGCACCCCTGGTGCCGCCATATAGAGCGAAGCCAGTCGTGGCCAAGTATCGCAGACGTTATGTTGTGCCTTAACGTTGCCGCTTAACTCAACTTGCTTCATAATAATTTAGCTCGTCGAGCAACGTCGAGTCATCATGACGGTAAGTGGGTGGTGTAAAGCGATCGACTGAATACACCCACACAATTAGCAATACGAGTGTTTCTTTAGAGAGAAAATGGCATTACGCACGAGATCAGTGGGCCTAAGCATTTCGAGCTTTAAAGAGTCGTTGGCCGCCAAATTTTGTCGTCGCAATATATAAAGTACAAAATTAGAAGATATAGGAGACCAGCACATGAACACTGAGAGCTTAAGAAGTTTGGTATTTTTGGCCGAAATTGGGAATAGTTACGAAAGATGCGATTTAACACATAAACAACGTTTAGGTCTGGCGTATGCCAAAATAATGCATTTAAATGGTTCACCGTCACTATTGCATCTACCCTAGAAAGTATGTCAATACTTATAATATAATATAATCAGCTAATAGTCCTCATCTAACCCCGTTTATTTGAGGTAAAGGTAATGCTCTATTCTAGATAATTTGTGATATATATATACAAATGCGTGGTTATTATTCCTTCCTCTATAGCATGGGTTATTGTTCAGGGAAACTTACGTTGAGTCATTCATTGATTGATTTTCTTAGCTATGCAGGCTCCATACTTTTTTTTTTAAGTTGCAATGCAGACCGCTGCTGGATTGGGGTAACGGATATTGCGTCTGCTTACGTCGGTATATCGGGCAAAGCCAGTAACGCTCGATTGGGTTGGTTGGATCTCCGGTAGAATTCGTTTTCAAATGTGCCTGCGAAATGGGTTCCACGAGCCCGAGCCTCAGGGTGTGTGCGCTTTTTGTGTCGAATCGATGTGCTCCATATGCAACCACCAGTCATGCAGCTCCAGGCCGCTGCTCTCCTTGATGGCTGTAGGATAGCAGTTTTCGTTAAGCAGCGCGGGAATAGACAGCGTCCTTTGGATACAATGCCGAAGCAAGCTAGATACATGGCGCCAAATAGAAGCTGCCGCCACCCTACTAGCGAAGACGCGGGAACTCACTAAATGCGCGGGCAATCTGTGAGTATATAAGGAGGCATGAAAATAAATGAGTCAGTAGTTGTTGCTGCGAGCCAGACAGAGGACGTGTGTTGCTTGAGCGAGAGGATGGCGAACTCGTAACGGTCTCTGGCCAGCCATGGGGTTGGTGGACACTACAACTGGCGCAGCCGACAGGATCCGGAAGAAAGAAAAGGCAGTGCAACGATGCACACAGGTCTGCCACCCCCACCTCCGGTTCTGCGATCCATGGACCGGCCAGCAACACCGTCGAGGAAATGGCACCTGGCACGGAGCCAGAAGAAGACGGCGAGGTGACTACGTCAGGATGGTGACGAAGCTGTTCAACGGAGATGTTCAAGGAACACAAGGGAACAGCCGTTGCCGACGACGAATTCGGCAGCCGTTGCCGGTGGAGACAACGGTGAGTACTTAGCGGCACTGCGGTGACTGGTGGTGAGGTGCAAGCTCGACGTTCGAACCCTGGTGTTGAGGAGCCATCTCATTCTGGGGCGACAAGGCCACAGATGAGAGAAAAGCTCCTCCTCGAAGAGGCCTTGCGGGTCGAACTGGACGGCCGCGCTACATGAGAAAAGATGCGTCACGGATGCCAGATGGATCGCAGGAGGAAACGAGTAGGTGAACGAGGTTCGGGAAGCAAAGGGCCACCGGAAAGGAGCTGGCCAAAGCTGTCGGCAGGGCGAGAACGCGGGTGGATCGTGCGCGGATGGAAAAGCCACGAGTACGGGATAGTCGAACAGGCCCTAACGGCCGCATTACACGTGGAGAGGTGCGTCACGGAGGCCAGCACGACACGAGTTGGTGAGCGAGGACCGGCGGAACGAAGCGGACCGAGGCTGGCGGCGGGGCGAGAACACGGAACTGGTGGATGCCAGGCGTGCCGATGGACGAGGCACGAGTACGGGGCTGAAATGTGCCCGGCCAAACAAGTGAGAAGCCGAAAGTGTGGCAAGTTTGGCCATTTCGGCCGGAAGTGTACGAACGCGGCAGAATGTGCAGGCGATCGGCGTGGAGGAGCGGCCACGCTGGGATCGTTGGGCCAACGGCGAATGCCTGGAGGCGGCGGAGGATGCACATGAAGATGAGCGAGCGCGAGTGGACGAACCGAAGGAGCACGCAGACGGGAGAAAAACGGCAGTCGGAACCTGGTTCGTGCGGTCGTGCCCGGCGACTGGGTCAGTATACGGAGACCAGCCGCCGCCGGGTGCGCCACATGATGAACATGGAGACGACAACGCACCGCTCTGAAGGACGTCCACGGCGGGTTAGACGCGCACCAAGCCATTTACGGGAGTTCGTGAGTAAAGACGAGATGGAATTCAAAACAAGCCTGCGAAGGGGGGGATAATGTAGGATAGCAGTGTCCGTTAAGCAGCGCGGGCATAGACAGCGTCGGTTAGCGGCAATGCCGAAGCAACCTAAATACATGACGCCAATCAGAAGATGCCGCCACCCTACTAGCAAAAACGCGGGAAGTCACTAAATGCGCGGGCAATCTGTGAGTATATAAGGAGGCATGAGAATAAATGAGTTAGTAGTCGTTGGTGCGAGCCAGACAGAGGACGTGTGTTGTTTGAGCGCGAGAATGGCGATCTCGTAACGGTCGCCGCCCGGTCATGGGGGTGGTGGACACTACAATGGCCTAAGACTCTAATTCACAAAAAATATTAACAAGTCATTCTAAAAGTCATTTGGCAACATTTGGAAAATTGTAGCAATCGTTGATGCCAAATGGCAATATCAATTAAATGAGATTATAACGCCAAAACCTTGAAACCATATTACAAATCAGAACACAAGAGCTGCTTCATATATGATATTATATAGAGCACAACTTGCTTCATATATGATATTATATAGAGCACAACTTGCTTCACAATAATTTACTGAAAAGGCGAGTTTCAGAACAATCGACGGCGTGTCGTGTCAGCAGGTATCAACAACACCTGAAGCCAAACCTCACTACTGTTGAAAGCAAAGAAATTATGATCTCTCTCGACAGCGTTTAGGTTAAGAATAACTATACGAAGGTGGGATTTGTGTTTTCCCAAAGTTGCCGTAGATCACCTTAAACACGGCATATTTAGTTATAAACATATTCACGGTGTCATCAAAATGTAGGTGTTCGGCTACATAATTTAGAGCTCTATTGCAAGTGGAAGAATCGTTACGCTTTCGAGTGGCATTCAATTTGCGCGCAATAGACCGAGAAAACGGGCTATCGGAAGACGTGAAGGACGACATTGGCCCATAAGATAAAGTCTAAAAAAAGGTCCTTTCGAGGCTAACTCTCAGCCAAGATTTAACGTCCATGGGACTGCTTTTCGCATTGCTTCATGGGCGGACCCTTATAAATACAAATCGGTGCAACGGTGGGGTTCGAACCCGCGCATCTATGCGTCTCCTCTGGTCGCGAGGCGCAGACGCATGCCACCACGCCACCGGGCGTTGCGCATCAAGATAAAGTCTACTGCATTGTTAATGCAGTAGACTTTATCTTGTCGAGCCCTCAAGAAAGTACTTGCCTGTTACAAAGAAAGTACTTGCCTGATACCGTTCGCTCTTCACTTCTCTCAGCTACTTGATACAGGCGTGGCCGTCTGAGCAAGAAATGGGGCAAGGACGTATGACGCCGAATAGCCCTGGACCGTTGGACTTGTATGGGGCGTGATTGAGTGAGAATATGACAAGTAATGACATGCTAACGAATTGGTTACTGCTGCAATTAAGAAAGAAATAAGTTAAAGACCAGAATTGTAAAAACTGACTAGTATAAGGAAGGGTATACTGAATAAACATGTTTCTCATGAATTCCTCTCTCGACTTACACAAATATTTGCCCTAAATATCTGGCTTTGTTTAGGTATGGGCATTCAAAAATTGTGGGGTCAACTTCATGTTCATCCGTTCTTTGTCAAGCATAGAATAGTAACTATTGGTGTTTTGATTTACATAGCGTTCTTCTTTAGCACAGGAGGTTTTCCAGACCTTGGTTAGTCGCTCAATTTAATATCGCTACTCCACAAAGCTTACGAAGCCCTTCCGACTGATCACATTGACAATGCGGCACGTCTTGGTGGTTCGAGAGTGCTCAGGACTCCTAAGATACTACAAATACGTTTTTTGCTTTGCTACACTAATAGATTGACTGTTACTCTCTTATACTTCTAAGATGAACCTCGCAGCGGCAACAGACCATGGACCTTATCCTTCTGTGGTGCTCTATCTGTCTCATGATTCCAAGAGTCTTTTTGCCCGGAAAACATTTGCTCGTTTACTACTCTCGTAATTTATATCGAGACAAGTATATAATGCCATCCTGTTCCAATACACATGACAAGACACACAGACTGTGACCCGCATTGGGTCAGGGTGAAACCTTAGTCGCTGCCGGAAGCATAACTAGCTTTGATTTAGGGCTAATAATGCAGATAATCAGCTATCTCGTAGAAGTACTTTGCTGACCTTTTAATTAAGCCTGTATTTGCCATAGGCATTTAGGGTAGGCGTCATTGACCTGCTTTTCAATATAAATGTAACATACGCGCGGTGGACATAATTTACGCTATATGTGCTAAGTCTGGGTAATTCTCTTTTTGAGTATTTTAGCCTGATAACATCGTAACAAGGTAGAATTTCGCGCTCAGTAACAGCAAAGTGTATTTCCTCAAAGCCTTTTCTTCTATACGTCATATAATACGCAAGCATACAACTTTAGTGTCGGCATCGTCTAGAGGACTCGTGCGCTAGTTGATCCCTAATGTTATTCGAATTTGTTTGACTGATGCTGCTTGAGAATATGTAATACCGCATATACCGCTAAGAAACAGCTTCCACGCTGCCGCAAGGGCTGGTAGGAAAACCGTAAGTATCTCAACATGTCCGGCCCTCGGTGCATTGAAGGTATGCCGCACAGCGATTCCAAACCCACAGGGAACGGAGGATAGCATAGGATGAAAAACGACCTTCTTAAAAAAGCATATGACTTTACTTCAATGCAAATGTATCATTCATAAGGTAGCACTTATCTATCTTTCTAGCATCCATTTTATGCTAGCAAAGTAAGTGGGCTGGGGGTTCTTTCCGTAGATACCAATGCTAGATACGCCAGCGACCATGCCAGGAATTATGTGATATGCATTTCGTCGACAAATATGAAGGCCGGCGGCAACACGCAGTCTCTGTGCGTTCCTCTATTAGTCTACTTCTAGGTAGACAATTGGAGCAAAATGAGATGCCAGGCATCACAGATCGCTTTACCCTACCCAGTGGAGTTTCAATATAATCTGCGACCAAAATAGAGAAATCACTGTGAGTCGTAATTTTCAGTCAGAGTCAACACTCGTTTAAACAAAACTGATACTTTTTTTTATCTAGCAACAGCACTAGAAGCAGTAACACTTGTGGTACAATAACAACAAAACAAACAATTGCCCACCTCTTGGGCCAAAGATGGACGCAACAACAGCGACAGATGTCGCGGTAACAACACGTTCACATGTAAGCCAAGCGTATAAGAAAAAGACGTTGCTTTTGCTTATCGGTTTGCAAACAAAAACAACAACGAAAACAACAAGGTTGAATCAAGCGTACCTGCAACATCCTTCATGTAGAAATTCAAGCAGACAAACTTAGAGAACTTCTCGATACAGGTGTTTGTCCACAGAGCGCTCACTTTCGTCGACTCAGAGGTCTTTTCAAGCGATCTTAAAGAATATACGGCACCGCAGCAACTTAATGATCAACAAAAGGCAACTGAATAGTATAGAACAGTGGCAGATGCCCATGCATGCAATTGAACGTCAGGTCAATGGGAATCATTGTGCAATTATCACTGTAAAAACATCGGGAGAAAACGATTGCATATTTTTTCCTATAGATAATGGTTTCAAAATTGATTTATTTATGTTCTTTAGTTGCACATAGATTATTGACGCCAGCTCAATTCGACTACGGCAAAAAGGAAAGTCCCTTTTTGCAGCGACTCTGGATCCCAGCTCCGCCAGGAAGTTCCTTGTGATTTTTTTCCATTGGGCCTAATGTCTCGATGACGATTGGTTGAACGATGAAGTTTTGCTCCAGTTCGCGATATTTTGCCAACTGGCGATCTTCAGCAAGGCGAGCGGCTGCTGCGACCTTCCGGCTGGTGTGGCGAGCATAAGAAGCGGCTAGCGTGCAAGACATGGTGACGTCGTAGACGAGGCAGCTACCTTCATTCCATGGAACTAGAGTCAGGCCGTCCGGACGCAGTTGGCTCTTGGCTGGCTGACAGACCGACCGGTAGCAGGTATGTGGGGCTGACTGCATTGTCCGGTGTAGTACATCGATCAAAGACGAATGCCTTGTCAACCTACCGGCGCTCCTCTAAGTAAAGGCGAAGTAGAAGACACCGGTCGGTCACATCTTGCACAGTTATGTGCGAAACAGACTGATTCTCCCAAACGCAGGCCGGAGACGATGCAGAGTGTGGTATTGTCCAGCACCGTTATCTAAATAAACTCAGGTATATAATTTGATGTGCCGAACGGTGCGGCCTAGAGTATGATACAGTGGGTCATACTGTAGTACGTTGCCCAAGTCGTTTTTTTTTTGTCGGGGTGAAAAATGCATTAACGCACACCCGCCGATATCACTAATTAATTTTGTCGTTAATCGGCAGCTGCAGCAACATTCCAAAAAGCATGTGTAGTGTCTCAACGGTTTGTTTCCCGAAGAAAGGAATGGTGGGTAGGATGTTCGGCTGTTATTAGGCTGCTGGCACTACTAGTAAAGTTTTCGGGCTGACTCCTAGCCAATGGTTTAACGTTGCCACGAGGACTGCTTTTCACATTGCTTCATAGACGGACCCTCCTAAATACGAATGCGCAACGGTGGGGCTCGAACCCGCTCACCTGCTATTAGTCTCGTTCTGCGCTGGCACTACTACCAACGACACCGGTAGCAACGATTTTACTAGACGGGCTTGCTTTCAAGGTGCCATTAAAATCCAGAAATCCGAAGCTCAGCAATGCACCGTAAGTCGGCCCACACATATGCTACCACAGAAGTGCTATAGTAACGAGTTAAAGTGCTTTATCTGAGCCGCGCCACATATACTTGTGTTGCCGCACGTACCGCAGTATGCTAGACAAATACTGTGTGATTTTCTGTGCGCTTTAATGAACACGGAGCAACTATATCTCTATGACTATCTACAATGCGTATTTCCGTCAGTACGTCGAGCAGACGTTTGAGTTTAAATTCGGCTCAAAACCTACTGGACCGACGCGACAATTGTTGAACAGACAGCTGTTTGGTGCACTTCAAGTCGGCCTGGCTCGTTGGTTTTCCATCGCACGGTAACTCATTACTCAACGAAATTATCACTAAGCGCTTTCACAGTTGGGTATGCCGCTTTCTGCTTTCACGCCCTTAAAGTCAAACTCAGTCAGTCTCTAACAACGAGCTCAGAGCTACGAATTTATTGACAACCGCACGTGTTGGCGCCGACGGGCGAGACTTTCCCTATATTTTGAAATGCGTAGATGTACCAGGCTGCCCGTGATTTCATTTTCGTCAAAACGTAAAATAAAGTACGCGCTCTACGAGAGTACGTCGACTGTTGATAGCGTGAAAGTAAACGAAAGCTATGGGGTAGGTTAAACTCAAACGCCAAATTTAGCCACTAGTCGAGACTTTCGGAAATGCCCCTGTTGATAATAGCCTAACGTACACATGTTCGCAACTTATAAACCCAATTCAACAATTAGTACAGTAAGTAGAATCTAAGGCTTCTCAAAACAAGCAACGGAGAAATGGAATCACAGAACATCTTATTCCATAGTCCAGAAGCGCCCTAATGTCAATGCATTTAAGACCAACATCAAGAAATGTGAGTGCAGCACTCCTTGAACACGCACCAACACCAATGGTAAAACGACGTTTATTTTCGCTATACACTTCCGTAGCTATGGTTTTGTGGCATCCCGACTCAACTAGCAACTACAATTCAACCCTTCAACCTTGAGCTATGCCTTTCGTCTCTGTCTGAACGCTTTCACGAATATCAGCTACAGCAGTCTCTATTGGTTGTCCGCTATTGTGCTCAACTCTGTTTAATATCATACACTCGTCTTGCCCGAGTGTCAGCTTTGAATTCGAATGCTGCTCTGGTCCTTATCTATGATATGAGGGTTCTTGCCACACAATTGTATAGCGTTGACTACAGCAGACTTGTTCTAATCTACGTCAAGCATGCTGTGTTAAACACGGTTTACGTATATTCGAGTCTGCTCGGCGCAGTCCGAAAAGGTTCCATTCCACCATACTCCACAGGGATATCTGCATATGCAAAAACGTAGTAACGTTTTTTGCAATCAATGCTAACGTATACGAGGAAGATGTTGTTTTATGAACACTTTATATATATATATATATATATATATATATACACGCGCGAGTTTCGCTCACCTGATTGTCTGGCTTATTTCATGACCTGAGCACAGGCAGACGCTGTTGTAGCCAGACGCTGCTGTACTGGCAAGGTTTTTCCTTTGCCCCTTCTGGGGCGAGTGAGTAGCAGTAGAGCCGCCGTCAAGCCTGCGCTACATTCCGTCCGTCAAAAATCCCAGAGCTCAGTTGGCTGCAATGCATTACCCTGGCAGCTAGTAGCTATCGCTAGTTGGGGCCAGCTGGGCATACTCAAATCTCAGTGAGGCAAATTCCCGTCTAGTCGGTGATGCGTCTGGCGAACTCATTTGGATCCGGTCCTGATCTACGGCGCCATCTACCCTACCATCTTGAGCGTCGCCGGCGGCTTTGTTTTCCTGACGCTTCGCCCTTAACAGCAGCAGCAGGAGTAGCAGCATCTACCGTGCTTGTGTTCGCACAGGCGGCCAGTAGGAGCCAGCATTTCTGCACGAACAATGGTCGGTGCAGAAAGGGGTCCTTAGACCTGCCGCGCCAGGATACCTGTTAATGTCGTGCGCGTGCCCAAGGACGAAACAAGAGAACGAAGAAAAGTTTTCTCTTCGATCTCATCTCACCCCACCCAGGCGAGTTGTTTTCTCGGTAGTTTCCCGGTACCGTCAAGAGGTTAGCTCCGGGGCACTTGTTAGCGCGAGTAAATATGCCAATTCAAGAGGAATGGACTGATGGGGCAAGCAGAGAACTAAGCGCCCGCCGGGGTTGGGGGCTGGGAAGAAGATTTGTGGGGTCAGAGGTCTGATCTGCCCCCGGATAGCGGCAGCCAGCAGCGCGCAGCCACCCGGCCAGTCTGCGATACCTCGGCGCTGAGCGCCTCTTTCTAAACGAGGGTGTGTGGCTGTTGTCTCTATGAGTGTGGCAAACGAGGGTCGGGTCAAAAGGAGGGAGGTATGTATAGTGCGTACGGATGCGTATGTAAGGGAGCGCTACTGTGTATCCACATAGGTGTGTATGTGTGCTGGGGTAGTGGTGATGGTGAAGTTGACGTCACCGACACCGCGCGCGACGGCCGTTCCCCCTCGTTCTCAGGAGTTCCGTCAATTAATTCGTTCTGCCTTTGTGCCTTTGCAGAATGCCATAGCCATCACTGCCAGCCACCAGCGGACCTTGAGTCTGACAATGGTGGTTCAACGTGCCACTGACGATGAAAGGTGCTGGTCCCGGCGATGGTCGGCCAATGGCGACCGCTCCTGGTGGGCACGGGGGTGTCTGCCTGTTACCCCCTTCTGCCCGCGTACACTGTATACTTGCACGTACTCACTCGAGCAGCACCTTGCCATTGCTACGTATCGCGGGAGCCTTACCCCGCGTACTGGAGGGGCTGTAGATGGAGAACAACAGCAACAACAACGACGATGACGACGACCACGACGAATGAATGTATCGAGTGGCCGCAGTTAATCTTTTCTGCTGCTGCTGCTTAAAAGGAGTTGGCCGACCGTGGTTTATTGTCTGATTAGTGTGTTAATTAATTAATAGCTAGGTTAGTCGTTGCTGTTGACGTTGTTCGTATTGGTCTTGCGGCTGCTCTTGTTGTTGTTGTTGTTTGTTGTTGTGCCCTTCGTATAGGTGGCATTTAAATGTTAAAGAAGGAGACATTTTTATAAAGATAAATTATATGAAAAAATAAAGGTCATTATGCTAGTTCAGCCATATATATATATATATATATATATGTTCCAGGTACAAGCAATTTATTTGCTCTCTACGCATACGGCGGCTTTATAAATCACCGAAAAACAGTTCTTTGCTAGATCATGCATTATGTGGTACACGCTTGATTGGTGGGCAGTGCTGAATTTCTGTACGCGAGTCACGGTGCTTTGTCGCTTTAGGAGGCCGCCAAGTTGGGCCGTATGTATGCTGGGCCATATATGTACAACGGGGACATGTTTCGCGAGAATCCGTGCATAGTTTCGTATGCTTTTCAAACTTAGAAACAGTTTATTAGATATATAAATAGAACATATTGATAAAATAATGTGGCATTTTGAGGTGCCAACCTAAGAGCAAGGTTGTAGTCTAGCGTGATCCCAGATCGGCATAATTTAAAGCCGTGTTGAAGTTAAGCAATTCAGTTGTCGATTTAGTTCGCAATTTATTTGCACTAGCAGGATGCTTCCTATTTACATGTTCAACATGTACAACATTCGTTAGAATAATGTATTTCTCGAGGCTTCTTAGAGTCCATCCCATTGGGCGAAAAATGCAAAAGTTGCCAATGCGCCCGGACACTTTGTCGTTTATTTTAACATAGCATAACATTTATTGTCACATAAAACAGTGTGTGGATACAATTAGCATGGTCATATATGCATTGTTTCCAATATACGTACTTCTGAAAGAAAAACGTTACTAATCGTCAAACAGGCGACTGCTATTTGAATTTGCATGCGCCTATTTGGCCACATCCGCCAAGAAAACACTCCGTTCACGAACTCACTTAGCGCATTGCTGCGAGTAGAACCGGCAGCGTCATTCATCGCTCACCCGATGAAATCCACAAGTAGAAAGAAGGGCACAGTGTACCTTGTCTATACATGACGACTAGTTCACGTTATTTCGTCCCATAGGTGCCTGCTGGAGTGCATATTTGCAACAGCAACCTTTTCTATGGCTTCCGCCACTTCGTCTTGCCGTTCCTACAAAAATGACTGGAAACGCTCAGTGACTTGTGACTTCAGCCTGATAATAAGCCTGTTTCTTCTGCTGTTCCGCAGCCAACTACTAGCAGGTAAACGAATCGGCTCTATGCCGAACACGGCGGACAGAGAACACATTTCATGTCTAATGAGAAACGATTATTGAGTTTTGCAAAGTTTTCCAGTCAGAGGTGTCGTCACCACGGCAATATGTCAAGATTGGAAACATGTTTAGGCCAAAAAATTGCACTGGAGCGTCCAACGACAGTCTTCGAACGAGGGTGGTATGGTTTTATCTCGAGCCAAAGTGCATTCGAGCAGCGTGCGTGTCCCGGCCTAAGAAATTTCTCGTAGAACTAACAATATACACGAATAGATGCAACATATTTAGTCAACCGTGTGGTTCCTAGACCCGGGACATCCACTAAGCTTAGCTTGTTTCTGGAGGGGGAAGGCTATAAGGTAATGTCAGACGACGACGTTGGGTTAAAACGAGTCACAATAAACGAACAAGAAAAAACGGAGCAAGAAACGAACTGATGCGACTTTAGAAGAGAGTATGAGGTGAACTGGTGACACCAAACGAATAACATATCGGTGGGTTTTGTAAAGCTGCAAGGCTTTACAAAGCATATCAAATGGATGGATTCTTATTACATTACATAAATGTAGAAGGACTCTACTATGAGGTACTAAAAACCTATGTGCCTAAAGCTAAAATATGGCAATTTGAATTCCTTCTAATGCCCGTTTTTAAACTCACTTTATTTTGTACAACTAGGTCTGTCAACCAACGCAACCTCAACAATAGCTTTGTCAGCGGTAAACCATCAATATAGATATTGTAAATAGATCAAAATTTTCGTAACATTGTCTATTTGCAATTTCAAAAAGATATGCTTAAAACGATAAAGAGAGGCATTCTTCTCTGAAGGTAACAATTTAAGTATTATGTGTATTGGTTTCTAATTGCCTCTGTAGCAAATCGCGCATCTGCAACATGTCGGAGTGACAATAGAATGCTGCGATTAAAAAACATTTTTAAAACCATAACTGCAGGTGTACAGTACCATTACTAAGTGGATTGCCTCATTTAAAACAGGCAGTATGGGCACCGAGAATGAACTAAATTCTAGGCGGCTATAAATAACGCGAAGATGCTACCAGGGGGTGGACCGCACATGGCGAACGGCCTCCCACCAGTGTAACAAGGCACTTCTCGGCCGGAAAGGTTCAGGCTACTGTCTTCTCAGGTACAAAATACGCTTCATTTCTTAAGGGGAAGAGCGACAACTGGCGAGAACTACGCAACATTCGTGGACTGACTGAAGGAACGCATCTCAGCACTACGGTCCGCTGCATGCAGAAAGAGACTGTGCTGTTTCACCACGACAATGCGCCCGCCCAAACATTTCTTTTTGTCATTATTTTTTTGTCAAATTATGCCAACTTAAGTCTCAAATGTTCGAGCAGCCCTCATTCCGGACCTCGCCTCGTGCGACTATTGTCTGTTAAACCCTCTTGGCGTTTCCAAAGAGGTATCTCTCCGGAAAGATATATCAGAGCAACAATAATGTGATATGAGCCGTAGATGAGTATATTGGGTCTACAGGACTCTGAATATCATACTCGTCGTATAAAGGCAATTAAGGATCATTAAACTGGAAGTGTTAAGCTTCGGGAAGTCTATACTGAACAATAAATAGTACTTGCTCTTTGTCCGTTCATTGCTTGTGTTTCATGCTCTAAACTTTTTGATCCTACCAAGGGTGTATATATATATATATATATATATATCGGGTGGGTTCAAATTAAAAGATACGAAACGTCAAAACAACCTTTCAGTTATGCTTTGTCTATAACAAATTACAATGATTTTTTCTAATACTACTAATACTAAGTAATATATCGTTTCTAGCCAAGCACGGTCAGATTCTCCCTGGCCATTGCGATTACATCTTAGGTAGGTCGTTAACGTCAGAAAAAGTCCAGGGACGCGATTTTCCCGATTATATCTTTATTGGACTTTTTACGCTACCATGCTACCCGTTTTTTTCTTACGGGCGGAATTTTTCCATCGGCGTTCGGAGGCGTGTATGCATCTTTGTATAGCGCTTTATTTTATTTTTAGTTAACAACAAGTCCTTATGACAGCGTAGAATTAATGGCCAAGCACAAAACGCAACTTCAGTTGTTGTTGTTGTTGTTGTTGTAGTGTTGTTAGATTTGGTGTTGTGTTGTTGTTGTGTTATTGCTGTTGCTGTTGTTGTTGTGGTGTGGCATCTCTCTACCTTACTTGTCTAGCCAGGGAAACCGGTAGACAAGTAAGCGCATAGAGAGACGCCTGCTCATCACGACTCGCAAGCTCTGTGTCAGTTCCCACGTATGGGCTATGGACAAACACGTGTCTGCATACACACGCTTTGCTGAGGTCTGGAAACGTTTGGCGCTATAGCGGTAGGTTAGCGGCTAAAGGGAAGCAAGAGCGCCGTGCACACTCAACGTAAGGCGGCTTGCAGCAACGGTTTGCGCGTTTTCTTCTAGTTCTCGTAGTAGTAGTGGTAGTAGTAATAGTGGGGTGGTATCTGTCTGTCTGCTCGCCCCCCCCCCCCCCCCCCCGCCCCGTTTGTATGTCTGTCTGTTGGCCGGTCGGTGGTCTGTCGGTCCCTACGGACGGATCACGACGAGGTAGAGTGAAGAACAAGGAACAGGACCTCCTGGCGTCCTCGGCGCCTGCAATGTGTTCTCGGGTTGTGGTGGTGGTGGCGGCAGCAACAGCAGCAGCAGCAGCAGCAACGTCCGTGATGGTGGAGGCGGCGATGGGCGTCTGCTTCGCTTCGTGTTGATGCTGTTCGTGTTGTTGTTTTCGTTGTTGTTGTTGTTGTTGCTGTTTCTGCTGTTCTGTCTCGCCTCCTTCGTCTTCGACCGTGCAAACACCGCTCGTCCTTTAGGACAAGCCAAACGAGCAAGTTTATTGCCGTTGAATCGTCTGGTGACTGGCCATTCCTTCACTTATTCTTTCTGACTAGTTAAGTGCGTTCGTTTGCCATCACCGCATGTGATGCTGGGGTATGTAGAAGACAGGAATCGTAGTAGTAGGCTCAAGCCCGGTGGCGTGGTGCGCTCCGCCTGTGCCCTGCAACCGGAGGAGACACATAGGTGCGCGGGTTCGAGCCTCACCATTGCCCCACATTTGTATTTATGGGGGTCATCCGTCTATGAAGCAATGTGAAAAACAGTTCCGTGGACGTTAAATCTTGGCTGAGGGTCAGCCTGAAAACTTTACTTTAGTAGTAGTAGTAGTAGTAGGCGTTATCTCAAATTCTCACAGCACCAGCATCAGCACCAACAACAACAGCAACAGCCACAACAACAACGACAACAATAACAGCAAATACAGCAGCAGAAGCAGCAGCGAATGTTACTCCAACAGCCATCGCCGGCCTGTTGTGAGCTGTGGCAGCCAGATCTCGGTCAGCTATCAAAGCGTTGGTCAGTCGCTCAGCCGCTCGCCTGCCTATATCTCCATACATACATACAGCCTCACCTACGTTCGCTTCCTTCCGCCGCCCCGCTGCGCCCCTCTATCCGGTGGCACTACGCCTGCCCTTACATGCATATAGTGCCCCGCACGCCCCTTCCCAAGGTTGTCCCTTGTCGTGCTTCCCTCCACAATCGCCCCACACAACGACCCTTAGACACGTACCTGCCCTCTTACGTCTGCTCTCTACCTACAGCCGCGTCTACGTCCTTCCCTATATCAGCGTTCTTGTCCGCGTTTATACCAGCCCCCCCGCCCTATCTACTCAACCCCGTAGCTGCGTCTTCTACAGCTTCATCCATCAATCAATTAATCAGTCAGCCAGCCAGCTCTGGCTCTAACTGGAAACAACGCAGCCTTTGTGGGAGAAGGGACAAGCGAGAGGAAGAGCAAAGCAGCGACATTGTTGTCCTTATTGCGGTTGTGAATGTTGTTGCTGTTGTTGCTGTTCTCAATGTTGTTGTTGTTGTTGCTGCTACGCCTGGTGGTATGGTTACTGTTGAGGGCTGTTCTTCTCTGATTTCGCAGGCTGAAAAACATCGACGGTCAGGGGAATATTCGTAACCGGGTCGCTCGTGTGACAACCCGCCACAAACTGGGAGACTAATGAAAACCTAGCAGGAACCAAGACGTCGTTCGATCAAGCAGCATTTCTCTCGCAGATACGATTTCATCGTTCAGCGCTTCTTATCATTTATTTTATATTCTAATTTAGAATTACAATCTGTGCGTTGCGTTTTACATCTCCTATTCATATGTGCTGCGTTGAAGCGTTAACCCACCTCTAACGGTTGATATTTATCTGTATTCGCGTAGACGGGTTAGTTTGTGAAAATTAAACCTTAATTGACAGCCAGCCTAATATATTGTGCCATACTATAAAAATGTGCTAAACATTGCATAAGAAGTAAGATAACCTAAACAAGAGACTAACTCCCTAGGCAGACACAGTAAAACTAAAGATGGGTTGAGCCTGTACGGGCAGAGAAAGCAGAGGTTTTAAATGAGTTGAACATCAGCAAAGACTGTGAGAATTTCAAACTGTCCTACTTATGCACGGGAAATGCGCAGATGATCTCATTCCTAATGCGCAAAAGCTCTCATCCCCCATCGTCATTTACGGTCGATATCGCAACTGTCCAGTAAATTGACTATGTATCGAATAAATCAGTTAACTGCCACAGCAGTTGTCTTGATTATCATATTGAGTAATAGTAGCACTTAATTTAAAGTTGTTTTTAAGTTCTTCAAACTCAACTTGCAGCGTTGAGTTAAAGTTAGACCACAGTTAGCACAGAAATCCGTAGGTCAAGTGAGTCCACAGGGCGGTAACTAGTAAACAACGGTACGGCCTAACTAAAGCATGCTGAACTGCACAAGTATGACAAGGCATACTGCACATAGCAGTTCTATTATATAATGACTTTAAAGAAAAGATATTTTTTAAGTTTGGCAGAACAATATCAGCATATACAAATGGGCAATACATTTTTGTCAACAAGCACTACGTATTAGGCCAGCTTAATGCGTCTTCCATAAATCCTAACTAACGGTTACAATGAACAACAATTATATTATCTATTATTGTCCTTATACGCCGGCATACGACCGCTTCTCTTTAACTAAAGGCAACTTGTCAAGGCAGTTTACACCTTTCTGCTCGAAATGGCTGGTCGTATCTTATTCGATGAAGGACACCGCTTTTTTTTCACCACCTAACAGGAATTAGCTTTAAAGTCGACCACCACATGCCTATTGTTATCTGTGATACCTGTAGTCTGTTCCACCATTCACAAAGTTCTATTTAATCCAGTAGCGTATTTGGTCGCGATTCCATCACAATATTGAACTTCAGCACAATCCAAATGAACTAGAATTCGTTAGGGCGACATTTCCCTTGCTCTACGGGCTAAACAAATTTTCGGCTTGAGAAGTTAAACGCACAGTGGCTCCATCACTTAGGGTAGTGCACCTTGACCGCCGATGGGCGACAAATGATCTCTGTGAGATGAATTGAAATCATGTCAGAATTTCTTTTTGTGGCGACTGCAGAGTGGTTCGTCTCATTTTTCTACAAAAAAAGCAAAAACAGCGGGGAAGCAAAATGTTCCGCACAAGCAATGCAATATATTGTGAGTGTGACTCTCTTTAACGTTTGTACTTCTCCTTAGAATACGTGACCTATGGAAATTCTGAAATACGCAGCAACAATACACAGTCGACTTCCCAGGTGCAGCGATATTGTTGAGCCCGGTGGGAGTGGTGGGTGCATTCGCGTGCGCCTCGCAACCGGAGGAGACACACAGAGGCACGGGTTCGAGTCCCACCGTTGCACACCGCTTGTATTTATGGGGTCTGTAGTGCGAAACAATGCAGAAGCAGTCCCATGGACGTTAAATACTGGCTGAGGGTCATCCCGGAAAAGTTCAGGTGCAGCCATATCGGGACGCCGACGATGTAAGGACGCTGTAGAGACACCAACGGTGCAATGCTGGCGCTGTTAGCAATTACGCTACGGAGCTATGAAGAATTACCAAAAATAACGCTGGTAGTTATGGAGTACAATGAGCAACATAACCGACAACGAACTACGAAACACAAGAACACCCAGTTGTTTGATCAGCGGCTATTTGTATGCAATACTGTTAAATGCGACGATGAGTAAGTGATTATCGCGCAGACTTTGGACGCACTTGGTAGTTAACGACGCCTTACGAAGTGAACATAAAGTGAGAAAGGTGGAAGGCACGCGAAGAGGCGCGTATCTGTCACAATGAGTACTAGCACTTTCGTGTCATCTTTACGTTCTGTCTACGATATAGTCATATATATTTTTTTAAAGTTTGTGGTTAGAGAGAGAACGTTGTAGCTTGTCATCCATCATGTCATAGCCATCGATAGCTGGCTACCACATTATGTCCATTATGTGGATAGACCGCGGGCCTTTAGCAAGCATCCAAAGCAGCAAATGTGGATAGACCGCGGGCCTTTAGCAAGCATCCAAAGCAGCAAAGACCCGCTAGTGTTCTAACGTGTCCCCCCCCCCCCTGACGTGAGCCTGATGTGAATGCGCACCCCAACAACTGCGAAGAGCGAAGGAGACCAGACACACATACGATGCGAGCTACCTACAGATCGCGACACGAATGGAACCAAAACAAAATGAGACAAGCTGTAAGGACGGAAGCTAGCAGACTAATGAAAACCTAGCAGAAACCGGTGTCATTATTGTTGTTTGTTGCATTTAATCATTTTCCTCTCTCCCCCCTCCCCTATATATATATATATATATATATATATGTATATATATATTGTTTAGATTTTCCGTAATGCTATTGCCCGTGTACGGTTTTTTCATGTCATGGCTAATTTTAATCCACGATGGCATTTATCTTGTCTAAATTGGAAACCATGCAAACCAATTTAAGAGCGGCCGGTCTGGGTCTCGAACCCAGTCCTCCCGAATGCAAGGCAAAGGCTTTTGCCACTAAGCCATCTTGATCGGTGCTATATATATATATATAAAGAGAGAGAGTATGTATATATATGTATATATATATATATATCTCCCACCACATCCTCTCTATTTATTTTTCAACTTTATCCTTTGTTCACTCGTTTTATCTCTCCAACTCTTTATTCGTATCCTGCATCTTCATATATAACTCTTGTGTCTAGCTGCATCAGTGGTCTTTTTCGCCTCCCCATATCAGTTTGCTGTTGCTGCTGCTGCTGCTGGCGCGGCGTTGTTGCTCTAAGTAGCAGTTTCGACGTTGTCGACGCCATCATTGTTTGCTGGTTCTGAGGTCCTCTATCTACCGCGAACAGCAGGCAGACTCTGTATGTACAACAACAACCACAAAAACAACAACAACTACTACAACAATACTATGACTACTATTATTTCTACGATAGCACCAACATCAACAACCATAACCGCAACAACAACAACAAAACGACAAAACAACAACAACGACATTAGGAACAACAACAACAAGACGCATAGCAAGAACCGCTACTATTTCCCGCTCGCTGCCGTCGGGTGCTTGCGCTCGCTGCACCCATTACGTGCGGACTGGGGGCTCTGGTGCGACTAGGCAAGAGGCAGGGTGATGGTGGGCACCGAACGGCGGACAAGTAAGCAAGCAGACAGGCAGTCGTGGGGAGGGATGCAGCGGTCGGAACCACGGGCGGCACGTTCAGGGCGGGCGGCGTGGCGTGGGAAAAACAGAAGCAGCAAGAACGGAGCCTTTCTACGCGTCTCTTCCAGATAGACGACAGACAGACAGATCGACCTGCCGCGCGAACGAGCGACAGCAAGGCAGACAGACGTAGACAGAAAGAACCCCGAACCCCCGAGACGGTCCGGGGCGCGCGGGCGCGCAGGCGGCCGGTCGGGATGGGGGCTCGTGGGGTGCGTGGGGCTGGTGGGGTCGGTGTGGTCCTCCGACTAGGATGGGACGGCTGGATAGACGTACGTGGCTAGGGCCGTGTAATAATGTTGGCAAACGACTAATTTTAGCCTGGGACCGCCTCCAGGTGTCGCTATCGAGGCTGCTCAGCTGAATCGGGGCGGCATCGAACCCCCCATCTTCTCCTTGCCGCCGCCGCCCCCATTGCCGCCGTCGCCACCGCCCCCCCCCCCATCGGCACCCCCGCCACCGCCAGACATGAGCGCCACCGGCCACAATAACGGCATCGGGTGATGTCCGTCTGGTCGGTCCGACGGTCTCGTCGGATCGGCGGCAGGGCCGTCTTAGAAAAACATTTCTTTTCGACGCCGCTACCCCCACCGAGGCGAGGGGGCATTTATCTGTTTGTGGGGAACATGGGAACGCGTGCAGGCGCGTCTTTGCATCGACATCGGCGGCGGCGGCAGCAGCAGCAGCAGGCGGCGACGGCGATGTGGCTGCGGGTGGCGTTTATGTCGTTGTTGGTGTGGTTGGTGTTGTTGTTTTTGTTGTTGCTGCTGCTGTTGTTGTTGTTGTTGCTGTTGTTGTTATTATATAGATAAGTAAATATATCAATAAATAGACAGATGAGTAGGTAGGCTTGATTATTTTTATGAGCGGTTTACATTTTGTGTCGTCGGAAGCTCACAGACCCATGGCCGTCAAACTAGCTAGTATGGAGTGAGTCAAAGGAGTGAGTATGGAGTATTGTTGCTTCAGTTACTGTTCCGATTGTTGCTCTAGTTATTGTTGTCTTGTTGTTAATGTTGTTGTATTTTTTATCGTGAGGGTTATTGTCTTGTTATCGTTACGATAGCTGATACTATTGTTGTTGTTATTTTTATTGTGGTTATTATTTTTTTGTTGCGGTTACCATAGCTAATACTGTTGTTGTTGCTGTCATCGTTGTCGTTGCTTCTGCTCATACTATTGTTGCTGTTATTGCTGGTGTGGCTGCTAATGTTGTTGTTGCTGTTGCTGCTGCGCCTGTTGTCATACGTAGCGGCTTCCTTTAATCCCAGTTGTTATCGTTTGAAGCAGAAAAAGTTTGTTTTTCACTGACAACTTCTGTTTCCAGGTGTCCCCAATGTACGTTAGTTTATAAGGGCGAGCAGAACTCAAATTACAGGGAGGCAGGGGCGGTCGCTACAGAACACGACAAGAATTTGAACACTCTTCAGCAGTGCAGAAACTACGCGAAAAAGTTTTTTCGGTTTTTTTTAATGATTATCTACGGACAAAACCGAAAAAACTTTTTGTAGCCCTATATATCGGCCGAATCACACCCACTTATCTGGAGTGTTGCCTCATTCCTCATGAGAGACTACTTACTATATACTATCATGCCTTTGTCTCTTTAGATACATTTTGCGTGTTTACACCGGATCTATTTGGACTCTATTTAGCAGATGAGTGTTACAGCAGCGCAGCGTTCTTGAGCCCCGTTTTGACTTTCAGCAAAGAAGAAAGAATTCTACCCGGGAGCACGATTCGATCCTACATACAGCAACGCTGCAGAGCCCGGCGGCGTGGTACATTCGCCTACGCCTCGCGGCCGTAGGAGACAGACACATAGGTGCGCGGGTTGAACAAAGGTTAGGCAAAGGGGGGGCTTTGCCTAACGCCTTGGGAGAGGGCTACCCTGGCTTTTATAAGAAAGCCAGGGAAGCCGCCTACAGAGCCCAGCGCGTGTTGCCCAATATGTCTCCTGGATACCTTGGGCAAAACACTTGAAACGGTTATAAACATGAGGCTAACGGCTAACTGGAGAATAAAGAAGCTCTCTCAAAATGAGAATTTGGCTTCCGCAAAAGGCTATCGACGGAAATGGCCATCGACCTTGTTCTAAAGGAGGCGGAAAAACAAAGAGAAAAGAACCAATGGTCCAGGGAGCTCTGGTCGGTCTTCTGAATGTTCAAAACGCCTTTAACTCGCTGAGTTGGCAGGTCACTATAGTAATGGCTCAAAGGAAGATTTCTCAGTACCTCCAAAAGATCAACGCATCCTACCTCAGCAATAGGTCGGTCATACATGGGAATATAGAATTCGCCATGAGTGCCGGCGTCCCACAGGGATCCATACTGGGGCCTCTGCTATGGATTATGGCATATGACGACGTACTGAGACTTTTCTTTAAGAAGTGGAAAATGCTTTACGCACACTCTCCGATGTTAATAGAAGGTAGTGTGGGACTAAACGTCGGAGGAGAGTATAATATTCGATCCAATGCGCGCGTGCTACCCACTAAAAACCACCTTTCCCATCCTCTCCTGGTTCGGAATTGTGAACCATACCTCAAGACCAGGAGAGGGGCGTCCCATGCTGCGACCCTTTCCTTAGTTTACGAGTATGTCCCAAGCAGGAAGTGGGTCCTTCCTGGGGGTGGACACTAGACGCCTAGTGTTAAATCGTGATCTGCGGCGATCCTCCTGGCAAAATTTTTCACGCATAAGCCCGTCTCGGTATAGGATCCCAGCGTGCCAGTCCGTTGTCGACTTGAGCATGTTGGCCACAATGGTCGTAGTCGGGCTAACTTTGTGGACATAGGAGGAGCCGTGCGGTAGGCCGCAAGAGCCTGTTCTGAAACTCTGGAGACTGAAGGGAGTACCAACAATACATAGCTTGGCTCAGTGGCAAAGTCTACCGTCCTGTACGCTGGATCAACGTGGGGATCGAACGCTATGAAACTGAAGAGGAATATACAGAAGCTCCTGAAAGCGGAACGTAAACTGGCAATACGAATCGTCATTGCATATAGAACAGTTAAAACGACGGCCATCCTTGCAATAGCAACGCTGATACCATGGCCTAGAAAGATCGAATGACGAACACCGAAGAAGGCAAACAGATCTCTAGAAAAACCGATGCCCGGAGACAAACAATTAGAAAATGAAACGAGAAATGGACCAGCACACATACTAGGAGCCTGGGCACGTCAGGTCATACCCGACCTCGCAAAATGGTTCAACGGAGAGCACGGAGAGGTCACCCATTATCTGACGCAGGTATTGACGGGGATGCTTCAAAAATACCTGCATAGGATAGGCAAGGCTCCGGACACCAAATGCGTCATGTGCGACACAAGCGAGGATAACGTCACTTATACAATCCGCTGTGGTGTGGTCTAGGGAACTAGTGCGCTAGTCATGGTTGTTCTCTACCGGGGTGTCGCCGGCTCGATCCCTGTTGTTGATCGAATTTTCTTTGAGCGATGCTCATTGAGAATAGCTGAAAAACCATACCGCTAAAAATCAGCGGCCATCCTGTCACAAAGACCATTGGGGAAGCCCCAGATATCTTAACATGCCCGGCCCTCGGTCCATTGAAAATATGCCTTAGGTTAAGTTCTAAGTTCTTAGGGTACAGGGGATGGTCTAGATTTGAAAACAACCTTTTTAAAAATGTTTTAAAATCTAGTAGTAGTAGTAGTGGTTTCTCGTTGCGGCTCGTTGCTGATGGTGATATGGTGATCGTGAGGACGACGATAATAACAGCAGCAGTAGCGACAGCAACAACAACAACACAACAACAGCGACAGCAACAACAACAGCAATACTATCAACAACAACGACAGCAGCAACAAGAGCAAAACCACCAACAACAAAAATGGCCAACGGCAGCAATAACAGCAGTAGCAAAACCAACAACAACACCAGCCACAGCTACAACAACGAGGGAAGGGGAGATAGAGGACAAGAAGGAGGGAAGATGGAGAAAAATGCCACTGTTTGCGTGTAAGAATTAACCAAAAAGGGCCTACGGCAACCCACGACAATAACGCCAACAACGGGCAAACGAAGCCACTGTGTGGATGCTTCTCGAGACAGTCTAAAGTCAACGTCAAAAAAAGGCAGAGAAGCGAAACCCAAAACAACCAGAGGAAGAGCTTATGAAAAAAGTTACAAAGACAGCGAAGAAGGGAGGGCGGAGGCAAAACAACAAGTCGATAGTCGAACGAGAAGGAGACAAGACACAAAACTCAAGTTTTGTCGAGCAGATAACGTTGTTGCAGGCCTACCAGGCGACCCTGCGCGATGCCGACTCACGACGTCGAAACAGAGTCACCAAACCAAACTAGCGCGACTCTACGTGTGCTGCCAGTAGAGGCACAAGTAAGCAACCAGACCAAGGAAGCAATGAAAGGAACTACTCTTCTTTCGCGGTTACTTTCGTTTGCACGCAAGCACGCTTGTGCCGGCGTGAGTGCGTCCCTATCGAGGGCAGAACGGTCAGCAGCGGTAGTCGCAGTTTCAGTTTCACCAACGACAGCAGCAGCAATAAGATGCGGCAAAACTCCTAGATGCACCAACAAAAAAGAGAGCGGTGACGCTAGCCAGGCGGCAATAGGCAGCCAGCAAGATATTGCCGGTTGGCTTTGTGTGTGCCCCTGTGTGTGGCCGTATCTGGGCCGCCCCCCCCCCCCCCCCACCGCCTCCCATTCCCTTCCATCTCTCTGGGGCGCAAGGGGTGCGTGCAATAGGATCAACTCGTCGGCCTCGTCAACCCAGGACATGGACTAACGGCAGCGCTGTTGCTGCTGGGCGCCCCCTTAATATCCCCCCCCCCCTGCCTTAGTCCACCCCTCTGCGCCTTCAATAGGGGAAGGGAGTACCACTAGTTGCAGAAGTAACAGTGGTTTGCAGATGCCGATCTCTGGCCTTTGGGTGTCAAAGGGAGAAGGGTGGGGGGGGGCGAGACAAAGCAGGCAAGCCAGGCAAATCAACTCTTCTACAACGTCCGTTCCCCGGCACCTCTTCCGCTTACCACCACGAGCTCAAAGCGCGCGTACACAGAGACGAGAGTCCAAGGAGCGAACGAACAGTGCACGGAGATCAACGAGATCGACAACGGCAGAGAGAAAGCAAGCAAGAAAGGGAGGGAGAGAGAGAGCACGCGAAACAGAGAGGGCAGTACGAGAGACCAGGAGAGCCCGAGGAGATCTTCGAGAGCTGAAGCTCGCCACCCGGTCTCGTGTGGACAGGCGGACGGTCGGGGGTGTCTAAGGGTAGACGCTGCAATCGCGACCAACAGCGATGGGAACTTTTTAATGTGATTTTTCATATAGCTTCATCGCAGCAGCAGTTGTTGTAGTGGTGGTAGTGGTGCTGGTGCTGGCGGTACTAACAGTCTTGCTAGTCGATCTAGCAGTAGCAGAAGCTGTAGGCAGTGACACAAGCAGAGCTAGCAAGCTGTTGAAGTCAGCTACTCGTAGGCGCAGACGTGCTGCTCGGGCAGCCAGCAAGCAATCGACCAACGATCGGGGGTGGCGGTGAGGGCTGACAGTGTGGGTGATGGTGAGGGCTGGCAGTGGGGGTGATGGTGATGGTGACGGTGACGGCGACGACGACGACGACGAAGACGAACTACTCGACCATCTGTAGCCATCGCTATAATTCCTTCATAAGTTTGGGTCAATTTTGCGCGCCCAAAACGCTACCCCCGCTACCCCAGCCGCCAAAACTCGTACTCCTGCTGCCAGTTTTGGCGCTGCTGCTGCTGCGACTACCATACTCTATATACAAAGGAAATCATCGGCTAAAAGTCAAGAGAAAAATAGATTTCGATATACGGCCGGCTCGGTTGTCTGCGGGCCTGCAAACTAGCCTAGGGGCGAGTCGGCCTTCGTTCCAGCCTGAGCGTGTGGCCTACTGGGTTGGCTATTGGCTGCGAGCAAAATCTCCTCCTCCCACTCCCCCCTCCACTGCCCCCCCCCCCCCGGCCGCGTCCTAGCGGGAACTGAACTCGGCCGGCGCAGCAGTGCGAGATGGCCCACGCTTCACGTAATGGCAACGCCGCATTTCAGTGTCGCCGTTCTCCTCCTCTCGGACAACGAGAGATGGCTGTCAGCGTAAACTTTAACGGTGCACATAATGTGTATATATATATACATATGTACATATATGTATATATATACATATATATATATATATATGCATGTGTATATATATATATATATATGTATATATATATATATATATATATATATATATATGTATATATATATATATATATAAATATATATGGTAATTTATTAAAAATTCTAGCTGACTTTATAAAGCAAGTTTTGTTTTTGTATGAAAGATTGTCTATGTCTTAGTTCGCGTGTTGAGTCTTACCAAGTGTCTCAGAAGTTATCAATGCCCGTCAGCACTCATGCAGCCTAAAAAAAGAACGAATGCACCGGAGTAAGAACGCAAGCCCCACATACAAACATATGGCAGTAGTTGTTTAGTTAAGGAAAATAATCAATTTGATTAATATATAATCAATTTGTTCCATTTGTTCTTATTCCGATAACGGCCTACTTTCGCTCTAGCACAGAGCGGGTGGAAATAGTTCAAATGTACACGCCACTGTGCGATTATCTTCATCCCCACTCATATATCTCTTCTCATTTTTCCATTCCGTTTCATTGTTTCGAGTTTATTAATCTTTGCTTCGCAGTTTCACCATGCGTGATGAAACACACACGAAGTTTGGGTGTCGCCTGTATGTTTGTGCAAGAGTGTATAACCTCGTATGTGTATATATATATATATATATATGCTGGAGTCAAAAATTGAAATTTGCGACACATTTCACCACTATCGGCAGGCGAGCCCACGGACGCCGATATTCGATTAGGGTTTGTATATATATATATATAGTCACAAATCCATATATAGGTATTTTATTTTGAGACGTTTCATTTATCATTCAGCGGTCATTTAGACGACTGCTGGTTAATCAAGAAGTGAGTGCTAGCGAGTCCGTGGGATCGAGCTGCCTGGCTTGACGCGAAATTGAGTTCATCTGCTCGCAAGAAACGGGGTTACGGAAGTCGATTAGTAATCGTGTCCATATGATCCGAACCCTTTTGTCTGTACGAGCATGTGGCTTTGCTGATTCGCTTAGTTCTAGTCTCGTACGTTTATACTCTGGTACTCCTTTGAGCCGAAGTTAATGTTCTTATATATACGGGGTGTGCAGACATTTTTTTCAAAGGCAGTATAGAATTGTTGAACTCGTTAAAGCAAATATTTGTTTTCGACGAAATGAAACGTGATCTCTGAGAAGTTTTGTTTCGAAGTGAAGGTGAAACTACTAAAAGTTGTAACAGTGGTGTTGTTGCCTAACATAGAAGCAAAAAACGTTCGACTAAAAGACAATCACCATAACCAAATCATAGGTTTGATACCAACATTTGATCACCATAAAATGTGCATTTGCTTGAATTAATTTTAAGCGGTATGAAATGTTGTAGTATTATGATTTTGAGGTAGTTTATATATATATATATATATATATATCCGCCTCATCCTATCAATGTAGGCCGCCTGTGCATTAGGAAGTTAATTACCGGACAATTACATATAGACAAGTATGTTATTCTGACCTAATAGAATGAGATCTATGGACCGCGGCTTACTTGTGCCAAGATGGCTTCTAGATAAAAACGTCGGTGACAAGTTCCATCTTAACTCGAACTATCGAGACCAAATTATTGTAATTCTGAGACCATTGGTCCTGTTATAGAGGCTACATTTCGCCTTTGTATGGCCAGGGATAAATGTTGGCATAGAGATATTCCCGCTCGCAGATTCTCTGTGGTCGATGTTATATATATATTTTTTTATGGAGGAGGGTTAAATACTTTTACGTACTATTGCTGCGAGTATAAAAGGAGAAGGTCTTAATTTCTATCTCGAGCAGTGTGGGACTCGACCCCAGCGGATGGATGTTAGCCCGCTGAGACCCATACCCACTAAACGCACCTCCCCCCTTAAGCTTCACTCTCTGGCTGGCCCAGGAGAAGTGGCGGGTGCTCCACTCAGATCATTTGACCGGGGTCACTCATGGGTTTTCCCAACGTCCGACGTGTCCTGTACTAAAACCTGCAAGCGCCGCATTATTTAGACTGGCGTAATCTTCTAGTACAGTAGGCGGACTTCTTCCTTTCTCTCTCAGTACCGCCGTAGCCACATCTAGCTTCCACCCAGAAGTCGTGCCGCGTATGTATTCTACGAACTCCTTAAAGGTTCCTCTGGGGGATCTGGAATGTTTGCTCCGTCTCCCTCATTGATCCATTTGTTTCTGAGTTTTGCAATAGCTGTGGCTCTAGCCTGATCAAGTGCCTGGCACTTTAGAAGAGTGTGGGTCAGGTCATCCTCCGTTCCTACCTGGCAGTAAACACAGCTCGCTGAGGGAGCTTTTCTAATTCTAAAGAGGTATGTCTGAAAGTCCCAATGTCTTGTGAGCATCTGCGTGAAATTTAGTTCTCCACCCGGAGAGAGTTTATATATATATATATATATATATATATATAAACTCTTTATTACTCTATCTTGTTAAGAGTAACCGCCTTGTTGATAGGTAGTAGACATAAATGCTTTCAGCTGCATGAAGAGGTTTGTTAGTACTGATGGACGGTATTCCGACTACACCGACCATCAAAGCAGTTCATATTCGTATATAGAGATGCCCCCGTGCAGCCTTATTTCTTTTGTAATTACTTAGTAGTGCGTACGACACACTCATCCACCTGCCTATTGTGAGTCATGAGCTCTATCATGGAGGACCTCGTCGCTGATGATTGTGGTGGTGGTGTAATGATGATGATGAAGATGATGATGATGGTGATTATTATTATTATTATTATTATTATTATTATTGCAAGGAGGAAGAACGTGTCGATTTGTAATACGTATGCGACGAGCTCTACGATCCGTCTCCCGTACGGCAGGCGGCGTTGCACTCAAAGCAGAGAGGTAGAACACTCTTCATTATGAAGTCTTGGGAAACGAGCAAACCATTCACGATGCCGTCTTCAAATTACTATTGAGGCATCGGGCATATAAGGACGGGAGGCCATGGTCATAACGCGGACAATCGGCCAGTTTATCGAGAAGTTAAGCGAGAATCCGAGAACAATCCACGGCGTTTCTGAGGCAGCGTATTGCCCTAGGCGTTCAGCGCGGCAACGCGAAAATGATTCGTGATACGGTTCCGAGAGGGGCAGGTCTGGAGGAACTGATGCATATAAATATAAGGAATTCAGTCTGTGCGTTTTCCGGCTGGCTTTAATGACAAAATAAACAAAATATTATTAGTGTTGAATAAAATGATTACTATCATTATCAAATGATTTGTGTAGGAAACTTTTTAACTTGATTGACAGTCTACTGCCGCAAAGCATATGTCCGTGGGGATAAAACAATGTAGAGTGAAGGTTGGTTATTGTGACGAAATTGATAATTTAGAATTAAATCGACGCTAACTTAAGAACGGACTCTGAATGTTTTTATTTCAAGTTAACTCATGTGTCAGGATCACACATCCGTAACTTAACCTGCCGCTTCCAAAATTCCGCGTACTCGTACTTAAAACAACCAAATTAATGTTTAATTTTAAGTATACCTTTTTGCTTTTGTAGCGTATCTTGTCAACAAGTGCAATCAATGTCTGTATCATCTTGAATTGATTATACTTACAGTTACTTCGTCGATTTGCCGCACTGCGTTCATAACAGGTTCTTTCGGCTACTGCTAGCAAGCGTTGTAGTATGTAGTAGGTATTTCTTATGGGTCTGTGGGTCTACCTACTGTAACGAAGATGCACATTAAAGCTGACTGATAGCCATCAATACTATCAAACATATTTTCACTTAAATAATATTATAAGTTTATCATTTAAATCAGTTGCAGTCTCCCAGTTACGCGCATTGCCGTTGTTGTTATTGCCATCACCATCTTTGCTGCTACGAATTACTCATTCAATAATAATTGAATTACTTAGTATCCATGTATTTAGTTATTTATTTTTTTACATTTTCTTCAAATAATATTAATAATAATAATCTTTATTATTTATTATCATTCAGTTATTACAATTGTGGGGTATGAACGTTTATGCCACTTTCATCCTGCTCTAGCCGCTTTCTGTCAATTCATGGCGCCTATGATGGAAGCCACATTTCCTCTACAAACGGCCTAAGACATCATCTGTTTAAAAAAAATGGCCCTGCGTCGATCGCTCGTAACGTCTCCTATTCGTTTTCCGATATCTTTCAGAATGTTCGCTGTACCTGAGCTATTGGGTCCGAGCGTCTCTAATGTAATGGGTACAAAGTGGTAGCTTCTAGATTGCGAGAGATACTTCCTTCGTTTTTCAGAATCCGCGCGCTCTAATCATAAATACGATAAGGCCGCCGTGCATGAAACCGTTACATCCCATACAAGGCCTTTTCCATGTGACCACAGCGAGGTGGCGGCCCCGTCAGGCCGCAGCTCACTGCTGCCTTTAAGACCATTCGGCTCGGGTGTAGATGATATTCCTGCTCTTCAAAGAGCTCTTCTAACTATGGCGTTAAGTTCAGCGTGTCTTGTAATTCTGCCGTAACTTTTCAGACAACTTAACGGGTGTAAACCGTCAGAGTCAACAGGTTGGCTGCATCGCATAATAATAATAATAATAATAATAATAATAATAATAATTGTTTGACATGTAATAAATAATAACAAAAATGAAAAATAAATAAATAACGGGAATACTCAAAAACATAACAAAACGCATCCCTCATTACATAATCGGCGAAGCGAAAAGAATTGCAAATGAAAAAATAGATATTGTCGAAAATGGCCTCAGATGTGTTAGTCATTGGCCCGTACAGAATGTGTTGCACTGGTTTAGTGTTAGAACCTATTAGTCTGTTTTATTTGTGAAGAGTCGTGCCACTCAAGGATAGACGCTTTGTCGCTTTGTTGTACAGACAGGCCGTAGAAGATAACAACGTAACCACACACCGCTGCATGCTGTCTTTGTTTGTTTGTTTATTTGTTTATTTGTTTATTTGTTTATTTGTTTGTTTGTGCGTCTACACTCGGTATGCTACCGTCATCAGCTGACCGCATTCGTCATGGTCTGACCCCTGTCTCCTCGGGACCAATGAGTGATGTGAACAACGGCAAAATGAGAGACGACCGTACAGTGACGACGACGACGACGACGGCAACGAATGCATCTACAGAGGACCAAAGGACTGTTGGGGAAACCCTAGATAACTTCACATGTCCGGCCCTCGGTTCATTGAAGATATACCTCAGGTTAGGTTCCAAGCCCGTTGGGGACGAAGGATAATCTCGAATTAAAAACGACCTCCTTTAAAAAAAGACCTTCGCCCTCAGCCATACAGGCAGGCAGTCGTCAAATAGCTGGGCGCGTGTTATGCTGCCGTTCTCTCTGCGCGCGATCTTATGCGTCGTCGACACAGACGCTTCTCTCTGCCGGCCGCCTGCCTTCCTCTAAGAGGTAGGGATGGAAGTGAAGCAGCAGCTGTGTGGGGTCGGAGCTGAGGGTTGCGTTGGGGTGCGGGGAACTCACAAACCCTGTGTGCGGCGACGACGACGACGACGATGGCAGCGTCATCGTCGTCAACCTGCTCGGCGCGCCAGTACGGTTCGACCTCAATCTTTCATCACAACGCAGAGGTTCGTCGAGTCTGTCCAACACTATTGCTACTACTGTAGCAGCACAGCCGCGGCTGCCGTAGCAACGTAGAGCCGCACTTGGCAAGCATAAAACAGCGGCTGGCACAAATCTCCCGTCGCGACTACCTCCATGGATTTTGCATGTTCCATTTAGTATACTTATATTTGTATGCGTATATTGTGCTAATGAATCGATATGCATACGTACAGGATACGATTGAAGGATTTAGATCGTGTATTTCTAGAAACACACACACATATATATATATATATATATATATGCCATACAGGCATTTATGCTAATGCATATATTTGCTTATGCTCAGCCTGTGCTTATATACAATATATATATATATATATATATATATATATATATATATATATATATATATGAGTAAACTAAATGGAACATGCAAAATCTGTGGCGATAGCTGCGGCAAGACATTCCTGCCCCCCTGGTGTTTGCTTCTGCCGACTCAGCCGTGGGTACCAACCATAGTTGGCCAAACTAAATCGATGCGTCGTGATGAAAGAACGACGCTGGAGGGTGGTGTGTAGTTTGTGTACAAAATGCCTTTGTATGTGTATGTGCATATATATATATATTGACCGAGAGAGAAAGCGACAGGTCTAACCCCAGCGCTGACGAGCACGACGAAACTCTGAATAATAATAATAATATTAATGATGATAGAAATAAAAATACAAAAACAATCATTTTCATAATCGTTGTCACTGGCGCGTCGTACCTTCAAGCAGGTGTGCGTTGTACGTATGGGGTGATGTGGTGAGGGGGGTGGTGGGGTGGTGGGGTGAGGAGGGGACGGCAAGGTGAGATGCGGACGCGAGTGCGTATTTACGTGTGTTCGTGTAGTGCGTACGGGAGTGAGAACACGTCAACGTGGACGTGTATGGCTGATTTAATGTCAGGTAGACCGGCGGCCGCGCCATACCTGGCAGGCGGCGCTTCGCCCAGCAACGTGCCGCCAGATGTTCGAGACGACGACGACGCCGACAACGACAGCAGAACACCGATAGCCAGCCGGCCAGCGACCAATAAACCAGGTAACGGTACAGGAATACAAAACAAAACAATTTGTTTATTATTACACGTGTTGTGTACAAAAATAGTACAGTTAAATCATATGCATATGTTTACATACACACATTTAGTCATATAAACTAATAGATATCTAAATTATAATTTTAGCTTTAGATACCTCTATTCTGTACTGTTTTACCTAACAGTACAGAATAAGTGTATCTAAAGTGTGAGTGTTGTCGAGCCCGACCGATGGTTTGGCTCCCTGTCCGGTTGCGCCTCGCAACCGAACGAGACACATAAGTGCACGTTGGGTTCGACCCCGACCATTGCACATTCGTATTTATGGGGGAATCCGCCTCGCCAAGCAATGCAACAAAAGCAGTCCCGTGGACGTTAAATGTTGGCTGAGGGTCAGCCCGACAAGAGTTCAAGTGAGCGTTGTTTCTCACTAGGGAAGCAAGGCGCTCTTGCTCGAGATGCTGCTGGGTTAGACATAGCGGTTTTTGTGTAACGTACTGCCTACGGCAACGCACGTATATATATATATATATATATATATATATATATATAGAACAAGAACTGCTATAATTAAAGCGTGTCCTGTACAAAAACACGAATATTTGACGGGCCAGTTTGCACAGTTTCCTTTGAATAACGCTCTCGTTTTAGTTCCTAGTCTTTGCTGGTCATGGCCGGCTTTATTGGACTACACGACAGGCTGAGCCATTAAGGAACAATGTGAATCAGTTCAAACGCAGCCCATCGCGGACATAAGCGAGACCGGTACTGCGGTACAGGTACACAAAAATGTAACTATACGCTGAAAAATCAAGCACGTTTTGTGGGTCGAGTATATACGGCTCCTCATTAGCTTGCGTATCGAAAATAACCGTAGAAATTAGTCGCTTGATCACATGAAGAATTTAGTATTTTTTTGCGTTAAGAGAATGTAAATGCCATGCTTCTTATTGTCGATTTTTTTCAAACGTTCTGCGTGACTATCGTTGCCGAGATGTAAACCGCGCGGTAATACATTGTAGGAGGTGAGGGGCAGTAGTGATAAATTGACGGCTGTGACCCTTCTACGCATTGGGCCGGGATCTTACCCCCAGGCGAAAACCCCGTCCTTTCTCCGCGACTGTTTAGGGCAATGCGTAAACATATCTTTGTCGGTGCGGAAAACGTTAGGGCACGACTACTTTTAGAGCGTTAGGCCCTTGCTCTACCGAGTTATATCGGCAGTCAATCCGTGCATATACTTATCTTCTTTATGGAACACGAAGTACAAGGACGCGTTGCGGCTGAGAGACATTTTCACCCAGGCGCCGACCACTCCGTCTACGCTGAAGACCTTGTCCTCGTCTTTGAGGTCGGGACCTTGGCCTGAAAACCAGAGTGCAGACCAGACACAAGCCGACATGTTGGAATGAATGTGAGCAGCGAACCTAGCCTTGATGTCGGGTTTAACGGGCCAGTGTTTTCACGGTTACTATGTCTTAGTGAACGGTCAGCGCAGGCGCGGCGGTACTTCTCGCACCATTTACTAAAAAGTGAAAGCGTCACCGCACTCTCACCCGACATCAAAAAAGTGTGGGACAGTATGACAGAGGGTGCTCCAGGCGGCGCCAGTCTTCGCGCATTAGTATCTAACATCAGTAAAGTGAATAAGCTAGCTTTAAGAGGAATTCACCTTTAGCACCACCTAGATATTTGTTTGTACCCCCCCCTATCAGCTCTGAGTTTCTGCAGAATCAGAATATCTGCTCATAGTTGGAGTAAACGCCACAGCACCGCGTGTGTCTTATGACGAAGAATCACTTAGTGACCGACATCTCCTCGAATTCTACATGACGACCAGCTTGAGGTTACCACACTCAACGCTGCGACCGCCTACAAGACGCCAGAGAGCTGTCGAGTTCCGAGAACTCCTTAGGGCCTACATAGGACCGGACGGTCCGCCATCTACGACGACAGGCCTCTAGATGTTTTTGGAAACCGTGTGTAGGGCCCCTTCAGGGCGTAGCACAGATCCCAGGAGTCGCGCTAGGCCAAAGCACTGGTGGACGGCGGAGCTCGGATTTCTAAAGATAAGGTGCATCCGGGAGCGACGCCTCTTTACCCGTGCCCGACGGCGCGCGTCCGAGGGGGAAATACAACACGGCGCCGAATATAAGAAGCTGCGGGTTCTCCTACGCAGGGAGATTTCCAGAAGCAAGCAACGCTCCTAGAGAGCCTTTTCTGAAGAACTGGAGGTCTCGTACCTAATGGCGCAACTACTGACTTTGCCTTGCCACTGAGAAGAAGATACGAACTACATGAATTCCAGCCTTGTTCAACGTTTAACCCAAACGGGGTACAAGATGTCCGGCATCTAGAAGTCCCAACCCCAATACCCGCTGAAATATTGTTTAGGTTATTCTAAACGACCTTTGAAGGTAAAAACGAATTCGAACCTTGTACCGCATATATTTTAGATAAAGGCGTTAGCACAAATATGTATGTGTTCAGTCATTAAGAACCTAAACAGTTAAGTATGATAATATAAGTATAATAATAACCTCCTGGCAGAGGACGAACGTATGTGTGTGTGTGCTTTAATAATTATAACGACAACAATGGTTGCGTACTAAAGAGCGTGTTGCGTCCTTTTAAAAAGCGGGTGACTAGTAAATAAAGTAAATCTTGTTTTTAACAATGGGGGTTGGATGGTAATGCACCATTTATTTTTATTGAGATATCTGTGCTCCCCGTTTTTTTTCGATCATGGTCGATTTTAAGTCCACTCTGGTATTTACCTTGTCTTAATTGGGAACCATGGAAACCAATTTAAGAGTAGCCGGTATGAATCTCGAACCCAGGCCCCCGGAATGAAAGGCAAAGTCCTTTGCCACTAAGCCATCTTGCTCGGTAAATCACGGCGTAAGTTGAAAATGTCAGCTCCAAAGCCGCCCTCCCGTAAACGACGGCGACCTGCAACTAGAAGCCTCGTCGATAATAGCAATGTAACAGTAATAGCCCCGCCGCCAGGTTGTCCTGTCTGTTGTCCTTACCAATGCCTGTGTGCGTGTATTATCCTTACACGTCGCACTTCAGGAACCAACTGTTTTCATCAGATCTTGAAACCGTTCCTATTTCATCGAACTCAACGCCTTTTATTCTCTTGTTGCTATTTTTCAACGTAACAGTTCTGAACGATTCTCCGCCACAGAGTGGGAGAAAAATGGCCGAAATGTCACCTTACGCTAAGCATCCCGGGAGCACACAGCAGTGTAAAGCCCGAAGGAAGGCCGCACACTCAAACGCTGAGAAGAAAATCCAAGAGGACGTGTCTAAGGATATACAGAAAAAAGGCAGTCGTAAAAATTAGAGGCACTGGGTTGCTTACAAATGAAAGGAAGGAATTCTTTGAAAACAAAATAGAATGTAGTGGTTTGCATTGCCAATGCAGTACCTTCGCCTGGTATTTATACATGCCACCCTTATCTACGTAATGAGTGGCTACATGTATATATATATATATGTAGTACGCGCTTTAGTTTGCTAGAACAGCAGCAAACCACTATTTTTAATTAGCTTACAAACTATTAGGTAGGAATAGCGGCTAAAGGCGCTATCAAGCGAAATGATCTGTGGTAAGTAGCGAACAAAATCAGGGGGCCCGAGTAAAAATTAATTGAAAGTGTATGAAATATAAACAAAAAGTAACGAGATCTGCAAAGCACTGCGCTATATAATAATAATAATAATAATAAGAATAATATATATATATATATATATATATATAAGCTAGATCTACATACATAACACCCACGTCTCTAATATTGATTCTCCCAATTTCCTAGCTCACCGCGCTGAAACGTGAAATAGACGATTCAGACTCCCTAATGCCGTATGCCTGGACTACGTAGACGACGGTAAGACTGGCCTGGACATGCGTGGCCGTCGGCCGGGTGAAGGGCACCGCTGCCACTCTCGAGTTAACCGTCCCGGTTGTACTACAGCACTGCCGCCACCACAAAGATTGCTGACCGGTTACCGTATTTCGGGTGGCGATGCTGCAGAGGGGCGCCAGTCGCCACCCCCACTCCCCCGTCCCAGGGTAACGTCAGACAACTTGCAATGGGCTGGCCGCCTTCCTTCCGCCTGTTGTATGTACGTCCAAGGCTTCATCCTCCCTTAATCAAAGTAGGATTGAATTGTCCAATTTTGCTTCTGCCTTTACGTTATCCTGAGCCCCGGTGGTTGGCGGCGGCGGTGGTGGTGGCAGACGAACAACTTGATCAAGCCATGAGCGGCCCAACCAAGCGACCCATACAGTCAGCCGCCGGGGCGGGTGGCAGCTGTGGGGTTCGGGAGGGGGCGCGGTCGAGAGGCGTAGGCCCTTGGGCGTAGACAGTGGCCTAGAGGTAGTGTCCGTAGAAGCGCAGTAAGCGCCCGCTGACGCTGAAAGCGACAGCAACAACAACAGCGGCCCTGGCCCATCGGCTTACTCAGCGTTGGTCGAGAAATACAAAAGCGCACACCAGAGGGGTCGCGTTAGCGTGTTCTCGACATGGCTAGAAGGAGACGACGACGACGGCGCCGGCCACCCAGTTTCTGTGGGTGGCCACGAAAACACATGGGTAGTACGAAAAATAGAAGGGGGGGTCGAGCCCGAAGGGTGGGAGACAACGAGGGGCGAAGGGCGACGTATGGGGGCAAAGGTGGAAGAAATAAAGAAGGCAGTTGCTCGAGAGAGAGAGAGAGAGAGAGGCAGAGAAAGTTGCCAACGAGAATACAAGACACAAGCATGACGTGAGGTAGACTAAGACGGGAGCAAGAAAGGGAAGCTCGTTTCCCCCTTCTCTAGGGCGCACAGAGGTACTAGAGAAGGGCAAAACGAGGATGGCCTAGGGGGGTCGGGAGGAGAAGAAACGGGGTGGAGAGAAAGGTAAATCGTAGAAATGCCACTGACGTGAATGATAGCGTGAGCGAGAGAGAGAGATAGCTGAAAAGAGGGGGGGAGAAAGAAAGAAATAAAGAGAGAGAGAGAGCTACAATCGTCGCGCATCGCGCACCGCACACCTGAGCCCCATCTGAACGGTGTGCGTCCATCCTTCCGTATACTGTCTGGCTATAACTGTCTGTCTGCCTGGCTGCAAAACCCCGTTAGATAGCCAGCCGGCGGGCCGGGAAAAGCCGGGCACGTCGAAGGCGTAGTAGACCATTGGAGACGGTACGCTATGGTATCTTCAGAGCGCCGCGTCCGTTGCCGCCGAGAGATGACGGCCGACGAGAAAAAGGTATTCTCTACGATGAATTAATTCTACCGGGTATCGTGTCGGTAATCGCACGACGGTCGGATCGCCAAAGCCAACCCAGCTGATACTAACAGTAAAGGCTAGTAGATATCTAATCGATGAAAGTTACACGATGGCTCGACTCTAGCTGCCGATCGCACAGCCCTCTGCGATACTTTGTTTTCGTTGCAGCGCCGTACAAGGGTATATGACACTTAGGCGAGTTATGTTTTTTCTTCTTCTAAATATGCGGCTATGTGACACTTTGGAAAACTGTGCCGACGGTTATTAACCCACAAATTTTGGTATTTGCCATCAACTTTGTTTAGGCCCGACAAGAAGCGTGTTTTGCTTTATCGTTGTTTGCACGTATATATTCTTATAATCATGAATGGCCGCGAGATGGCATCACTAACTTGGTATATATATATATTTACACTAAAGCATTTGTAAATATATATATATATATATATATATATGTGTGTTATCCATCAGGTCACTCAAAATAACAGATTGGATCTAAATGAAGTTGCTTCCACCTTAGTCGTTCATAGTTCGTGCAAACAACTTAGTGTAGTTAGTGGTGTGAGAAATTATGCTTCCTCCGCATTTGTACTGTGATTGAATCATTGCTGCCAACTTAGACAACGGTTTACGGCTGGATGAGAGATAATAATAATAATAATAATAATAATAATTATTATTATTATTATTATTAATATTATTATTATTATTATTATTATTATTATTATTATTATTATTATTATTATTATTATTATTATTATTATTTATCATTATTATTATTTGTTTTATTAACACCCAAACTGGGTAAATGTGTTTATGTTACATCAAAATGTTTCGAGACGCCAACAATCTAGCGTTTTGCTAGTTCTGCTATGGACCTAACAGCCGGGCATACCGCGGCGTGGTATCGATCACATTTGCTCCAGCATTGTTTGCATTGACATTCATCCTGTGGTTCATGAAAACCCTCCACGTTGCACAGAACGTGATGAAATCCGTGAGCTGCAAAGGCCGTCGTTAGATGTCGATCTATTACACCGCTACCCCGCCATGCAGTGCTCGTCATTGCTGCTGTTCCATAAATACCTATGTCCACCTCACTAATTTTGGTTTCCCAGTTTCGCATATAAACTTCAAAGGCGCACGTTTTCTTCAGATTAAATCGTTTTTGTAGTTCTTCCGTCAGCAGCGGGCCACCCTCCAAGACGTGAACAATTCTATTCCTGCATGTATTCGAAAGCGCAAAAACCCTTTTTAAAAAGAAAAACCTCACCCCATCAATTAAACGCAATTCGCCTACTCCCAACTTATCCCATATTAGTGGAATGCCGTATGTGGCTATGGGTGCTATCTGTATCCCGAAAAGAGCAACTGCTGCATGAACTGAAAGCATATGTGGCCATTTAATTGCCACAGCTGCGATGGTGGCCTTCCTGACCCTCTCCTGGATGTGTAATCGAATACTGCTACCGCTTGTTGACAAGGTTATGCCTAGGTATGTAAATTTGTTTACAAAGTTAATTTCTGTTCCCCTGACTTGGATCACGTCACCCCTGGCCATACGGCCGCCCCTTCGGAATTTCATAGTGTAAGACTGTAGAGTGGAATTGTTATAAGCGCCAATATAGGTTGAGAGAGACAGCTTAGCGACCGTTGCTAGTAGCGGCGGACTTTGCGGAAAAAGCGCTACGGCAGCAGCGACAGCGGGGGTTTGAATCTGGAGCCGACATAACGGACGACACTACAGAGAGTGAAGACAGTTAGTGTTGAGTCGCGGTCGAAGAAGTGTGCTGAGAGAGGCGGTGCTGTACCGAAGTAGCAAAGGTGTCGGATGGAATAAAACCTCAGCCGTGGTGGTCAATATCCGTGTCTTCCTCCTAGTAACCCAGTTTAGGCCCTGACAGTTCAGAAGTGGGGTTTTCAAGGAGGCAACACGGACCGGATTGACAGAGAGGCACAACGAAGGTGTCGAGTTTACGGCGAAGAGCAGCAAGGTGGAATAGTGCTTAACAGGACTGAGTGTGGCGCTGCAGGCAGAGTCGCTGTTTAAGTTGTTGCTGCTGCGTAGAGGTTGAGTCGTCGCGAATGAAGATCGACCGGGTGTTCGTGGACTAGTCGACGCGTGTTGTGGAAGAGGCGAGCGCGCACGCAGTGTTGCAGTGGCAGCAAGAAGTTAAAGTTATCGAGCAAGACCAGTGCCGGTACAGAGATGGCTACGAACGCCGGCGGGACGCCGATAACTATGGAGATGCTGGCCGAAATGATGAGTTCGATGAAGGCGATGGCAGATGCTACGCAGGCTATGGTGACCCAGTTGACGACAAAGAAAGGGATCGAACCGAGCGTGGCAATGCGGATCGAGACGGCTAGCGACGTCAGTGGCCAAGTGGAGACGTTCCCGCAAAGCGATGGCATCTCGGCGAAGGAATGGATCCGGCTGTTTGAGATCGCGAAGGAGACCGGCGGATGGTCATGGAGCGAGACCCGTCGGGTGATTATGAACAAGCTTGTCGGTGAAGCACGTATTTGGCACTCAACGCATGGACATGGCTGCGAGTCATACGAAGTGTGGAAGGAAGCGTTTTTAGCCGCGTTTACTCGTGAGTTGGATAGAAACCGCCTGATAGACCAACTGGCCTCGTGTACGCAGCAACGACAGGAGTCGTTGGGTTGCTTCGCACGCAGAGTTGAAGCACTGGCGTTAAAACTATCATTATCGGCCGGTGAAATCAAGGCTAGGGTGTTGGCCGGACTGCGTCCAGAGTTCGAGGTCGTAATACAAGATATTGCTGCTCGTCAGCATAGCAGCGTGTCTGCATTGATTATTGACATAGAAGACGCGATGGACTTGCAGACTCGGCGTCGCACTATGACCGTCGGCGGCGCGGCTAGAGTGGGCGGTGCCGCAGGTGGAGGTGCCAGGCCTGAACCGGACTGTTATCAATGCCGACAGGCAGGACACCGCAGAGACAGGTGCTCGACTTTAGTACAACAACAGATAAGAGCGCCGAGGCAGTTTAACATCGAATTGCGCGGGAGCACCGCCGGGGGTGGCGAACGGCAGCAGCAGCAGCCTCAGCAAGAACGACAACAACAGCGACAGGGCCCACTGAGTGATGGCCAGACCGTGATCGCTGGTCGTGAGAGTGGCAGAGCAGATCGGGATGCTCTGGTACGCTGCTTCCGATGCAACCAACGCGGCCACTATGCGAGAAATTGTACTACCGCCGATGTGAGTCAAGTGGACAGCGGTCGACAACATGAAGTGACGCTGCGTCCTCGTAGTGTTAACTTCGTTCGAGTACAGGCTACCAGCAGTGGATCATCCGCTGTTGTGGTGAAAGATGAGACTGGGTCGCCGTGTGAGGTTGATCAGTTGCAGGCGCGATTGCTGCAGCTGACCAAAGAGGTGACCACCGCCAGAGAAGAAGCACAGAGAGAGCGTAGCCGTGCTGAGACGGCCCAGCAGACTGCGACACAGGTCGAGAAGGAAATCGACAAAATTCGCCGTTTCTATGAAGATCAAGCTCAGGAGGCCCGATCTCAACATAAGGAGGCCATTGAGAAGTTGGAGTCGGCGTATGAGGCACAGATCGACAAACTACGCAGTCGCTTCAAGAAAACCATTGACGAGTACAATTTGCGCCTTAAGAACGAGATGTTCCTTGTGCTCGGCGAGTCCCACCAGCTAAACGATGTCGTGGCCGAGACTGAAATGGCCTCGCTGAAAGGCCATCTTGAACGAGAGAAGGCCGACTGCGAGCGCGGCAAAGAAGTGGACAAGCGACTTCGAAAGCAGTTTGCCACACTCGAGCGATCTGTCGTGCCGAACCACATTCGAACAGCTGCCGAACTACTTGCATTGCGCGAGGGGAGCAATAAAGGAGACATCGTCATCCAGAACGAGCGCAAATACATGCGGGAACTAATTGCTGCGCTGTTACATAAAGAGAGGAGGATCCCCGGGACTGCGTTATCTCGCTGGAAATGCAACTCAAAACGAAAAAAAAAGACGACGTCGACGAAGAGGATAATACGATCGAAGCAGGTGACAAGGATAGCGAGATTGAACCCGCAGCGAACTTGCAGGAAGCCTGAACGTTATGTTAATATGCTATTAATTATCTTAGAAGAAACGGTTGTCTAGTGTCGGAAATAATAATATTTATAGGTATTTTCGCTCATTCCGCAAGAGAGACAAAAAAAATGAATGTGTAAACTTAGGCGATAATAGGTTATTGTCGCTGAGGGCAGCGACTGTAGCAGAATGGCCGAATGTAAGACTGTAGAGTGAAATTGTTATAAGCGCCAATATAGGTTGAGAGAGACAGCTTAGCGACCGTTGCTAGTAGCGGCGGACTTTGCGGAGAAAGCGCTACGGCAGCAGCGACAGCGGGGGTTTGAATCTGGAGCCGACATAACGGACGACACTACAGAGAGTGAAGACAGTTAGTGTTGAGTCGCGGTCGAAGAAGTGTGCTGAGAGAGGCGGTGCTGTACTGAAGTAGCAAAGGTGTCGGATGGAATAAAACCTCAGCCGTGGTGGTCAATATCCGTGTCTTCCTCCTAGTAACCCAGTTTAGGCCCTGACAATAGCTACTGTCTTTCCCCAGTTAACCTTCAAGCCCTTCTCATCCATGAATGTAACTAGTCGATTCATGGCTTGTTTCACCCTGAAAAGGCTGCCACCAAAGATAACCACATCATCAGCGTACAGTAAGATTCTGGCCCACTCTTGGGTCCAGCCCGCCCTTATCCACTCTGGTAGTCCACCCAATAGTACGGAAAACAGCAATGGGCTCAGTCCATCGCCTTGTGCGACGCCTGTGGTCTGAGCCACTTCTCCCGCAATACCGACCCCGTTATCAATCTGCACCGTGTTCTGCTTTAACATATTAATAAGTAACCTCAGAACTGCTCCCGGCACTCCCGATTTTGCCAACTCTTTAACTATTTTATCCCTTGGCGCTATGTCAAACGCTGCCTTTAAATCTACAAACACCGCATATATACAACTTCTTGGCCTAGACAGCGTTTCCCAGATTGCTCCTAGCAGCTCCCGAATTGCTGAGTAAGTTGATTTTCCTTTCCTAAATCCATGCTGCTCCTCCGGTATTACCCCCCGCTCCTCCAAGAATGACCCCAGTCTTCTAGCTATTATTCCCGAAAATATTTTATACGGACAGCTTTTATTGCTATTCCCCTCCAAGCTTCCGGTTCAGTTTCTACTCCCTTTCCTTTTGGAATGACTATTAAGGTCGCTTTCCTCCAGGCCTCTGGAATTTCCCCCTTGTTTAAACATTTATTGAATAAGGCTTGCCAGCAAGGTGCGAAAATTAGGGTATCTTTCATGTGTTCATTTCTTATCAAGTCTTTCCCGTGCGCTTTGCCCCGTGGTGCTCTGTCTATTGCTTCTATCACTTCCCTAATTGAGATTTCCCTCCCTATCCAAACCCTCGCTTCTTCCGTTGTCTGATCCCACGGGCCTTCGTATTCTAGCGGCGCTTTCGGAGTTGTGTCCGCCCCGGCCAATATTTGCTTAAAATGTTCGACTAACCTACCCGTCTCTACGGAACACTGTCTTCTCCCCCTTCGTTTCAGCCATGTATGTGGACGTTCGTCAGCCTCCCTTATTGCTACCCACTCTATTTTTTCCCAGTGCTTTTTCTCCTCCTCCTTATACGCTTTCTTAACCAGCCGTTTAAACCAACGCTGCCAACGGCCTCATTAACGGAACGGTCTTTACATATTCTCGCGTCAGCTTACTAACTTGCTTGGCTGCCCTGCACCTTTCATTAAACCAGGGTCTTCCGCTTCTCTCCTGTGGCGGCAGCATCGCAGACCTCAATGAGCCTACTAGACTGCGTTCATAGGAATCTACCTGGATTACCCCTGGCACCGGAAGTACCCCGCTAAGTCCTTGTAAAAGGACGTTGCCGCTAAGCTTTCTCCCTGATCCTTCCCTCTTCCCTCGTTCTTGAACACTGCCTCTAATTTTCTACCGGATACCCACAGGTATATGTTTTCTGAGTCCCGCACCTTCCTGTAAAGGATTGTCGTCCCCTGTAAATAGTATGTCCTTTCTGTCTATATCGGTTGCAAATATATCAATAACTGATGTCCCGGAGTGGCATTCATATGTGCACACATTTGCCCTGTTAACTACCCAACAGCCGATCTCCTCTAGTACGTCTAGCAAAGCCACCGTTCGCTCCGAGTTATCATTATTATGTGTTAGGACAATACAATTGTGAGGTGTGAATGAGTATCCTCGTTATTTCATGGTTACCATCTAGCTATTCTCAGCCCATCGCACCTAATATCGACGCGGCATTTCCTCTGCAAACTGCCAGTGAAAGCAGCTGCCTCAGAAATTCGTCTTCGCGTATAGTCCCGGTGTTTGCTCGTATTCGATCGCCTAGGTCTTTTATAAATTTCCTTGTACTTCTGCTGACCGGGCCCAATGTTTCGATTGCAACTCTCTAATTCTGTGTATTTACGCCACTTTTCTTTTCTGCATGTTCGGCAACCCATCCCGCCTCCGTCGCGGTGGTCGATGATAAAATGGTGCGGCCGTGCAGGATACTGTCGCATCCTAAACTAGACATTTGCCTTTTTCCCACGACGGGATGGTCACACCGTCGGGCCTTTTATCGTCTTGAAGTCTTAGTCTGGGTTCCAGCATGCTAGGTATTCCCGCTCTCCGGAGAGCTCTTTGAATGATTGCGTTTATTTCGGTGTGCCTAGGGGCCCGACCTTGGCTCGTGATGCAGCTCAATGGGTGGAGGCCATCCTTCTCTACTGGTTTTCCACAGGCCTTACAAATGTGTGGTTTGCATATTTGCCCGCCGATTCTTAGAGCCGACACCATGCAGAATGAGATGTTGTCCAGCATGGTGCCGAGCTGCGGTGACGGAAGAGCCCTGAGAAATCCGCCACTGAAGGTGTCTCGTGCGGCCAAGAAGACTGCTTTCTCTGTGGGAGACTCAAGGCTTTCGATGATCTCACGGGCTATGACTTTGCATCTGTATTTGTCGAGCACTCTCTGCGTTGTATGTTTTTTCCAAGGGCCTGGATCCAATCTCAGTTTGACCAGTGACTCTGCCTTCTGCTTAGCTATGTACAACCGGTGGTGAGCACTCGGGTCAACTAGCGTCTCAGCCAGCTGGCCGAATTCTAATAATGACGCTGCGTAACATATGGGGGCCAATTCGGTTGCTGATCGAATACCCAGTCCACCTTCTCTTATGGGGAGACTTGCTCTTCGCCACGTACTGTCCGTGAAGTCAATGTTGAGAACTTCGCTTAATATGTCCCTCGTAGAGTCGTCATACGATTGCAGGGCGTCGGGACATTGGCTTGTCGGTGAAGTGCGTAGTGTGTAGTTGAATTTAGGGAACCTAAACTATATCTCCAAAGGCATTGTGCCGCTTGTGAGTGCATAGCCAACAGACGAGGTCGCGTCTGTAGCAACGGGCGGCGTTTATCTCTTAAGGTCTTGAAAATACTTTGTGAACTAAGTGGAGCCCCAAGAACCTCTAACTCGACCGGGTTAACTCGCCTGCAGCCTGGTAAAACGGCAGCAATTGTTTTGAATGCCTCGTCTCGTTTTTTAGTGTCCGCCCCAACCGTTATTACTTCGCATTTCGGAAGATTGAGAACTGTCCCCCCTTTATTCACAAACTGCAAAACCTTGAGTAAGTCAGCGGCCACCACTTCTGCCGGCCCTCCTAATGTACCATCATCCAGGTACCAGATTATTAGCGGGCTTCTCATTTGTGCCACTAAACTGGAGATTCCTAGGCTAACAGGGCGGGATCTCCTTGTTGCACTCTCATTTGTCGATTTAAGTGGTTCTTTGTCACACGAGGAATAGAACATGATGGATCCCTGTAGCTTTGCCACACTAGCGGCAGGAGTTCTGGTACTTGAGGTCCTTACTTCTTCTAATATTAAGTCGCGTCGTATTGTGTTAAAAGCGTTGCTAAAGTCTAGCTAGACTAGAACCCGCACAGGACCGTCTGTTTCGATATATGCTCGGACAGCGTGGACGGCTGCTTCCGCGCCTCCTTTATTGAGACCCCTACTTGCCTCGGTCCTAAAGCTTTTATTATAGAAGTTTTACTGATAGCGATAGCCACTTTTGCCACAAGCCTTCGAATCGTGAGGCCACATGCTATGAGTCTGATTGAGCCGTCTTTCTTTTTAGGGCCGTAAGGTTTGCCCGTAAAAGATTGCCAGGCATAGAGAAGGCAGGCTGCCGTTTAGTGCCGAGGCTACCACGGAGCAGACTTCTTCTAGAAGTCTCCCGACTGAGGGTACTGAGTTGTCTAGCATGTCCCGGAGATGTCGGTGGGCGCAGCCCATCTGATCCAGATCCAGATGCTACGGCGAAAGATCGGACGGCGTCAGAAACCAATTTAGGATGTATAGTGTGTCTTCCTGTTGGTAATTGGCGTCTGGAGGAATCCTAAGTTTCGCTTGCATCTGATAATAGAAGGGGGTGCTTTCTTCCTAATTCTTGCTCCGTGTGATAGTTGAATGGTGCAAAAGAGTCGGTCGAAGCAAGATCCGTGCGGCGGAACGCACATCGCCTTCATCCAATTTGCGCTCTGCCATCTTTCC